>CM022884.1:13454084-13467509 GCA_012654025.1 Pachypsylla venusta
TATTAAGCCAAAGACAAAGGCCTTACTGCCTTGGCATCTCACACCTTACAGGCCCGTACTCCATGATTTCGGTGACTAATTCGATTCATCTTTACTTGAAGGACCTGGATTCTGCTTGATGCGTTGCTGTTATTGATTATCTTTAGTTGATAAACTTCCAAGTTGTTCTTGGACATGGACAATGGACACTTCTGTAAGAAGGCTGTTGAGTGTTGACATCCATTTTTATTTTAATTTCAGGGAAAAACAATGCTGGGGGAGGTGGAGCTGAAATATTGGGCACCTTGGCAAGTGCATTCCTCAACCAAGGCGGAGGTGGCAGCAATGGATTTGATCCACAACTGATAGGACAGATGATGTCATTGTTTTCGGCAGCTCAGGGAAACTCTGGATCAGGAAGAAAAAGTTCGGGTAAATGAGAACAGATAATCACTATATAACCATCACATAACTGCTGTGTTAAATGAACACGAAATCGTGAAATTCGGGTATCAACCAGTACACTCAGTATAATAATAGACTTATTATACTGCCTAATTTTAGACACTCTTGCCTAAATTTAGACACTCTATACGCCTAATTTTAGACACTCTTGGAAGTCATATCTTGGAAATTTCAAATGGGCACCATTTTGAAACCAAACACAATAGACGTGTGAAATTTTTTGCAAAGTACTTCTAATTTAATGCTACTCTGAGGACACCGGATGAGATGTTGATAATCCCGACTCAAATAAGTGGTAAATATTTCAAATTCATGAGAATTAAATTCAATGGTCTGTCTAGGTTTGAACCCACTACACCACCAAGCCATATTTCAACAAAACGAACGACATTTATTTCTGATTTTTTTTGACAGGAGGTGATTGGNTTCTGATTTTTTTTTGACAGGAGGTGATTGGGATGGTGTATTAGACATGGCGTCAAACTTTATTCAAGGTGCCTCTGATGGGCATTCCAATAGTGGCGGATCTGGAGGAGCAGAGGCTCTTTTAAATTTGTTACCAGTCATGATGAACTCACTTTCAGGTAAGTCAGGTACCAGATGTTCACCTGATGGGGACTCATAGTGGCAATAGTTTTCGGATTCGTGTTGTCTGTTGATTTCTCTTCATACCCGGGAATAAAAAAAATATACCGGATAACGGTCGGCACTAGTTCACTTTTTGTTTTGAATTAAAGCGGAAAATATTTTATTGCTTCGATAAAAATGGTAAAAAAAATCTACTTAATTTGGAACATAATTTGTTGCGTGTCAGTTTGGGGAGTTGAACCTAAATTGATGCCATGGCCGAATTGTTGCGGAGATTTTTCTGATAAATTTTTCGGTTGTCTCTTCTCTTTGGGGATACGTTGTTTAAGACAGAGGAATCAGCATTTGAGTCAGACTGGAAAAAATAGAGGTGCTAGGGGTTCTCTGAACTTTTCTTTTTATAAGAAAGGAAGATTCCATTGGTGTCAAAGAAAAACAGTTTTTGACTCGATGGGATTGAAGCAACTCNACTTGGCGGATTTTCATTTGTTCACCTCTCACCCGCATGACGTCTCACTCATTTGTTCACCTTTCACTCACATGACGTCTCACTCATTTGTTCACCTCTCACTCACATGACGTCTCAGTTCTCACACATTTGTTCACCTCTCACTCTCCTGACTTGGCGGATTTTCATTTGTTCACCTCTCACTAACATGACGTCTCACTCATTTGTTCACCTCTCACTCTCCTGACTTGGCGGATTTTCATTTGTTCACCTCTCACTAACATAACGCCTCACTCATTTGTTCACCTCTCACTAACATGACGCCTCACTCATTTGTTCACCTCTCACTCTCCTGACTTGGCGATTTTCATTTGTTCACCTCTCACTAACATGACGTCTCACTCATTTGTTCACCTCTCACTCTCTTGACTTGGCGGATTTTCGTTTATTCACCTCTCACTAACATGATGTCTCACTCATTTGTTCACCTCTCACTCTCTTGACTTGGCGATTTTCATTTGTTCACCTCTCACTCACATGACGTCTCACTCATTTGTTCACCTCTCACTGTCTTGACTTGGCGAATTTTCATTTGTTTACCTCTCACTCACATGACGTCTCACTCATTTGTTCACCTCTCATTCTCTTGACTTGGCGAATTTTCATTTGTTCACCTCTCACCCGCATGACGTCTCACTCATTTGTTCACCTCTCACTCAAATGACGTCACAGTTCTCACTCATTTGTTCACCTCTCACTCTCCTAACTTGGCGGATTTTCATTTGTTCACCTCTCACTCACATGACGCCTCACTCATTTGTTCACCTCTCACTCTCCTAACTTGGCGGATTTTCATTTGTTCACCTCTCACTCACATGACGTCTCACTCGTTTGTTCATCTCTCACTTACATGACGTCTCACTCGTTTGTTCACCTCTCACTCACATAACGTCTCACTCATTTGTTCACTTCTCACTCAATTGACATCGGCACACAAGTAGACCTCAAATGGTACAGACATACCAAATTTCATCAAAATCAGTCAATTTCAAGTGGAAAAAGTGCCGCTCACGGTGAATGGGGGACGGTAGACAAATACTCCAAAGGTTCATTTATGAAAATAATATACCAATAAGGATTTTATTTATTTTACAGGTGGCCACAATCACAACGAAGATCCTCGTCAAGAGAATCTGGCCGAACACGAGAAACATGAAAAGGCGTCTTCATTTTTACCGCCATTCCTGACCACCCTTTACGAGTACTTCTTACAATTGAAAAATTCCGAATTTGGACAAAGTTTGTATGAGAGTTCCGGACTAAGTACAATTCTGGATAACTTTATGGATAGAACTACGGGACAATTTCGGGCTGATGCTATATTTAAATCGTTACAAAATTCAGCATTTAGAAAGAAATGGATCCAAAGTTTGACAAGTTTTGTTGCGCAAATCATAAAACATATGTCAGAACCGCAAACACAACTCAGGTAAGAATGGCGGGAATCATATCGTGTTGTCGGCGTTCGTCGGTAGGATGAATGTCGTTATCAATTAAGAGTTTATCGTATTAAAATTTAAATCTAATATAGTTCGGACACGTCGAAGAAAATACACCGGTTAAAGAGACGTTAAGTAAAAAAAAAGGTATACCGTACCTTCCCACTTTTATTTATATTTTAGTTTTTCAAGTCAGAAGAATAATAACAGAAATTTTCACAAGAAACGATGCATGATAAATTTATTTGTTGTTGTAGCGGTTCCTCTTGAAATCAACTGTTCTCCCCATTTCTAAATTGAGGTTTAAAAAAACGGTAGAAACAGGTCGACATGTGGTTACCGGGTTTAATAGCCCTTGGCTGGAACTATAATGATATGCGTTCCAGATCGTCTTGGTGCGTAGAACCGGTCATCATGAAAACGCTCACATGACGTCAGCTCCTTCTGCAGAAGAACATACCTTTTCTATTTAGTGTCATTATTATTTGATATAGGAATGTCTATTCAGACTTGATATTTTGTTTTATGAAGGAAAGATTTTTTTAAAGTTTTAATTTTCATCGATTGACTTTTTCGCTTTAGGGAAATGAATTGAAGATTTTTTCAATTTTCATTAAATTCATTTCTCTAAAGTTTTTTTAAAGTTTTAATTTTCATCGATTGACTTTTTCGCTTTTACTTTTAGTTTAGTCAATCGACGAAAATTAAAACTTAAAAAAAAAAAAAATTCCTTCACCTATCGGTAGGTGCTTCTTATACTTGACATTTCGTTGTCTTTTATATTACAGGTACCTTTCAACGGCACAAATGTTAGGTAACAATGTTCTACAATCTCAAGGTTATCCCAAGTCAGCCATGTTTGATTCAAACAGACCAACTGATTCCGTCATAGTAGTTGTAAATGCTGTACTCAAAAGACAATTTGGAATGAAAGTTGATTCAACCAAATACATTCAACCTGCTGTTCAATATTTAAAGGTAAGTCTTTGAACATTGGACTTGGGCGGTTAGAGCACTTTCACATCTGCAAGATAAATTATGGGATATAGAATTGCAGTCCATAATGAAAGGCTGAATGAATCAAACTATCTTTTCTTGTTCATGTTAGTGCTACAAACTGGGAAAAAGTACAAATCGACCATTTTGGGAAACTTTTTTTTCTGCTTTCCCGTATTTTACTAAATAAAAAAAAAAGAATATTTTCAAGCAAACTAAGATATGTGTCCTAGGAATAATATTTAATCTTAGGTCTAAGAAAATAAAGTTTTGAAATATGCAACAAAAGTCACTCCACATTATTGTTCCGGTGGTGGTGGAGAGACCTGAAAAGTGCACTTTGTGACGTGAAGTAATATATTACTTGTGCAACGCTCATTGTATTTGACTTGACGGGCGAAGCGTTGCCGCGCTCGTCAATATGATTACGCTTGTATATCCGAAATTTTGTCGTAAACTATATTCTGTGGTTCTGATGTGAAAGTGCTCTTAGGGTGCATCTCCATATTCGGTGAGCGATAAATGCTGACTGCGTGTGAGGCGTTTATCCTCCCTCAGGTTACTCTGTACTGTAGTCCTGATTGTACTTTTGACATTTTGGAAAGGGTACTGAAAATATCCGTAAAAGTGATGAGTAGAATGAAGAAAGACTAGATATAATGGCAACCATTAAGTCCCCTCTACAAAAGGGGATTTAAAAAGAATAATTCCAAAACATCCAAGTCCATGCCTCTCGTAAAAGGCGACTAAAGGAAGGGTTGGAAATGATATCTTTTCCATTACCCATGCTGAAAACAAGAAGAAGCTACTGCATTCTCAAGTATCAACAACTGATTGCGAGTTGTTGCAAACCAGCCCTATGGCTGTTAACCTATGATGATGAAGTCAGGTCATACAGAGTCGTTGAACGGCTAAATATCTTTCGAACGGGGAAAGCAAAAAATGCTGAAATTTTTTGTGTTTTTCTAGGATGTAAAAAGGGACCCTTTGAGGGGTGTACATACTGAGGGAGTAATTAATAACACCCGTCAGTGTTTTTCGTGCTCAGCCAGTATCTTTTCATGTTAAATCACTGTGAAGATCACGGTACGGCGTCGGAGAGCACTGTCACTGACACTTTCATTGTGTACTGTGAATGCCCCTTCAGTTCTAAAATGTCAAACCAGTTCTAGCCAGATATCATAATATATAAGCACTCCCTTCACAACCAGGGGGTGCAATAGTTTCCTAAATAAATCTTCCCTGTTTGAATAGCTTTGTTGAAAGGACTTATCAATGATACAAACTGTTCTTTTTTTCAGGACGTTTTCAATATTGTCCAAGACAAAGGACTAATCCTTAGCAATCTTAGCGAGAGGCAAATTGAAGAACGACTTTCCGAAGTACTCAATACAGAAATATTAGAACCGGTACTTCGAATCTACCGAGTGTATCAATTTACAAAGAAATATAAAAACTGTGATAGACAACTCTTATGTACAATAAATAACAAACGAGAACAAGGCCTGAAACCAACTGCCACCAAATTATCAAGGTATGGTTGTAACCATCAGGCCAACATCGGAAACGATGATGGCACAATTTATTGAAGCTTGTAAAGGAGATTGAAGGAAAAGTTTCACAAAAGAGAATAGATACTTCCCATATTTGCTCCAAATAAAAACGTATTTTTTGTGAAACTAGTGAATAGAACGGAAAATAAGAAAAATTGCTTAAAACCCGTGCGGTGAAGGAGAAACGAATGGTGAAACTTTAGCGTTAGTGTACGATTAAGAAGGTTCAGCGTCTCTGACGCTGAACACAAACATCGTTATCGCTCCAGGATAGCGATTTTAGTTTACTATAGGTACCTATACTCTGCGAAGTCGTTATTTCTTTCAATCCATTTATGACTTACTGACTTTCCATAAGGAAAGGTAAATCATAATTGGGATTTTGATAAGGTACCCTCACGAGCCGAGTCCTACTGAGCTGATTGTGTAAAATAACGCAGGAAGCGATTTTGCAATATCACTATATTTTGTATCTCATATTCTTGTGTTACTGACATAATTATTGTGCAGTCATTGACATGGTTCTGGGGGCCCATGTCAATTATTAGCCTCCAAAAATAGATGTATGATGACTATTGAAAACATTAGCAGTAGACAACAACTCATTTGGAGCTGCAGTCTCATTCATCTGACTACCATCGGACACGATCATTCCACTAATGAATGAATACCTACAACAAATAACAATAAATACCAAAAAATTCGGTATGAATATTTATTACGTTCATAAAATTGCACAGGAATGGTCGCCATTTAAAATGAGTAAGGTGTGAGAGGACTCCTCCACAGGCGATTTATACTTCGTCGCGGACATTTCGATATTTCATCTACAGAGCGGATTATTTGATCTTGATTATTCTAGTTTAAATCTTTGAATAACATGTTAATTATAAGTGTTAAAAAATATTAACTTTTAAATAAATTAAAACAAAACATTATTTATTTTAATTTATGAAGAAACTAGTTTCAAATTAATTATTCTAATTGTTGCTCGTTACCCAAACTTGGAAATGTATCATATCTTTAGCATCAGTAGAGCTAGAATATATCAAGGAATGTAAAACAATTGTCCCAAATCACAATAAAACCATTTATTTGAATGCAGATCTTACCAAACTAGAACATAATATAATATTCTGGGGTGAACCTTTTGTTAATAAAGATCTCGACATCTTTCAACGTTCATCACAAGAACACACAAAGAGGTTCAAGGTGACTCCATATGAGTGCTGAAAGATTAAATTAATGGTTATAAGTTATTCTGCAACCACACTGAGGTGTTCCTCATTCCATCATCTTCTATACTGCCTGGATTTGACTCAGAGGACTACAAACCACAAGTCCTACGATAGAACCCCGGACCCTTAGATAGAAAAGACGAAGACTTAGCAGACAGAGAAAAGACGAAAACTCGGAGAGTTCGTTCATAAAGATCTTTCCGATAATATTTAATCAACGTAATAACATCGATGATTTTTCTTTGTTCATTAATTTTCAGATTAAGTACCCAGAAGACTGTTCCGTGTTCCACGAAGANAGGACTGCAAACTACAAGTCCTACGATAGAACCCCGGACCCTTAGATAGAAAAGACGAAGACTTAGCAGACAGAGAAAAGACAAAAACTCGGAGAGTTCGTTCATAAAGATCTTTCCGATAATATTTAATAAACGTAATAACATCGATGATTTTTCTTTGTTCATNAGAAGAAGAAGAAGAAGTAATAACATCGATGATTTTTCTTTGTTCATTAATTTTCAGATTAAGTACCCAGAAGACTGTTCCCTGTTCCACGAAGAAGACACGAAAGCAACGACAGAATATTACGAGCACAACGAACTGTAGAATCAGAATAGTTCCAATGAATCTTTGAACAAAAGAAGAAATATATCAAATGAATGACAGACTAATACTAACATAACGAACTGTAGAATCAGAATAGTTTCAATGAATCTTTGAACAAAAGAAGAAAAATATCAAATGAATGACAGACTATTACTAGCATAACGAATTGTAGAATCAGAATAGTACCAATGAATCTTTGAAAAAAAATAAGTTTATAAGTATATTATATTTTATTAGGTAAATAATCATTTTATTAACAAAAGCGCACAACAAGGGACCTGAAATCATTTAAATTATAAAATATTAAAGAAAATAATATATACCTACGGTAAAATGGGGTGAAACGAAATGAAATTTTATGTTATAATGGTTCACTTATTTGAGAGTGATTCAAGTAAAACGTCAGTTTTGCAATAACAAAATGTTTGGTAACTACAAAACAATCTCTAAGTTTACACCATTCAGAGATTTTTACTTTATCTTCCCATATACAGAGTATAGGAAAATAAAAGTATTGTAACGGTGAAACATTGAGATGTCTTTTTTTTCTTTTCTGGACGATTTGTGACCACTGCATTTAATTCCAAAAAAAAAAAAATGATAAAATTTGTATCCGTCGTATGTTTGCGCACTTATAGCCTTTATTATGTGGCTATGATGAAATTTGGCACACATATACATTTAAGACAACCACTCTTATTTGTAACATATTAACGACATTTTTTTCTTCTTCTATGACACGCCAAAAAAGGAATCACTGTAATCCAAGGTTTTGTTTTTTCGCCCCATTTTGCAGTAATTTTAATATACGACTTACTCTCAGGTCTACCATTTCTTCCTTTTATTAATTCTACCGGGAGTACCGTCCCCTGGGCAAGTTTTTCAGGTTAATGGCTATTTGAGGGGCCGTTGTTAGTGTTAATAAACACTTTTCAACTTTAATGCAGGCCCATATCCAGGACAGGGTTTTAATGGGTTCACCCCCATCCGAAATTTTTGAAATGGTTTAATTTTTCCTATAATCCTTATATGGTAAAACTCCCTTAACAACCCCCCCTNCCCCCCCCCCCCCGAAGCCCGTACAACTTTCATTGTACAGTCCGCGTCCATGAAATAATCTACATGGAATTTTCACAATATCTTATTTTTATTTAATCCCCAGTGTTTCTAGAAGTTTCCGGTTTTTCGAGAGCCACCCAGTATATAGTATATATATATTAGATAAAACTCGTACGAACTCGTATATATATTATATATGTAGTGATTTTATTGTAAATAATATTTATTTAGTATAAGTTATTTTATAGTAATCAAAAGGCATTTATATAGGTACGACGCTCGTCCATTAGAAATTCCACGAACACCTTCCGAATACCGGCCAAGATGCATGTACGTATAATTGATTTCTACCCTATTTATTTCTAGTTACGAAGTTCGAGAGCAGACTTCTTTTATGTCAATTGTTAGCTTTAGTATAACAGCAGATTACCCTGAAATTTCAGGAGACTCGGGTTAGCTTTAGTAGAACTTGAGGTACCTCATCTAGTTGGTGCTCTACGCTCCATTTTTTAATTAGCCAAGGGTTCTCGTATCTCGTGGGTTTCCGTGGCGTGTTTTCTAAAATATTAATTTTACATCAAGTGTTTAAAGATTGTATTTAAAATTGTCAATTAAATATTGTAATGTTAATTTATATTAATATTTTATTTACAAAATAATAATCTGTTCTATTATTCTCATATTAGATTCTTGCATGTGCATGTCCTCTCATTGCTTTAACTCTTTCTGTCCCTCCATGTCTGCTTTGTCAGACAACGGCGCGACAACCGGACGGCAAAGGGTCAACTGCAGAATAAGAATATCCTGGATCTAACATTAAACATTGTGTCTCAAAATCTTTATCAAATATATATTCTTTAACTCCGGCTCTGTTCTCAGAATAAATCTCAAAAATCTTTCATTTTTCTATCAAATCTATATTCTTTAACTCCGGCTCTGTTCTCAGTACAAATCTCAAATAAATCTCAAAAATCTTTCATTTTCTTCATCAAATATATATTCTTTAAGATTTCAAAGTTGACCCCCCCCCCCCTGAGGACTCCCCAAAATGTTTTTAAATTAAGGAACCTTCTAAAATTCTTCCCGTCTTATCACTCTCTATTCGACACTGAATTGAAACAAACTTAAGGGAAAGTGTAAACATAAATGTAACTATGTAAAAAGGCTGACGTTCATTATCAGGTCTGACCTTGAAAATAATAGTAATCGGTCAATGCTTACTCTCTTGTATCAATGGACAGTATGTTCGAAGCGCCTAATGGAAAAAATGACGATGTTAAATTCTGTTGCTTAGTAACTATTCGATAGTTTCACGAAACATTTTAATATCGATTTTCTTAGGACTGTGTCAGCAGTTACTCCCCTCCACCGTCTACTTGCCTTTGTACAGTTTTTCCTACAATATTTCTTCTTTTTTAGATTTTAGTTTTGTAAAAAGTGTTTCGTTGAAAGATGTGTTTCGATATCACAGACTAAGTTTTGATAGATATCCAGAGTCGTTCTTTGTTAGCAATCATCCTGTCCGCTGCATTTGTTTTGATTAGCTGCGCTTATCCACGTGGTGTGTTTTCTTTTTTACTTTCCTCAAGAAGGTAAAAGAGGTAAGAGCCAAGTGAAATGTTTAATTTTCTTGAGCAAATTTCATATCAAAGCACGGGCACACCTATTATGTCAGTTTTCAATGGTCGAAATATTCTCCCAAACTGGTCCTATATGTCATTTTTCAATGATTTGATCATAGCTTTAAATCCCCAATTTTTTTATATAACTCCTCCCCTAATAATTTCTCTTCCTTGTAAACTAACTATGGCAGTGCTACGCGCACGGCAGTGCTCCATGCAAATTTTCAGGGTTGTAAGACAGGACTGTTAGGGCGTGGGTTCAAACCCAGCCAAACCGATGGAATCCTCATGAATTTATCATATAATAGTAGCACACAATTAAATGCCGGTGTAAAAGGACTATTGGAGCAATATAAATAAAGTGCAGCCACCAAGGGGATCTTAATTTGGTGATTGTTCTAAGCCCGTGTAAATACAGAAGGTTTGATATTAGGAAGAGAAAAACTCTGCTTCAAACCATTGATGAGAGGTCATCAGCAAGCGAGTTTTTTCGATGTTTCTATGGATACTGTGAGAAGCAAGCTAGGGCTGCTGTTCCAGGAAAGAACAAAAGGTTGTGGCATGATAGCATTAAGAAAGGCAACGCCGACCCCAAATAGAATTGGAAAAAGGTGAAGTTAAAGAAGAAATAAAGTCTATTATTATTTTATTACAAAAAAATCAAAGCTAATACATATGAAAACAATTGATTGATACCATTTTGTGATATTTACCACTTAATATAATAATAGCACCAAAAACTGCCAGTGTAAAGGGACTCTTGAGTTCTATTCGGACAGTATAAAATAAGAACTATTATTATATCACTGAAAGAGAGAGCAGTGTGCACGACTTATCAATATATCTATTTGCTTCCTCAATACAAATGTATGAAAAGGAGAATAGTTTATTATTATCATCTACTGCTTCAGCGCTCTGCAACAACTTATCCGTCAACATAGATTCATCCAAATCCAAAAGTGTGCTGGCCAGTAGCATAGCAGTCATACATCAAAACAAGGTCAACATTATACCGGCCGATGAAAATGCGAAGAGCCCGGCCAAATATTTTCAAATCTCAAGTAACAATAGTTCCGTCATCTGTGAAATTATGCAGGTAAAGGCACCCTTAGAGGGGGTTCACTCTAGTTAAAAATGTAAAAGAACCCTTAGAGGGGGTTCACTCTAGTTAAAAATGTAAAAGAAACCTTAGGGGGGATTGACTCTAGTTAGAAATGTAAAAGAACCGTCAGGGGAGGTTGAATCTAGTTCGAAATGTAGAGTGAACCCTTAGAGGGGGTAGACTCTAGTTAGAAATGTAAAGTGGACCCTTAGAGGTGGTTGACTCTAGTTAGAAATGTAGAGTGGACCCTTAGAGGGGGTTAACTCTACTTAGAAATATAGGGTGACCCAAAACAATCCCTTCCTCTTCAAAAAAAATATTTTTGGGGGATTACATGTAGGGATACCAGACGCCCTGCTTTGGCTCGACATGTCCCGTTTTATCCATGTCACACAAAAATGTATAAAAATGTGATTTTCAGAGTGTAGAGCTCTGAAAAGTATGGGCAGTAGTTCCAAATTTATGAAACAATTTATGTTCTCAAGTATAACAAACAATACCATTTTTCAGGTGCTCTGGTGCGATCTTGGTTTTGAGGTAGTCTTTGTGGTAGCTTCAACATTAGGTCTTCAAGTTTATGATAAAGATGGTGAAGATTTGTTGTTCTCTCATCCTTGTGTCGATGGGACTGAAGAGGAATATTCTTTTGTTAAAGGCATAGCTACTTTGAATAATGAAGTCCTTTGTGCAGGTCAGTCAATAAATCGAAGCCGAGGGCCTCACTGGACTAAACTTGAGGACAATGACACAGCAAACAAATGATGCTGGATGTACCATCGACATCTCGAACTGCCGATCTCCGTCGCTTGAATCGTAAAAAAAAATGATACTGGCCACTGGACTAATAACAGAACATTGTGGTATCAGAAAACACCTGCACAATATGGGAATCTTTAGGGAAAATCTATTGTGTACAATATGAGGGGAGGAAAAGGAAACAGCTTCACATATAATCTTTGATTGCAGTGTAGTCCTCAATTTGGAAAGTGAGTATCATCGGGTCACTGAACCCGAGAGAGGAACTTGTCCAAAACAATCTGGTATAAGAAGACTGCTCAAATTCTCTGAGCAGTTGACTCTTAGTTAGAGAAATAGGCTTAACCTTAATACACAAAAAGTGCAAGGATTCCAAACCCTCAGAATTCCTACCTCGTCGGGATTCGAATCCGGATCTCTCGCATTCAAAAATTACTAGATTTGGTCAAGGTAGGAGTTTGTCAAGTTAGGTCAAGGTGTAAGGATTCCAAACCTTAGGGGGTGAAACTCAATGAAATGAAGGTCCGTCAGAGACAGGGGTTCAACTAGTAACCTTCAAGTTTTGAAGACAAATAGAAAGTATTGAAACCTACAAACCAATTTTAAAATTTTTTGGCGAAGTGGAAAGGCGAATGTGTGCTAACGGCGAACAAACGGACTTTTGATCAATTTTTAATCAACTTTTGGAAAGCATCGTATTTTTACAAATAGTTTGGCTGAGGTATGCTTTGTCGTTTCGTTTCAATCAATAGCAGTTACTTATTTGTCCTCAGTCCTCACGAGATCAAAATCCAAACAGGCCCGTATCCAAGATTTTATTTCGGGGGAGGGTTTNGTATCATGGGATTTGGCTGCGTTCATTTTTGTGTTTTGTTTATAGCTATAAGACCACACGCTATGGCGAAATACCACACATGCCACGTATCATGGGATTTGGCTGCGTTCATTTTTGTGTTTTGTTTATAGCTATAAGACCACACGCAATGGCGAAATACCACACATGCCACGGTATCATGTGATTTGGCTGCGTTCAGTTTTGTGTTTTGTTTATAGCTATAAGACCACACGCTATGGCGAAATACCACACATGCCACGTATCATGGGATTTGGCTGTTTTCAATTGTCAAAAGTTGTTAACATAAATATGGCAAACTTGTTCTCCTTATTTGAGTTAAACAACCGCAGTCTTCCAGCTGTTAGAGGTAGTAGATTCGTAAGCAGGAGGCTATTGCAGGGTCGCACCAAGGGGGGTCCGAAGGATTGAGATCCAAGTGAGCCAAGCCAGGACTAACACCTGAAAATGATGATCATGGAGGGTGATGTTATTGTTGTTGTTGTTGATGATGATGTTGTTGTTGCTGATGATGTTGTTGTTTCTGATGATGTTGTTCTTGTTGATGATGTTGTTCTTGTTGATGTTGCTTTTGTTTTTGTTGTTGTTGGAGGTGATGATGAGTTACATCTTACAATATTACGTAAGTCATGCATAAAAAAAACAATGAAATTTCGGGGGG
>CM022884.1:13472022-13515659 GCA_012654025.1 Pachypsylla venusta
TAAACATTTAAAAGTGAGTTTTCCCGTATTTTCCACCAATTAACCTTCTACTTTCAATTAATCATATTTTAAGTTAGGTTAGTTGCTCTGAAAAAAAATAATAGTATCTGTCTAGTCCCAAACAAAGAAAAGAGAAGTGAACAAGTTTTGATGTTGTGGTCATTAATAAAATCAAAGTTGTCCTGGAACACCAACACGAACACCTTACAGCTGCAATTCTATACATCAGGCTACCATGGGACTGGGACATGATGATGCTATCTGATTGATTATATGGAGAAAGAGAATAGAATGTATTTGATTTACACTGAAATAACTGCTGGTACACACATTGATACTAGTACAGACTCACGGTGCCGCCAAAAAAAATCCTTGAAGGAAAGAGAACAGCTTACGTGCAATATTACCATATTTTCAGAAACATGCAGATTTTTCCGAAAAATTCTTGAGTGTTGAGTGTTTCTACAATTTGTACAAACAAAGAGAACTAAATATTCCACGGCTCAGTGGTCACTGCATTAGTCACTGTGGTTTGGAAGTTTTTGGGGTCCACTCAGCCTCGTGAGGACAATGAGTAGCTATGGAGATAATTGCGCATAGCGGTCCGGTGCCAGCATTGTAGGTAAAGTTGAAAATTTTAAAGTAATTGGATAATGATTGATATTGGAAAAATGCTACAATGATGCAGTGATCACCAAAGTTTTGACATAATATCAAAAATCACAAAGAAGCAGCAATTCTTTATGGCTTTATTATATTTGCTTCAGGTAAAAAAAAAATGCCAGAGACGTTTTCAGATTAGAGTATCATGTACCTGAGTAGGAATCACATTTTCACATTGAAATTTATAATCCCCTTTAAACACAAAATGTATTGCTTGTGGTGATGTCAGTACAATTGTATGCAGGCCTGTCGACAGGATGTGCGGACGGGATGATTCTCCTCGGGCCCTTACTTCTCAAAAGATCCGGTTGTGTCATTTTGATGGCCGGTTCTAGGCTCCAGTACGCCCTAAAACGCATACCATCAAAAAAGACATCAAATCCTTTGCGGTAACCTCATATTAATCTGTTCCTACGATTTTTCCACACCTGAATCAAAAAATGGGGAGAAAATTTCATTTTAAGAGTTACAACTCTATAGCTTAATTTTGTAGGAAAAATATGAATACATAACAATAAATCATACATTCTGTGGACATGCAAATTTGACTGATTTATAACTTTGTTACTTCTTTGCCCCAATAAATATTTTCTGTTAGAGTACCATTTTACTACTTACTTTCTGTTTCCATCATGGAAAGTGATGGTGGTGGAAGAGTTGGGTAGTGCGTGTCCTTAAATAGAGATAAATATCTCAAATTCATGAGGATGAAATTATATGGGTTGGCTGGGATTGAAACCACGCCCTATTGTTTACTTACCACTGCATCATAGTATCATTTAATTACTTTTATAGCGACAGCTAAAAAGATTACAACTTCGATTGTTGTAAGGTGACTTAGATCTTAGTATTCAGTCTTATTCAAGCGTAAATAATGTTGATTTTTCGGAAAGTATATACAAGATCCCGTAAGTTTTTCTCCCGGGACCCAGTTCTCCTGGTTGTACGGAACTCTTTATGACGCGATTTTTTTCAGGATACAAACAAACTTGAGCATCTATCGAAGGAAGAACTTATTCAGAAATGTATAAAATTGATCAACATATCCCGACAAGCACAATCATCAAAACAGGAACTTACCATTCATACTAAACAATTACAAGAGAAACTCCAATCAAATGAACAAGAAAAATATGAATTAAAATCCAACATTGAAACTTTGAATAAAGAATTGAAAGAATGTATTCAGGTCAAGGAGGATGTGGTCAAGAAGTTAGGTCAGGTGTCAGTGGAGACCAAGCAGCTCATAGATCAAGGTAGAATATTTCAAAATGAGGCTACAAGTAGTTCTGTAAACTGTAGACTTCACCCAAATTTTGGCCTGGCATATGACCCTGGATGGGCCAATAGAGCCCAAAAACTAATCAGCGAATTCTATGTACATAAAATGTATTTATACCATTAAAATTGGACAAGGCGTTCGAGAGTTATCGTGGAACGAACAAATAGATAAAATCATAATGTTAAAATTGGGCCTCACAGCGTTTGCTCAAAAAAGAGCATCCAATTAGATTTCTTTGTTTATATCGTTACATATAAAAACGGACCAAATCGCTAACAGTACATTCCTATAATTTCATAATAGCTCTTAAGATTCCTATAATAGCTGTTAAGATAGTCAGCGTCTGTAGCACGTTGAATACACCAGTTCCCGTTAGATCACTGAAGTTAAGCAACGTTCAGCAAGGTTCTTCCATATGGGTGTCCTCGTGATGCTGGCTATTTTTTCGACCCAACCCAGGCTGGGTGATGTCAATTTGGGTAGCTGGTTTGCAAGTCTCCAGCGAATGGAGAGTAAAACCCCAGTCACGAATGACCAATATATGTTAAAGAGACGTTAAGCTAAAAAAAAAATCCAACCCTAAAGGACTGGACTGTACACAGTTAAATCGTAGAGATGCTAGTG
The DNA here is from genome assembly GCA_012654025.1 of Pachypsylla venusta. Taxonomy (NCBI): domain Eukaryota; kingdom Metazoa; phylum Arthropoda; class Insecta; order Hemiptera; family Aphalaridae; genus Pachypsylla; species Pachypsylla venusta. Next base: position 13,474,592 of record CM022884.1, read on the forward strand.
ATACTACGTATGTGCTTCTATAACTTCCAAATATAAATAGAAACAAAATAAAAATTCTCATTGGACTAAAGGCCAACACACTCATGCTAAAATTACAATTGTATATCCCGGCCTTGAGGAAGTTAGAAAGGTTCCTTGATTCTATAATTTTGTCGGCTTTTAGATCAAATAGATCTCAAGGATTACCCCACACACTATTTGCCTAAAGAATTAGACTGTACTGTCCAATCTACTAAAATGTCGTAACGTAACCAACCTAATACAGACAGACATCAATCAAACAAACTACTGAAAATGAAGATCTCTAATTTTTAATGTACATTCCAGTAATGACATGAATAGTCGCTAAGATAGTCAATTTTTAAATTTCATCCCTAAAAGGGCGAACTGAAACATCTCTGATTATTCCATTTCTTGATTCAGGTGAAAAGCTCACTCAAGATATTGAAGTGCTCAAATCAGAAAAGTTGAAACTATTTGAAAGTCTATCAGGAAGTGAAAAACAAAATCAACTCCTTACCACAACTATTGAAGATCTGAGTGTTAAACTTGGGCAGATGAATGAACTTAAAGGTAAGAAAGATATTGATGAGGTTGTGGTACTTTCCACATGATCCAGCTTCCTGCCTAACCTGTCTCCAGGAAAGCAGCTGCATCTTATCTCAGTACGAAGGTTCGGCGGAGTACCTTAAAATATATTTTGTATATAGTGTAATCATACGAACATTGCACATACCTAATTAAATAATAAAATGAAAAAAAATAGATATATCTTATAATGTATCTTATCAGCTTTAAACGAATCAAATGCTTTTCAAAGTTCGGCACGGCCATCCCCAAAAAATCTTAATCACTGTGGAAAGCTTAATCCTGGTCGACCAGGAACGCATAGCATCACAGTTCCAGCAAAAGACCATCAAATCCTTTTCAACCTATTTCTACGATTTTCTCCACATGGGTGAATATTTTTTTTTTAATTTGGCTTAACGTCTTAACATCTATTGGTCATTCAAGACGGGGGTTTTACCCTCCTCCATTCGCTGGAAACTTGCAAACCAGGTACTCACATTGACCTCACCTAGCCTGGGTTGGCTGGGTGAGGAAAAAAAGAGCCAACGATACGTGGTGTTCCCAAGCGGTCACCCATCCAAGTACTGACCACGCCCGACGTTGCTTAACTTCAGTGATCTGACGGGAACTGGTGTATTCAACGTGGTATGATCGTTGGCTTAGGGGGCTAAGGGGGGGTGGGGGGGTGAATAATTGATTTTAAATGGAATACCGCTACAACAATAACAACTGTAGAAAGTCATCGATTTAAATATTTCACAAAATTAAATTAAAAACTCCTCATACAAGCGAGCCCTAGAAACGTTTCCTAACCTCTCTGGTTGGACGAAAAAGAAGTAATCTTCACGCAAAATAAGGTAACTATTTTACTCCCCTTGGTGGGTTCCCGGGCACATTTGAAAATTTGGGCTGTGTCATGAAAGAAACCATTACTGACACCAGTTCTCAATATCAGGATCAAATTATGCATTTGAAAATTTGGGCGGTGTCATGAAAGAAACCATTACTGACATCAGTTCTCAATATCAGGATCAAATTATGCTCGTTTCTACGTACCAAGATGACCTGGAACGTATAGCATCATTGGACCATGTCCTGTCTGAGCCCATCAAAAATGTTTTCGATATTTTCAATCTTAACTCTAAAAATGGTAGAACAGTTGATTTCGAGAGGAACCTTTTCAGTAATTATAATCCCCCCAAAAATACCACTGCGTGCTATAAAAATTCCCCGCCAAGTCATCACCCCANCCAACACTCAGTCTTGGTGGGGTACCTCGGTTCGTTTAATCACTAGGAGATAGGGACCACTCGGTTCCTCTGTTCTAATTTAACGGTTCATAAATTTGTTACGTTTAATAATAATCAGAGGTACTCCACCAAGATGAGAAAACAAAGTGTACTTTTCAGAAGCCTATATTTCCGATTTGACTTAACCGATTTTTGGAAATTTCATATACTTCGTCTCTGAGTTGGCCCCATACGTAGGAAACAATCATTTTAATCCTGAGGTGTGTAGTTTTTCCTCTGGAAGTAGCTGAAATCGGCAATGTAAGCTGTGGCGTATATTATACTCTTGGTAGCTACCGCTTTATTATGACTTAATGATTACTCAATTATCCTAAGTAGGCTGAATTACCCCATAACACGAGATTTTTTTATCTTGAAACAAATCTAAATAATGTAATTTAATTTGATTTTTTTGCAGGTGAAATGGAATTTAAAATAAATGAACTATCAAAAAAGAATATAAATGAATCTGAATTAAGTAACACAATAAAACAATTGAACACGGAAAACATAGAACTGAAACAAAAAAATGAACTCGTTGAAAGCGAAATACAATTGGTACAAAATACATTAAACACATTAGAGAAAACATTGAACCACAAAGAGAAAATCATTGTTGATTATATAGAAAAAATAAGTAAAATTGAGTCGACAAATGATGAGAATATGTCAAAAATAAAAAAAACGCTAAAAGAAAAAGACGAAAAAATTATTAACTTACATAAAATTATCTCAGAAAATGAAATTATTATTGAAAATTTAAGAATTACGAACGAAAAATTAAACGAAGAGAGTCAAAATGTATTTCATCATGAATTATTAACAAGTAATGAGAAAATACAAAACTTACAACAATTATTAAATGAAAGAAATGAGGAAGTAAATGATAATGTTAATAAACTAAAAATAATAGAAAATGAAAGAGATGAAATTATAAGAAGTTTTGAAAATGTAACTTCAGAAAAAGATGAAGTTATTGAAACCTTGAAAAATGATTTGAATGATACAAATGAAATTATTAATAGTAAAAGTAAGGAAATTGTGAAAATAATGCAAACGTGTAAAACTATCGAAGAACAATTGATTGAGAAAAATAATATTTTAGAAGAGAAAGATGAAGCGATTAATAGGTTAGAAAAAATAATTGATGAAAATAATAATAAATTATCAAATATTGAATTTGAATTAGAAGAAAAAACAATTGAAATTAAACAAATCGAATTAGATTTAGAAGAAAAACTTAAAATCAAAGAGGAAGAACTTAAGTTGAAAGAGAATGATTTGAATAAGAAATTTGAAGAGAACGTTAAATTGATAGAAAGTTTGGAAGAAAGAAATGGGGAACTTATCAAAAATTTGGAAAATATGGAAAACAATATTCCTGCGATAGAAAATGGAACGCAAACAAATAACATTAATATTGAAGATTTAAAAAAAGAAATTGAAAGGTTAAAACAGGAAATAATTGAGAATAACGAAGTTGTAAAGCGTTTAGAAAATGAAATATCAACCAAAGATGAATGTGTACAAAATTTACAAAATGAAGCGTTGAAAAAAGTCGAAGTAATTGAAAGTTTACAAAATGATATTAAAAGTACAGAAGAAAGTGTACGAGCATTACAAAATGATATTACGGAGAAAGAAAAGATCATACGGACATTAACGAAAGATGTTACGGAAAAAGATGAGATTGTACGAACATTACAGACAAGTGGTACTGAAAAAGACGAGATAATACGAACATTACAGAAAGATGTTACGGAAAAAGAAGTGATTGTACGAACATTACAAAAAGATATTACAGAGAAAGATAAAGTATTACGAACATTACAGAAAGATGTTACGCAAAAAGAAGAGATTGTACGAACATTACAGTCAAGTGTTACTGAAAAAGACGAGATAATACGAACAGATTGTAAGAACATTACTGAAAGATACTACAGAGAAAAAAATATTACGAACATTACAGAAAGATGTTGCGGAAAAAGAAGAGATTGTACGAACATTACAAAAAGATATTACAGAAAAAGATGAAAATGTTCGCAGATTAGAAAAAGGTATTATGGAAAAAGAAAAAGCAAATCAAAATATAATATTAGAAGTTAAAGAAAAAGACGAATCAATACTAAAATTACAGCAAGATCGTTCAAATTATTGTGAAAGAATTGAAAATTTAGAACGAATTATTGCGGACAAAGACGAGTCCATACGAAATTTAAATAGAATTCTTAGTCAAAATGAAGAAAATCAAAGAGAAAAATCCAATAGTGACATAGAGAAAAATGAAAATTTGAAATTGAATTTTGAAAATTTAGAAAATGATAATATTCGATGCAAACTAGAAATTAAAAATTTAATTCTTGAAAAGGAACATTTAATTGAAAGTGTGAAAGTTAAGGAGAGGGAGTGTGATAGTGCAATGCAAATGTGCCACATGTTGAAAGATAACTATGAAAAATTAAATCAAGGTAATAGATCACTGTGGGTTCGAATTACGCCCACCAGTTTGGAATATTTCTAAATTAATTTTCCTGTCGGAATTTCTATAATGTTAAAGGATGTTAATGTGTAATTTCTTCCAATCCATCTATGACTTACTAACTTCCATAGTGAAATAATAAATCATATTTGAGATTGTGAGGACTTACATGAGGGTGACATACTCACAGACCGAGTCGGCCTGAGCTGATGGTGTTAAATAACGCAGGAAAACTATGTAATATGATTATGTTTGTGTTACTGATTTATTTATATTGCAGTGAATGACATTGTTCTGGAACGTATGTCAATTATTAGCCTTTAAGATTAGATGTATGATGACAGTTAAAAACTTTGCCAGTATACGACATCTTATAGAGAGCTTCAGTTTCATACATCTGACTATTATCGAACGTGATGATGTCACAAATGATTGATTGAAAAGGAATTTGCATTTAATAATTCTAAATTGGTTCCGGGGTGTAACTTTTTATTCCATTTGAAAAAAAAAAAAAAAAAAAAATCACTTTTCAGGTTTTCCCCCNGCCTGATAGTGACCCATTATATTATTGAGGTCTAGAGTTTTTTAAAAAAAATTGCAATAACATGGGCACTGGATACATTATGGCTAGGATTAGCCTAACACATTTTTCTTTCTTTTTTTTAGAGAACATCAGACTACACAAATGTCTAAAAACATCAGCCGATATGATTCAAGATTTCAAACAACAAAAACGCAATCTAGTGGATTATGTAAACACTACTAGGATTTCATTAGAGAATGACGTCAGAGTTCTTATTGTGTATAATGAAAAGATCAAAAGCGCTCGTCATGAGCAGGACGATTTGCTCAAGGAGATGTCACTCATGAATGAAACACTCAAAGGTGAAAACTTTGAAAATTTAACACGCGTTTATTATTTGAACACCTCATAATGACACGCGAGGCGGGGCCCAATTTTGCTGTCATATTTGATTTTTCATTAAATCCGGTAGCATTTTGCTGTTTCCATGTTGTGTTTCTGTCATGGCGTGAATGAATTTTTATCTCAAATAGATGGTTCCAAAACTGTATTATTATTGTTTCAAAAAATATTTTTGTATCAAACTACAAATAAAATACGATTTATGCGCGCTTTCGTCTGTTACGACATCATCTGGTGAACTAAAGAAAAAATCAAGGGTGCAGAGTATGGTATAATTTTTATGTACATATGTAGGTGGTAGAAGGGGTATTTATTTTTAACTCTTTGTTAGGTACTAACTATGTACATATTATATACAATTAAACATATTTTTGCCTATATACATAGTGATTTAGATATTTACATTTTTTTAGTACCTAACAAAGATTTAAAAATAAATATCCCTTCTATCACCTACATATGTACATAAAAATCATACCATACTCTGCACCCTTGAATTCTACTTTAGTTCACCAGATGATGTCGGACCAGACGAAAGAGCTCGTGACTCGTATTTTATTTGTAGTTTGATACAAAAATATTTTTTGAAATCTATATTTCACAATGACTACAAACATCCTAAATAATTTATCCAAATTGTATTATTATTTTTAATTTGGCAATATAGATTTTCACGTTTTGATTGAATAAATTAAAGAAAACTTCAGTGTGCAAAATTTTAATTAAATGTAAGAAATATTGACCATAATTTGAAGCCGCATAATGCTGCTCCGCGTGCTGTTTCCTGAATATCAAGGACGCGTGTAATGAGGTGTTAATGCTAAGAAACTCTCAGAAGGGCGTAGGAACTAGAGACAACTATCGTCCTCAAAATGGTCGGTTTTACCTACCAAGATGACCTGGAACGCATATCATCACAATTGCAGCCAGGGCCATCAAAATCTTTTCGGTAACCTCTTATCAGCCTGTTTCTACCACTTTTTAAAACATGAACTTAGCGTTGAGAAGGACAGTGGATATTAAGGGGAACACCGCTACAACAACAGCAATGCATTATAAAATTATTTACCGAAATTCAAATGGAGTCATCAGATAGGTAATCTAAACCAAATGAGACCTTCGGTTTCCAAGATATTAGTGTGCCATGTAAAGCACGTTTTTTGCACAGGGCCTAATTTCATGATATTAAACTAAATCGGACCTCCGGTTTCCCAGATATAGGTGTGTCATGTAAAACACGTTTCTTGCACAGGATCTGATATTGATAAGTGACCATCTGGAGACCTACACTGACCATTCTATTTAAAGCGCATGCACCGTTCAAAAGTTCGAACACAAGAAATGACTTACAGACACACAAGTTAAAAATGTTCCTCAATGTCTGAACATGCATTTAACTTGCGTGCAAATCAATTCAATGCATCATCATCAGAGGTTAACAGCGGTGGGGCTGGTTTGCAGCAACTCGCCATGAGTGGTTGATACTAAAGAATCCTTACGGATTCAGTTATGATCTAATAAATTTCATTGTTAAACATAGGTCATTCCTCACGAGCTGAGTTCATCTAAACTAATGTCGTAATATAACACTGAAAGTAACTCTGTAATATGATGTTTGTGTTACTGGCGATTAACATGGTTCAGGGGGCACATGGTACTTATTGGCCTCAAACATTAGATGTACATACATATGATGACAGTGAAAAAATTTAGCAGCATACAAATACTTATTTAGAGCTGCAGTCTCATACATCTGATTTACATTGCAGGAAGAGGAGAAAAAATCTATACTCTAAACGAAACAATCACCAAAGTTCGAGATACATCCGCCGTGTTTGAAGAAGAAAATAAAAAAATTAAAGAAACCCTCGCCACACTTGAAACAGAGATGAGTCAGATTAAACTAGATCTAAGCGAAGAACGAAAACTTAACGAAGAAAGTCGCCAAGAAGTGGAAAAATTAAAAGATGAATTGAAAACGAAAGAAGCGGTAAGTAATGATAGTGTTGCAAAAGCCATTTTCAAACTGGCGATACTGACCGATTAGAAATTTAATAGGAGTTAGGGGAAAATTGAAAGGCAGTGAACATTAGAAGGAAGGTTCAATTCAGAGTTATTAAAAATATAAATTTTAGGTTCATATCATTGTACAAGATATTTTTTACTAATGGCGACTTTAAAAATGAAAATTTGAAAAGAATATACTCCGGGGATAACCACCATGCTTTGCTGCAAAACGATACTAGGTAGTGAAATAAGGGTAATTTTATTTAAACAAACAAAGGCTAGTTTTAAATAGGTACCTCAAACAACGGTTCAATATCTCTAGCGCATCTAGTCATCTACATATTCACAAACAGTCTCACTGACACTTCGTAATTATATTTACAATTGAATTATTTTTTACAGGAGAAGTTTTCCTAGTGTAGTTGGCCTACTCTGGCATTGCACTTGGGGACCCGATTTCAATTCCCGGCGGTGTGGAATTTTTTTCGACTGAGTGCTTGTGATTTCGAAATGCTCTCAACTCCGTGAGGACGATTGAGTAGTCTACTTTAATGTGAGTAGCGANAGGCTAGTTTTAAATAGGTACCTCAAACAACGGTTCAATAATCTCTAGCGCATCTAGTCATCTACATATTCACAAACAGAGTCACTGACACTTCGTAATTATATTTACAATTGAATTATTTTTTACAGGAGAAGTTTTCCTAGTGTAGTTGGCCTACTCTGGCATTGCACTTGGGGACCCGATTTCAATTCCCGGCGGTGTGGAATTTTTTTCGACTGAGTGCTTGTGATTTCGAAATGCTCTCAACTCCGTGAGGACGATTGAGTAGTCTACTTTAATGTGAGTAGCGACCAGCGGCGGTATTGTCTAAGTAAAAAGATTTGGTTTTGTAGATGTAGAAGATGAAAGAGATGATTAGTACATGAGGCTCTTAGTAATGCTGTGATACCCACAACAATTGTGAAGTGGCTTTTGGGCCTTACCAAGAAGAAAATCAACATTTACATTTTTATTTTTTACAGGAAATTTCTCGCAAAAAACTTGATGACCTAGATCGAGACAGTCGAAATATTGACACTTTGAATAGCAGCACTACCGTTGTGAACAAAACGGCGGATGACTCTCTGAGTGTGAGTACAATCAGCAGAGCGGACGAAACAAATCGTATGAAAGATATTGAAGATACGTATGAAGATCGTTACACCAAATTAAAAATGGTTACGATTAAATATAAGAAACTCTACATGGAACATAATGAGAAATGTAATACGTTGACCAATGAGAATACAGCATTGATGAATAAACTTCAAACATTGACCAATCAGGTGAGATGTAAGAATCTTTGAATAACATGTTAATTATAAGTGTTAAAAAATATTAACTTTTAAATATATTAAAACAAAACACCAAAAACATTATTTGTAATTATTTGTCAACTTCCATCTTTCGACTCGACTAGACAGATGGTGAATCGAATGATTCGAAACTAATTTCTTCATAAATAATTACAAATTGTGTTTTTGGTAAGTGTTTTGTTTTAATTTATTTAAAATTTAATTTTTTGAGAATATGTCTTTTATTAAGAAAAATGTCAAAATATGGCGTTTTAGTATGGTGGCATTTAACAAGTTCTGATGATACTGCCCATTAATGGTAGTGTCATCTATGATGATGGAGAAGTACTTTTGTGTAACTTTGTATATTATTTCATTCCATCAGGTGAAAAACGCACAAATTTTACAATCAGAATATGATAGTTTATGTGAAACAAATGACGTCAATCAGAAACAATTGAAATCCAATGATAAAATTATTAAAGAATTAAAAACAAATAAAGATAGTTTGGAAAAAGAAACGAAAAAATTGAAGGCGCAACTTAGTGAATTAACAAAACAGAAAAATGAGTATCAAAATAAGTATGAAGGAATAAAAAGTAAATTTGACGAAAAACAAGTAAGTATAGTAACCAAGATGAAAACGGTTATATAGGTCCATCATCAGTGGCCGTTGAACATTATCAATGCTACTCGCATTGAAAATGTTAAGCGTGAATTTTTAGGCCGAATTTATGACAGGTTTTGGAGTGGTCGGTTGTTCTATTCTTATGACAATATGCTTCTACTTCTCAATATTGATAAACTTTCTGACCGTCGCTCATGTTTCTTCTCCTATTTGTTTTTTTCTTGTCTGCTGTAGCACATGTGTTGACTTTTCCAAAAGAGATTTTCTTTTCATAAAAAAAAAACCTTTAAGTTAACCCTCAAACCCTGTTAGCAGACTGATTGACTCCGGGTCCAATTTGTTATTGATATGACCTGTGCATATGTAGACAAATAAAATCAGGTGAGTGTTTTGGCGAATTTTGTAAGTCGGAAGAAAAAAAACGCACACATGAGAAATTTGAATGTTAGCATGTGATTGAGGATATTATTTGTCACAAGCCACATTTGAATTTTTTGTGACTAATTGGCATTTTCGCCAAAACAGCGAGTTGCAAAAAAATCGAACGAATCATTTGTATACGAAATCACACGTGAAAGAAAAATATGGATAAAAAAATGAGGGTTCTTATTTAGAAAAACAAAATTGATACTCAAAAATTACCCAAAATAAAATTGAGGTTAACATAAAATGTGAACCACTCTGTATAGGAACTATACAGAATGGTTAAAACTATGGCATTAGGGCGGTCAGGAAATTAAAAATAGATATAAGTCAAGTCATGTGATCAGGCCCTACGAGAGAGGGGGAATAGGGTGAATGCCCCAGGCCCGGGATTTCCTAAGAGGCCCGGTGAGCAAATTTTCAAAATGAATTTTTTCAAGTTTTTTCTGAATAATAAATAAAAGTTTTCTGAAACTTTTTTGAAAATTTTAGAAGTATAGTGATAGCGGGCTAATATATGATAAATACTGGTATATTTCGTAAACATTAACATCTGATAATCGAGTTATTCGTTGCCAAGAAGAAGAGTATACGCCTTTTCGCATCAACTAAGTGAATTGCCTACTTTTACTTTTATTACTGCCCATACGGTGATTTTAGATAAAAGAATAATAGAGGGGCTCGTAAATTCTCCCCCATGTCCGGATTTTCTGTCTACGGCCCTGCGTGTGATGTTCACACCAGATTTGTTTTATTTTTTTCAGGTAAGCGATATTATTATGAAAGATAAAAATACTGAAATTATAAAACTTACTAACACCAATCAAACACTCAATGAAACTATTACTGAATTAAGAAATAAACTGAGTCAACTGAATGTAAGAAACATGGAAATAGCACAATATGAGAAAATCATCAATGAGTTGAAGGATGAAAATAAGCAATTGAAAAAATCAGTCGAAGATTTGGAAGGAAAATATATTGTGTTGAAAGATGTTCATGTGAGTTTTAACCTCTATTTAGGCCCGATTCACACTGTAATTCCGTTTACAGTTAAGTCTCGGTCTAGTAACATAGTATCAAATAAGAAACAATGCATGTATTCATAACATCGATAACAGTCAAGCTCTGGTCTAATCCCATTCCAGTCACGATCAGTCACGAAGCAATTTTTGTCGGAGCGAGGCCGAACTCATTAATTAAATGACGATATTCTACTTCCAATTTTCTTTGCAACAATCTTAAATGCAACCACATTTTTCTCCTTGCCTAAAGTTATTTTTTTCTTTTGCTAAAAATATTCTTTTCTCCATCAAGAATATGAGAGATATACCTAATTCTTGAATCGAAATATTTAGTGACTTTTTATACTTTTGACGCTAATTTTATAATACATTTGACTTCAATTATTGACGGTTCAAGACTGATTCGTGAGCTGTGACCGGCATGTGAATATGATTATACTTCTACCAGACGAAACCAAACTGTGACCAGCATTATAGTGTGAATTGGGCCTTATACCCCAAATGGGTCCTAAAGTAGCTACATACCAAATTTCATTCAAATCGGCCAATGTTATAAAATCGAAGAAAATTAGGCCATTCTTTTAAAAGAAATAACCCATATTTGAACTAAACCCTAGAAAAAAATAAAAATCGGACCAATTTTTTTGTTTTGTTTTAACAATTCTGGACTAATTCGCCCTAAAACAAAAATCAATCGGTCAGGCTTGCTCGCTGATTATCGTAGAACGTCAGGCGCTCATCTTTTTTCTTTTTGAGGTGGGAAAATTTTCAAAAAGACGCCCACTGAAGGGAGCCTCAGTGAGGAGTGTGGGGATAGTGCTGTGCAAGATGTTATGATGTTAGAGAGCTTCACCGACCCACTAAAAACCCAACCTCTTACGTTTACAAGCGAGACCTCGGAACCGGGCTAGACATTACTTCGAGGTCCCGCTTGTTTGATCCTACTTAAGGGGCTCTGCCATTTTTTACTTTTAGCGTGGTTGTTATAAAATTAGAGATATTTCTCCAATTCTCCTCACTTTCTAACATCTTCTGGACAATGTTATATTTTGATAGCACTAAACCGAGCTGTCTTTGGAGCTCACTTCTCGTGTTGTTAAAATGGGAACATACAAACACCGTATGCTCCGGTGAATCTATAGCTGAGTGGCACAGTTCGCATCTGTTTGATCTTTTTTTTCTTGAAGCGGTGGAGGTATAGGCCGAAACAGCCATGACTCGTTAGGAACTGACAGAGTTCGTATGTTACCACGCCGTGTTGTCTTTCAATCCAGGGTCTAATATTGAGAATAAGCTCTTTGGTCCACTGGCCTTTTGATGTCTCCACCTCCCATTTTCGTTCCCATTTTGTTAAAATATCTTATGGATCTCTTTCTTCTTCATCTTTCTCTCTTCCTCTTCGTACGTTTTCCTTGAAAGCTCGTACATCCTAGATTTTTCTTCTACGATCAACTCGATAGGGAGTGAAGAAGATATGATTTGAAGGGTGACAGTGGAGGACGTCCTATACGCTCTGTATAGACGAATCATTTTCCTTTGTACACGCTCGATCAGGTTGATGTACTTATTCCATTTTAGGACACGCCCCTCACGCCTAACGTTGAGACGCTCAGTTAAGCGTGAGAGATCCTTGCAGAAAAACATACCTTTATTTGATTCTTTGTTCAAACTATTCCAGGACAAATATAATCTTCTTAATATTTCTCACACTCAATTAAAAACTGAATATAAACAAATTCAAGAAAAATCATTAAAAATGAATGAGAAATTACAGACAGTTCAATCGAACAACGAACAAACAATATTAGAAAATACAAAACTATCACAAATCAATATTCAATTAACAAATCAAAATGAGGAACTAAGTGATCGCATCAAATCAATTGAAAATGATTTAGAAAATCAAATCCAACAAACTGATGTTTTGACAAATGAAAAGTTAAATTTAATCAATGAGTTTGAAACATATAAAAGACGAGCTACAAATGTATTGGAAAAACATAAACGATCAAATAGTGCAAGTAATAATGCAATTAGTGCAAATGGGGCTTTGGAAATTGTGGAGAAACAAAATGAGGAATTGAAAAATCAATTAGAACAGTCCGCGTAAGTGTTTTTTTTTTAAATCTGGATAGATATAAGGAAGGGGTCTCAAACCGCTAACAGAATTATCTTGATATTGATTTTTAGATATTGAGGAAGTAACCCTGATTTTTTAGATATTGAGGAAGTAAACCTGAATTTTTGATATTGAGGAAGTAAATCTGTTTTTTTTTAGATATTAAGGAAGTAAACCTGATTTTTTTATATATTGAGAAAGTAATCTGTTTTTTTTTTAGATATTGAAGAAGTAAACCTGTTTTTTTAGATATTGAGGAAATAAACCTGATTTTTAGATACTGAAGAAGTAAACCTGTTTTTCTTAGATATTGAGGAAGTAAACCTGTTTTTTTTTAGATATTGAGGAAGAAACCCTTTTTGTATCTTTTACAAAAGTCATAGTCATTTTGCCTCTAGCACCATGAGCCCTAAGAACTTTTTTACGACCAAACCAGGATTCTTATTATAATATGGTTTAAAATAAATATTTTTACAGGAAAGAAATCAATATATTAAAACAAAATATATCATTTCTAAAAAGAGAAAACGATAATTATGAATTAAAAATAAAACGATTCAATACTGATCTCAATGATAAACAAACAATTATAAATAATTTCAAAGACGATCAAATAAAAACAGATATGGTAATTATATGTTATAAGCAGCAACTTGAAGATAAAGAAAATCAAATCATAAATTTAAAAGAAACAATTTTAGATTTGAAAGAACATAGTCAAGAAATAATCAAAATTAATGAAAAAAATGATCTATGTGAAGTTAGAAATATATTAAATAGCAATAATTTTGTTGAAAATATAGCTACAAATATGGCAACGTTGTATCGAGAAGAAGGAGAGGTATGTTAAAATGATTTCCTTAATTTATCGTAAGGATTTTTGTCAATATCATTTCCTATCTTCTCAGTGTCAACAAAATGAAAATGATCTCTTGAACTTGTCCAAAATAAAAAAAAATGTGCAAATTTAGCACTTGGATTTATTATTATACTGACCGGAACACTACCACCTTCAAATTTTTACGTACTCTTCAAAGTACGTAGAATTCAAAAATCCAATTAAAAAAAAAAGTTTATCCGACGGCTACGTCTCCCGCAGGCCGCACACCGTCCGTCAATTAGCGTTGACCGCTTTTAATTAAATTTGGTATTTAAGTAAAATTTGGTGTCTTAAATTTAATATGGAACCCCCTAAATGTTCATGTAAGTAAGTCTTGTAAAGCAATTCAATGTAATATAAATTTGTGCATATTTAGATTCCTTCATACCAAAATTAATTAAAATCTATAAACGCTGAGTGGACCGTGATATCAAATTTCATTAAAATCTATAAACGCTGAATGAACCTTCATATCAAACTCCATTAAAATCTATAAACGCTGAGTGGACGGTCATATCAATTTTCATTAAAATCTATAAACGCTGAGTGGACCTTCATATCAAATTTCATTAAAATCTATAAACGCTGAGTAGTTGATTATTGAAAATATTAAAACTTTTTTTTTTTAATTTAAACACAGTGGAATGTTAATCTTCCATAATATATTGAACAGGTATCTTATTTAATATTTCATCAAGTCCACGTTGAAATAGTTCTACATATTCATTTACATTCAAAAACACTTGTCTATGTCTTTGCAATATATACGTTTCAGTATCTTCATCTAATTTTTGTTTAAATTGATTAATTTCTGCATATATAGAATCTTCTTGATCAAACTGAGGTGATAAATTACATCCCAAACTATCCATTAGTGCTTCATCGAGTTGAGTGTCATTGGTTAATAGTTCATACAATTTTGGATAATATTTATATTGATCAAATGTACGTTCAGATATATTTTCATTACTAATTTTAGTAACAATTTTATTTTTAATATTCTCTTCTAATAAAATCGATAAATTTTTATTAAAATGTTTACATAAATTTCTTAGAGATTTAAAATTTTCAAATATTTCGATATTTAAATTAAATATTAGTAATTTCATATCGTATTGGTAATTAAATAAATATTCATTAATTAATGCTTCGATTTTATATTCAGTTTCGAATAATTCAATTTGTGTATTAAAAATAAATTCATTTGTTTCGTACAATTTATTTTTAATTTGAAATATTAAATTTTTAATAGAAATTAATTTCATTTTTGAAGAATTATTTTTATTTTTAGATTGGTTTGCTAAATGTTCATCATTTATTTCGAATTGTTTACTACATTGTGTACAACATATATGAGATAGTGGAATTGTCATTTGATTCATATCGATCCAACTTTTGTCAGAATCAATTTGGTCTTGTTGAGTATCCTGTTGTTCATTATTGATTGGAATGCTTCTTGGTGAATCTAAGTTTAAATGTTCAGTACTATCGGGATCTGTAAAAAATGTGCAAGGTGGTTCAGGGAAACGTTGTAAAGATAGAAACTCCATTTCCAAAAAGAAATACGCTCATATGTTCATTTTTGTTTGGTGTTCATGATGGCAGATATTTTTGTTTTCCCCTGAACAAACTACTTCTCTAAACAAAATCATTTATTATTATCATCATAATATTCATTATTGTGTTGTTGTTTTTTCTTTGGGGAAATGTTAAATAAAAAAATTAATAAAAATACAAAAAAGGAAATGGAGGAATAACATGGTTTAGAAATCGGGAATTAATGGTAGGAAAAATGGTAATAGCGGGGGTTTTGTGGAAGTATCCTACGTGATTTTGAGTATATCTTTCCCTTAGATATCCCTGGTCAGCGAAAGGAAATCGGTTTAAGTGGTTTGGCGTGTGAACGTAGGATAGAGCCCTTGATACATCCAACGAACGAGATATACCAGGATCATCTAGGGAATGGCCAGCGTCTTTCACACTACAAAGGATCGAATCAAGTCTCCCTCGCGAGGTTGTATCCGAATAGTTGGGCGTGGCCAAATAGATTTCTACTAGTCCTTCCGGGGATTCGGGGAGATGAAAGATAAAAAAAAACACAAGTAAATATTGTGTAGGGAACTATAGTTCTTATTACTATTGGACTCACTTTGTATTGCAATGACGGCACTCTTATCATCTCCATTTTCGCTCATATCATCAATCGAACCATTATGACCATTCTCAATTTCTTTTTTCTTTAATAAATCAGAACTATTTAAACCCGGCGACGAGGATGAAGTTAGCTGTGACTCGTGTTGATCAATGCTTTCATAAATTGCCCATATCTTAGTAACATTGTCTTCTCCAAGATCACTGTTCTCCTGTTCATATTGTTTTTTTAGCTGACGACAATTTTCACAAAAATATTCAAAAAATTTATACCGTCTCCAATAATCATTATTTTCTATACAAAATGATTCATTGCTCGCCTCATCATCATCGTCGTCATCAATTATATTTTTCAATTTTTCCAACTTGTCTTCGCTGCCTTCAAACATTTGAATTTCATTTAAAACGTGTTTCACGTCTTGTAGAAAATCAGCCTTTAAGAGTTGCATTTTGTTTAATAAATCGATTTGAAGATTGTCAACGATTTGTGTTTGTTTTAAACAGTCTGTTTGAAATTGATCAATTCGAGTTTCTCTTTTCTTATGTTGATATTTACCAAATCGAAATAATTTTGTTGTTATTTGTGTAAAATCGATTCTGTATTGATTATATAAAGTTTTCATTTCTCGACCTACAGGATGTAACAAAAAATTGCGTTCATTAAAATTACACTTTCTATGGGGAAAAATTAGAGGATATATGCCTTTCTGCTAAATCGTGAGGATGCATCCCCAAAGATATGGTTTGTTGTTGTTGTGATTTTTGGCATCCGTTTCACAGCAGCAATTTAGGTTTAAAATAAATTTCTTCAGGGGCGGATACAGAGTGCTTGATAAGGGAGGGGATCACAGTTTGTCACTCACGCTTTACGTCTGATGTGATCGTCACAAAACTAGATTTTGAATAGAGATGCTTGATAGAACAAGGCGTATTGAAAAAAAGATCGGAGCTCAATATGCTGAGAACGGTTTCGTATTTCGGAAAACGCTTTTGGAAACTATGAAGGAAAAGTGAAATCTGAAAAAGAACTACTCCTTTTTCAATACAATTTTTAATAGTAAAATAAAATTGAAGTATTTTAAAATTTATTTCTGATCTTATACTCGAAACAGGGCCTCAGTTATTCCAAGTTAAAAATGATAACTTCCAAGTTAAAAATGATAAAATGATAACTTTGCGCCTGTTGTGATGAAAAAATCAAGTTCGGGTAAACTCCGTTTTCTTTGTCTTATTGCCAATTCTTATGAATTTGAAGAAAAAAGGTCATTAATCCGAGCTTGATTGAAACTCATGTACAAAAACACTGAAACAGCTTTTGTTTTACTTGGAAAAAGAAATGTTTTCTCTTTATTTTTAATTTTTTACCAAAATGAAGAGCTACGGCAAAGCGAAGTCGTGCATAAGCTGGAATAACTGCGGCCCTGTTTTGAATAGAGATCTCTCATAATATCAAAATACTTCAAGTTTCTTTACTTTTCAAAAATATATGGCAAAGATTTCCAAGTGAATCCCCCTGGGGCTTCCCATAAGAGTGATCAATTTTTTTTTATGCCAGATCCCATGGCTCAGGTCACTGCACTAGTCTTGCACTCGGGAGACCCAGGTTCGAATCCTAGCGGGGGCAAAAAATTGTCACTATGGTTTGGATGTTTTCGGGGTCCACTCAGCCTCGTGAGGACAATGAGTAGCTATGGAGATGAATGCGCATAGCGATCCGGTGCCAGCATTGTAGGTAAAATAGAAAAATTCAAAGGAATTGGATAATGATTGATATTGGGAAAATCCTACAATGCTGCAGTGAGCACCAAAGTTGTGACATAATAACACAAAGAAACAGCATTTATTATTTTATTTATTTGATTGACTATTACCTAATTTAGTATTGAAGTATCTTAATTTTAACAATTCCAAACCATTCGGATCGTTTTCAAATTGTAAATTAAACAAAGTATCATTTTCCAAACCAAATATGAAAGCTTGTTTCTGATAATCAGCTTTAGCTTGATCTCGTTCTTGATCACGCTGTTTAGCAAACATGATCAACTCATTGGCTTGCTCATGTTGTAATTTCCAAAGTATTTTATCTTTTGCTTCACTCTTTTCTAGATCAGTTTTTATTTTATTATTATAAATAATTAGGTTTTCATTCAGACCTGAAAATTTTGGTGTATTATTTTCAATAAAGAACCTTTGGATAGTTGTTGGTTCTACGTACCAGGGCACAGGACCTTCGACAGAAAATCCGGGGGGAAAGAATACGGGCCCCTCTATTTTTCTTTTATCTAAAATCACCGTATGGGCAGTAATAAAAGTAAAAGTAGGCAATTCACTTAGTTGATGTGAAAAGGCGTGTATGCTTCTTCTTGGCAACAAATAATTCGATTATAAGATGTTAATGTTTACGAAATATACCAATATTTATGATTGCTGATGTACAAGCTGAAAGGTCGCACTTTATTTTAAAATCGGTGTCCTGCAATAACCATTGTCCCATATGAGCTCACTATCGCTAAACTGAAAATTTTTCAGAACTTTTAAGTTTTTTGATTTATTTGTTATTCAGAAAAAAGCTTGAAAAATTGTATTATGATAATTTTCTCACCGGGCCTCATAGGAAATCCCGGGCCTGGGGGGGACTTCCCCCATCCCCCCCTCTCGTCGGGCCTGCCAGGGAAACCCAAGCACTCTAAAGTGTTTGGCCAAAGACCATCATTACAGAAATGCAAAATAAAAGAAGACACATATTGTCTCACAGCGATCAGTCTCATTTTTCCGATGGTGATGATTCGCTATTATGAAAGAAAATTGACTAATAGCATTCATATTAGTCTTCTTTGGCTGCTACAACAAGTTTTGGAATTGTCACGAAAAAAAAGTACACCCCTCCAAATTTATTATTTTAATTCTTCGTCCGCTGCGCCGCAGGCCGATTTTGATGAAATGTGGTATGTAGGTCCTATTTGGAGTCTTATAGTGCCTCAAACCGTTTCGTCAGTGTCAGACGAACCGTTTTTCTTATTCGTTTTTTGGGTCCTATGAAACGATAAAATATTAAATTTGTGGGAGGTGATTTTTTTTGCCAGTCAAATGAATAATAAACCCAAGTGTTTTTACTTTTGAAGTAAAATTTTAGATCCATACTCATTCTGTGTATTTTTTACCTCTTCGTTCATCTTTCCCAATTCTATTTGGAGTCGGTACCACTTCCCTTAATTCTACCATGCCACAACGTTCCGTTCTGTGCCTTCTCTTTCTAGCTGTACACTTTCCTGGCACGGTCCTCCTCGCTTACTTCTCACAGAATCCATGCGTAAAAACTGCGTTTTGCTAATGACTTTCCATCTTTGGTTTGAAGCATAGTTTTTTTTTAAAGGCTGGATGCTCTTCCGAACACCAAACATTCTGTATTTCCACGGGCTCACTTCACGCGGTGGCTACATATCTGCCTATTTCTTACCTAATACATACAAATACAGTTGACTTTCATTATATTTAAATATAGGATTATTTTCAATGTTAAAACTTTTCAAATTTGGAAAATTTCTTAAATAAATCATATTTTCTAAGTTTGACAATTCATTGTAAGATATATTCAAATGCACTAAATTCACTTGAGACGACATATTTTCTAACAATTTTATTTTATTAATTTTTAAATTTAAATATTTCAAATTGTGTAACATATTTAATCCTGTTATTTTTTTAATTTTATTATTACTTAAATTTAAATAAGTTAAATTTGAACAATTATTATTTAATCCCTGAATTAATTTTATATTATTGTCAGATAAATTAAGATCGATTAAATGATTATTTATGTATGAATAATATTTAGGATGAATTCCATATAGATTTAAATTTGATAGATTTAGTTTTGATCTTACTTTGTCTGTGTCAGATTGAGTATCGATCCCAAATACATTCTGCTGGAATATTTTGAAAATTAAAATATTAATTGAATCGGTTCAAAGGGAAAGGGTCTCAGTCCATAATTTTCGAGTGCTGATATTTTGTGCTGTGTTAATACATAAAATGGAAATATTTAGTGAATTAGTGTCTAATATAAGTATTTTACTCACAGAGTAAATAAGTTTTCCTATATTTCCCAAAATTTTGATTTTGGGACTGAGGCCATTTCTCTTTGGACTGATTCATTTGGTATGGAGGTCGCGAGTTTTCTTATCACCCGGGCGATTTTTTTTAAAAACTCATTGCTGCATCCAATGGGCTCTCCCTTGATTTTGTTTTTGACTGAACGCAGTATGTCATTTTTTTTACCACGATAACTCTCGAACGCCTTATTTTTCTTTGTTTGTCATTATGTACCACGATAACTCTCAAACGCTTTATTTTTCTTTGTTTGTCATTATGTACCACGATAACTCGCAAACGCTTTATTTTTCTTTGTTTGTTATTTTGTATCACGATAACTCTCGAACGCCTTATTTTTCTTTGTCATTATGTACCACGATAACTCTCGAACGACCTGAAAAGTTCATTTTATGACGTCAAGTAATATATCATTTGTACAACGCTCATTGTATTTGCCTCGGCAGGCGGAGTGCTGCCGTGCTCCTCAATTAAAAAACATATGTAGCCTGTTTGATAGAAAACTTACAAACTCCATCTGGTCTTCATCAAAATTGATCAGTTCCTTTGGAAAATCATTTCTTAACGAGATACTCAATTTTATTTTTTTATCATTATTTCTCTTCATTTTCGATAGAATAGTTTGAAGATAATTTTCAATTGCCGAATCTTTTTCATTTTCCTTCAATATTTTATATCTTTCCAATAAATTTCTCGTCGTATCCAGAGATAGATCTGTCTTTGAATTCTTCATATTAGGTATTGATAGATCGATTAATTATTATGGATTTGTGTTTTATCTTTATTATGGATTTGTGTTTTATCTTTATTATAGATTTATGTTTTATTTTGATTAAAAATTTAAAACTTCTGTGTCAGAAAATTTCATTATCAGGTAATCGATTTTTTTTTTAAAAAATGTTTGTAATCAAACATATCGAACGTGCCAGGTAATTTTATACAATTTATGTGAAAAGTTTAAGTATACTTAACCGAAATTTATTGTCGTTAGATAGCAATATTCAAAGTTAGATTCTGTCCCTCCAAAAAAAAAAAAAGTAAAAACACTTTGTGGGAACTTTTTTCTTTAATTAATATATGGATACATACTTTTCTTGTAGATAATTGCAAGTAAAATTTAGGTATTTTAAAAGTTATAATTTTTAACGGCCAATAAATGTTATATTTAGAATTACGATTCGTTGAGACACCGTATTTGGAAAGCGACATATCACAGGGAATCCTGGACAAGAAACGAGGGATTTTCAGACACGCGAGATCTTTCTCATTTGCGGATTGCAATTTGCAATATACCTGCCGCCACCTCTTTTCTTTTATTTTTAACTTTTTATGTTTACTTGTTAGCTTTTTTGACATATTTTAACCCAACTAGACAGGTTAGGAAACGTTTTTACGGACATGCCTTGATGAGCAATCTTGCTTGAGCACGACAATTTTTGAAATTGATTAAAAAGGTGAAAAATATTAAGCATATCAGTGGATTAAAAGTGGTGGGATTTTGAAAAAAAAGGATTTTTCCAGGATTCCCTGTGATATGCCGCACTCCCATATTTGCCCAAAAATGCTGCATATATTGAAAAAGGATCAGCGATATTGTTACCTGGCCTCCTTCCCATACAGGTAAAAATGTAATTTTTTGACGACCTATACTAAAGGCAAAATTGACTAGATTTTCCCTTTGTTTTCTCTCTGCAGGGTTCTGAGTACATTGAGACGCCCTCATCAACTCCCCATCCACACATTCCCATTCCTCTGGAAGAACTATTGTCCAGTTCGGAAGATCAGTTCCAACATGAAGAAGGTATGTATAAGTTATATAACAAAATAACACAAACAAAGGCCAGCACTCGATGTATATCCTCTGATTCGAAGGAATATTTCTATCCCAAGGGGCGTTGGACAGGCTAAGGCCGGTGCGACACATCTCAGAATTTATGATTTTTTTTTTAAAAAAAAGGAACACAATTTATTTATTTTTTCTCCACTCACCACTNTTATGATTTTTTTTAAAAAAAAGAAACACAATTTATTTATTTTTTCTCCACTCACCACTTATCTATTATGCATTTCTGATATTTTTTAGCCAAAACGTTATCGTTTTGGTTCCCTCCAAAACCGTTGTCTGGGACTCTCAAAAAAATATGATACTTAAAATTTTCAGTTCGAATCCAAGCTACCACCCATTTTCCGATTTTTGTATGGAAAATCATACAACTTCGAGTTGTTACTAGAATGGGAACGGCCAAGCGATAGTTGTATACCTGATTGTTTGTACTGTACGTTAAGAGATATCAAAAAGTCGTTAAAAATTACCTTTCCCCATAAAAAAAAAATGAAATCTGGGACCCGAGGAAACTTTGTCCAGTTCTTATGACGATTTTTCGCGGAAAAAGCTCAAAAGATTTTTCCGCGAAAGCGGCAAAGTTTTTAGCTTACTACCACACAGAACATTCTGATCTCTAGGACGTCATGCGTAATTCGGGAAAGGTAACGAGTACATCATGGCTGGACTGATTTCAGATATTCTCACGCAACTTTCATCATGTCAAGCTCAAATCGTACACCTGACGTCATTACTGAACGAGTCCGAAAAGAATGCCGCTCGAAATGAACAGCAAACTGCTTTCCTGAAACAAGAAATTCGTAGATTAGAAAGGGCGGTCGAAAGACAACCGCATGTTCAGAATACAGAATATCTCAAAAATGTGATTTATAAGGTAAGACACAGAATTGTGTATCTTTTTCAATATATTTTTCTTATATAATAGGTAATGCAAAAAATTTCAAAAGGAGAGAAAAAATGTATTCTGGTAGTTCTCTGAACTGTAGACCTTACTCGATTAAAATGACCGCGACTGAGGATAAGGGGCCCCAATACTAAAAAAAAACGTTCTTTTTTATGTTCTACTGAATGACATTAAAAAAATCTGTAGGATGGTTTTTAAAAAATCGTCTTTGAAAATGTCGAATTGCCGCCATTTTCTTAGGTCAGTCACGATCAAACTAACGTGCATAATAAATCTTGGTGTTATTTTATAAATATAATGAAAATTTAAGAGTGACAGATGGACCCTTAAAAACTAGGTATTCTTTATTATTTTTATTGATTGTATTTATTATTTTGTTTTTGTCCAATCGTTTCATGTATTTTTTCTTTTCTTTTTTTTAATCACAAATTGGTATCCCACCGTAAGTGTTTGTGTACAACCATGGTGAGATGTGTGAAAAATAATTAAATATTTTTTGAACAAAAATCGGAGTATTTTTAAGAAAATATGGCGCATTTACACAAATCTGATGACTCGTATCTTTTTAAAGAAAGCTCAAACAAAGAATGACCCAGGAAATAGATGTATCCTTTCTACAGTTCCACATAATATATTCTATTTCTATTGTTATCACTAATATTTGAATAAAAAAATAAAGGAATGGGCGATCCTATAGCATTAATATTCTATGCTTGGTTCGGTTCTCAAGCGTCAATAATGTAAACATTGAATCAAGAAACGACTGTATTAATGTAATGTTTAGTCAAGTTTCCTGAATCAAAAAAACTTGACTAATGTATCCGGCTGCATCAAGGCCGTACCCAGGGGGAGGTCCATGGGGTCCAGACCCCCCTCCCCGAAATTTCATTATTATTTTTTATGCATGTCTTACGTTATATTGTAAGGTGTAACTCATAATCACCACCACCATGAACAACAACATCATCATCTACAATAACATCAACAACAAGAACATCATCAAGAACAACAACATCACCTTCCATGATCATCATTTTCAGGTGTTAGTCCTGGCTTAACTGTCAATCTTTCGGACAGCCNAAAAAAAAAAATTAAATCTTGGGTACGGCTCTGGGCTGCATCAATGTTGATATACGAATTGCGTCACATAACCATAATCTATCATTTACTTCCTCAGATCTTTATATTCTAACATTGTATATGATTCCCTTTCAGTTTCTAACGTTACAAGGAGGCGATGAGAGACAACGTTTGGTTCCTGTACTTCAAACAATGCTGAAGTTGAGTCCAGACGAAGTGAAACAAATATCCGGAGTTGCCAAAGGTACTTATTTTTGTAAGCTCGTAGAAATTATAATGCTAGTAGTTCTGTGGATAGCAGACCTGAACAGGGTCCTAATCAGCCAATTCTATAAATATAATGAAATGAATGTCTATTCCAAATATCAAAATCGGATAAGGCGTTTGAGAATTATTATGGTACAAAATGAGAAACAAATGAAAAATATGTCACTCAAATGGATTCCAGATAATAGAAATCCTACTGCTCCATCCTGTAATTTGTTGCTATTTGAACTTGTTTTTTTCTTTTTCAGGTCATGTAGATTCTACCGGTGGCTGGTCAAGTTATCTAGGAGGTTGGGGATCCACGTCACAATCCTAACACAACTCTTTAAAGTAAATATGGACTCTTAAGGTCTACTTATTGAAATCCTAATTAATTAAATTATGTGATATAATTGTGGTCTTTTATATATTTTCCTCTTTTATAAATAAGGTATATCATGTTTTTTAAAAAAAAACATTCAGTATGTCCCTAAAGTCTTAGGTATCACAGCATTACACAGGACCGTAGACAGAAAATCTGGGCCGGGGAGAAACATTTACGAGACCCTCTATCATTCTTATTCTAAAATCACCGTATGGGCAGTAATAATAGTAAAAGTAGGTAATTCACGTAGTTGATGTGAAAAGTCGTGTACGCTTCTTCTTGGCAACAAATAATTCAATTTTGAGATGTTAAAGTTTACGAAACCAATATTTATGATTGCTTTATGCCAATATTTATGATTTTTTTAAGAACATGAAGTACCTGTCTAAGAGCAGAATTTAAAAAAACACTTTTCCCATTATTGGGACTAATTTTAATGAAATTTGGTATGTAGGTCCTATTTTGGTTCTAAATGGTTGCCAAAATTTAATGTCAGTCACAAGTAAATGGTACTAAAACAGTAATTTTCCCACTCATGTCAACAGCAGTGTAAGTGAGATAATAAACAATAAATTGGTAGATTTTGGGTGCTGAATTGGTAGAAAAAAATAAAGAGGTTTGAACCTGGAGCCTGACATCAACATCACGCGCGTTCAACAGTTATGAGAAATCCGTAAGGACATTAGGGACATAGATATCAAATTCATTTTTTACTAACTAAAATGCTACTAATGCGAAAGTGTGTTTGTTGGTTTGTCCTTTTTCATCGATTCGTTAATCGATGTGAATTTGTTTGTATCATCGTGATGACATCATCTAATGAAATTTTTGTTTGTTTTGTTTTTTCGTTGAAATTTCAAAGTGGCTCCCCAAAAGATATGAACATTAATTTATACTTGTAGGCTAATAGATTATGAACATGGACCCCCAAAAGCTTATCATTCACTGCAATATAATTGCATCGTATAAAAAAATATTGTTTTACAAGCAGAATGATACTTTTGTGTTATTTTATACCAGTGGCGCAATCAAGGGGCCAGGCTTCAAACTCCCTCCACCCCACACACCGAATCATCATCATAGATTAACAGCCGTGGAGCTGGTTTGCCATAACTCGCCACGAATTGTTAATACTTTTGAGAATCCTTACAGATAATGCAGTAAATTCTCCTTGGTTTCTGCATGGATAATGCAGAAGATATCGTTTCCGACCTTGTCTCCTTAGTTGCTTCTTTCGACTGGCATGGGCTAAGTCCCCCTATCCACAGGGGACCCCACCAAATCAATAAGTCTCATGCCAGTCGTGTCTCATAGAGTCATTTAGCGAAGATAACTTTCCTTTTTGGTTTACTCAAGAGGCGCAATCGTCACCGTGACAATCTAATTTATTAAAGATAAAAGTATCGATAAGACTCTCCCCCCTCCACAATCCGCAACAAAAAATAAAACCTGGTTGCGCCACTGCTCCTGAAATAACTTCACACAATCTTTCATCATGATAATCCCCCTTACGAAAGTTAGTAAAACGTCCAATAGTGTGCAACTGGTTGATTTGGTTTTATTATTATTTTGTGTAGAGATAGTTTGTGTAGCCAGCGTCTATACATCAGTTCCCCTTGGATCACGTTGAATACATCAGTTTCCGTTGGATCAGTGAAGTTAAGCAACGTCCAGCGAGGTTGTACCATGTGGGTTCGCGCCCTCGTGATGCTATTTTTCCGGCCCAGTCCGGGCTGAGTGAGGTCAATGTGGGTAGTTGGTTTGCAATTTTCCAGCGAATGGAGGGTAAAACCCGCGTCTCGAATGACCAATAGATGTTAAAGAGACGTTAAGCCCAAAAAAAAAGATAGTTTGTGAGTTAACATTGGATACCATTAATTTCCAGTGGTCAAGTTGTATAGTTCATTTCTATAGATCCTAAAAATAAATTTCAGAAGAGAAAAAAGTTTTGTATCAACTGCAAGTAAATTGTTGAGTCACGAGCGCTTTCGTCTGTGCAGTTGATACAAAACTTTTTTCTCTTCTGAAATTTATTTTTATATTTCATAATGACTGCAATCATCCTATATAGCATCTCTAAATTTAATCTATAAATCCTGTCACTCTAAAATCAAAGGAAAACTATACCAAGCTTTAATCTGCTCTGGTGGCATTATTCAATTAGATTTTTTAGGAAATGGTGTCATTGTTCAGTTCCAGGCTCACTTTTCAAATTCCTATTATTTCGTTATTTTTCATTCCATTAAATTATGTAATTTTTTAGTTTTTGTTGTTTGTTAAAATTATTATTCAATTTGCAAGAAAACAATCGGTAATTTCTTGTCGTGTTGTAATTGTAATGTACAGTTCAGTTTGAATTACAAGAGTAGAAACTGTCTGTACAGTTGCCAAAAATACTTTTTAATTCAAGGTTGGTCATGGATTGACCGAATGAGGTGAGGTCTAGATTTAAGTCCACGATGTTTCTTTAATCGTCTGTGTGTTCGCTACATGATCATTCTCGGGCGAATATGATGAAAACAAGTCATGCGTGACTCCGTGGAGTATTTTAGAGTATTTTTTGTGTCCTTAAAAAAAATACAACCTGTCCGGTTTGAAGGCTAAGTACACATGTAACGTTAGACTACGTTTAATAACTGCACTTCGCTTATATATAAATTTTAAAAGAGAAATCCTACCCATAATAAATCCCGCGCTAAAGTGTCACCTATTGTGACGTCATTCGAAGAAATTTACGAATTTTGAATGCTGGAGTGTCATACCATGGCTCTCGCTTATCATGGATCAAAACCATTAATTTTCAAACTGAGAAGTCGACACGGACGAGAGAAACCCGACCTGAAGAACAACGGTCTACCGCTGTACCAAATTCGTCAAGTTCTGCGCACGTCATATGACTGTAGATGGATTTACCATCTACAGTCTTATTTCTGTGAATTCAGGTAGAGGACTCTCATGACGTCAGAAATTTCTTCACTACCTTGTTTCCTCTTGGTATCGACATTATTACGAAAATCAGCGAACGATATTCTTGGAAGTTTAACTTACATATTTGGTTCTAGCCTAAAATTCTGTGGTGGGGGAGCTTGATTTTTTTCTGTGCCAGAACAACATACCTGTATAACTGTAGTATATAATAACCCATATTTTTTTCATTTTATCTAGTGTCAGACCCGAAAATTTTGGGGGGACTTAAGCCCCCGAAGCCCACCTCCTAAAACCGCCTATGGCAAATTATAAAGTTAGTAGTAAATTAATTATAGATTATTTATCAATGATCGCTGTTTCACTTCTAAAAGAAATAGACAATATGAAAATTTCGTCATCCATAGTTGTAGTTTACTTTTAGAGTTTACCCTTCCTCCTTTCTCTCTATTCCCCGCATGAATTGAGTAATTTAATAAGTCATAGGTTTACACACTTACACCCGGGGATCTCAGAACTAGGTATATTGGGCCTCTCCCAGATGCCAATTAATAAGCCGGACCAGGAGTGTCAATGGTCTTAACGACTCGGCCACGGAAATAGACCATGTCCTACCACAACAGTCTGCCAGTGAAATCTTAATAATTCTAACACCGTAGGGTAGGGAGCCCTTTAAGAGCGTCAGTAAGTACTGACGCTCTCAACTAATACAAATGTGAAAAGGTAGATTGATTTTTTCAGCCTTTCATTTTGGTTTGCACAGATTTGCAAAATTTCAAGGTCTCCAAAATTACATAGATTTTTTTCGGTCGTGTCTCGTATCTGAACTAAAATCAAAAGAAACCCAACCCTTAATTACACCCCGGAGATAAAACCACTAGAACGATACCAATATTGGGATCTGAATCTGACACCTGGGAGATTATTTGCGGCTCTTTTTTTAATTTTTTAACCCAATTAGAGAGGTTAGGAAACATTTTTACGGCCTTGCCTGTATTGCGTATTGTACAACCGTCTAACATGGACCCATGACGGCCAATAAAAAAGCGCGTTAAAACGTAAAAAAAATTGTTGAAAAACAAGTTTTTGTAGCCAGAGACTCCTCCCTGGTTCTTGACCCAATTAGAGAGGCTAGGAAACGTTTTTACGACCATGTCTCTATTCCGTATATCCAACATGGACCCATGACGGCCAATAAAAATAGAGTTTAATTTTTTTTTTAAAAAAAAAATAAAGCCACAACTAATCTCCCCGGTGTAGGANTTTTTTTTTTTTTTTTTGAAAATAAAGCCACAACTAATCTTCCCGTTGTAGGGGACCCTATACTTATTTAAATGAATTCCTTTCATAACAAAAACATAATTATCAGATAACAGAGGTTGACCTGTAATCTGACCTCCTGGTCAAGTGCAAAACACAAACACTGACATTCCTCATCGACGCAGACGTAAGCGAATGTGACGTGTGCTACCTTGCAATGCCAACACGATCTTTTGATTTAGCGCTCTTTTTTTTCTTCCACCGGAAAGTTGAAGAATTGACCTCCAAGCATATGATTTCAAATCAACAGGGTAAATAAACTCCGCCTACATTTTAGTTTTTGACTCTACTAAACTCATTTCAAAAACAATGAATACTTATTGTAAAATAATCTTTTTTAATTTTTCCTCTTTGTGCATTAAAAGTAATGGAAATTTGTTTGAGTAATCATTTTATACTTTCCTGAGTTTCAAGAAAAGAAAGTATAAAATTTCAATAATAGATACCCCTCTAGAAAACAATACTCACTTGAGCACATGCGCAGAAAATTCTTCTTGTACACTGTTGTCAAGTCAATAGTATCTTCCCTAAATTTTATTGTATTTTAAAAAGCGTAGGGAAAAAGTTACATAAATTAAAAATTTTTTTTTACAAATTTAAATAATCTATCAAGCAAAACGCTAGTTTTGCAACTCCAAGAAAAACAAAACCAGCTTGTCTATAGAGAGGGTATGACTCCGGGGAGAACCGTAGGGTCCCATAGTTGTGGGATTTTTGTCGTGTGCGGCGTGACACATCGCGGGAAAAATCTCACCAACCATATTTTTATTTTTTCCACTTCTGTTTTGTTTTGTTTTTAACTTTTTATGTTTACTTGTTAGCTTTATTGACATAGTTTAACCCCCTCCGACAGGTTAGGAAACGTTTTTACGGCCATGCCTTTATTGCTTGAGCAAATTTTTTTTCTCCCCAAACGGGAAAAATATTTTGAACGTGGGATTTTCCCTTGTTCGAGGGCCCTACGGTTCTCCCCTAAGTCGGACCCCTCCTCCTCCTCCCCCCTTATAGAGACATCAAAAATAATAATAACAACATCCTACTACCAGGGGCGGACATAAGTCGTACCTATTGACCCCCTCCGTGTAATCGCATCTGATTAACATATGGGAATCGTTTAATGTAAAATGACTTCTGTGTTATCACCGAAAACTTAAATTCTTGCAAAAAAGCAGTTCGGATGGTCTATATTACACAAAACCTTGTCTATATAGATAAAAATGTGCATTGGTACCAAGTTTCGTCAAAACGGACATGTACTAGCCATAATGTGGAAAGAACAAAAATAAATTAACAGACTTTTGAGTTGAGAGTAGTTCTCACTTCGCACGTTCAATAAAATTTATGAATATTAGATATTGTTTAGGTAACTAAAGACTCCTATTCCCATATTTTATATAAGGAAAATAAAGTGAGAAGTTTTAAGGTGACGAGAGTCCACCAATTCCAACACCTGAACTGATGTAAAATAAAGAAGAAATCAACTCTTACACACCTAAATTTTACTTTACTTACTTTCGTCGTTATTAATGTTGTTTAAGGGTAGATATGTAGTTAGTAGGGATAGAAGAAACTTAGAAACCATAAAAAAATATGCAGATGCGCGTTTTTAATAACTATTGACTTGGTCCAATTTTTACCTGTAACGCTTAAATAATTGCTATCTTCAGATTCAATTCCAACAGAAATATTTTGAAATTAAAAAATATTTATATAATTTGCGAGATATGAACGCAAAAACACAATTACATTACATACATACTTTTTCACCTACCAGAAAAAGGGAAATTTTTAAGACCCAACTTCCCCCAAAAAAAAATCCGCGTCCCTTGCTGAAAAAATCTAGGGAATAACGGTAACCTTTAAGGATCCCTACGCAGAACAGGCAACATTGATTTCATTTTGTGACGTGTTTCAGTCGATCGACATCTTGCAAGTTCTTTCATTCAGCAGACCTCTCGTATGGTAAGTTCTTCTTTTAAGATATTATTTATCTTCAAATATCTTTTTTAATTCAAGTCATCAAATCTTTCTAGTTTGTTCTAACCATAGTTCTTTTCCGTTTAAATTGATTTGTAAACGAAAAATCTTCTTTTATTTTAAACTTCAGTGTTTTTTCTTTGCACGACTTGTGAAAACACCGAACCGGTGTAAGTTTTTCATTCTAATCACTTTTTGATGGTAGTTTTTCAGTAATCTTTGACAATATTTTAAACTTTCCTCAGTGTCCTATATCCACTTCATCTCTTATTTCAATTTATATTCTTATTAGTGTCTTAAATCTCCTATTTGCTTCCCTCCCGGGTCTCAGGTAAATTACATTTTTTTCCCCGTCTGGCTTTTCCTCATACCACGTTGTAGCCTGTAATTTATTGATTTTTCATAACTTTTTCATTGTATCTCTAACCTCCCCGGTTAATTTAAATAAATTTTATATCTGCTATCTTTTTTTTTCCATTAAATTTGGGGATCGAATTGTCGGTATCACGTGTCCCCCATTCCACTATCTTTCAATCTGATTATTCCAGACCGTTGATTTCATTGATTTGCCCTTGCAAACTGATAAATTTCCCGGCGTGTCTGTCAATATTCATTGCAAGTTATAAATATTACATCATTAATTGTGTTTTAATTTGTACTAAGTAATAATATTTTTTGAATCTTTCACAATTGCATGTTATTAGAAAGTAGATCCATATTAGGTTAAGAGTTCAATTGAATTCCTATCTGCTTATGTGGCATGTATTTTCTATTTTTGAGAATGTGTTAAGTGTAAACAGTTTTTAATATTAGGTATTATTTATTGTTACTTTAGGTTTTTTCGTTTTTTTCTTCTTCTGAATATTGGTATATTGTGAAACTGTGAATTGAATTCGTAGTTCAATTACTTTTTAATTCGAGTGTATTATTTTAAAGGACAAAATCGTCTAAGCTCGTAAGTTTATAATATAATCGTAAGATGAAGCATTGACCATGCCTCCTAAAATCAACACTTGTCCATGTGTGGTTAATATGGTTAGTGTGATGAATACATTATTACGCGCAATGTGGCGCATGCTCTCTTCCATACATGTTATTAATGTGAAACATGCACTAAGCAATTTTTATCCCAACACTCTTTAATCTTCAAAATGTCATAATTTTTCAGTTGGAATGTCCCGAAATCTTACTATTCAATATTTTTCCTAATAGTGCTTAGTGCATCTCTTTGATTATTTATCATGTGTCAATTAAATCTTATGTCGGCATACTTTTTTTGTTTGAAGTGAGGTCTATGGACGATTTTTCTTTTAATGTCTGTTCCACGATTTTGGTCGAACTCTTGTCTGCTTCCTCATTTCACACGAAACTGATTGGATTAGTTACTAGAACCTTATTTTAATAAATTATGAGGTGTTTACGTGGAATTACTAACTAAATTATTTATTTTCTTACAATTTGACTAAATATTTTTTAAATAAACATGTAATAGGTACTAAGTGTCAGTTGTTACCTGGTGTTTAGGTTGCTCTCAGACTTTTGCATACTTTACTTATTTTACTGTAGTAAAGCACACTTTTTTACATTTATTTAGCTGATATGAGACTCCATCTACGGAGTCTCATATCAGCTGTATTTGTTTTCTTGACATGCTAATATGTGTGTTTTGAATAATGATAATTATTTGAGTATCTGCGAACATCCAACAAAGGGTATCATCGATTTTACTAAGTATTCTCAAACGCAGTCGAACTTTTTGAGCAACAAAAATATTTGTATTTTATACACACGTTCGTCACATTGGTACCTACTTTGCTGAATTACGTACATTAATTAATTATTTGAGTATCTGCGAGCATCCAACAAAGGGTATCATCGATTTTACTAAGTATTCTCAAACGCATTCGAACTTTTTGAGCAACAAAAATATTTGTATTTTATACACACGTTCGTCACATTGGTACCAACTTTCTTTGCTGAATTACGTACATTAATTTCATCACTCATCTGTGTCCCTGAGATTGTGCATGATCCATGCAAAACCATTCATTAAAAGTTTCCGTGCTGAATCACATCAAGCATCAGGTTGTGCTCTTAATATCTTTCGAAACACGTGGCACGTGGTTTCAGAAAACGACGAATCAACATGGCTGATAAAGTCGGGGTGTAAAAAATATTGTTACCACGTGATTCACTAGATATGTAAACAATTACCTTTAACCTTTAAATGTGTGCTCCACGTTTATACTTTTGATGTAACAAGGGAATTGTTACCACGTGATTCACTAAAGATGTAAACAATTATTAGCTCTAACCTTAAAATGTGTGTTCCACGTGTACTTTTGAGAAAGCAAGGGAATTGTTACCGCACTGATTCACTAGTTGTGAAACAATTACCTCTAACCTTTAATCTGAGATCTGCTTAGTGCGCATATATGCTGTATATGGACTTATTATCGGTCAAACGATTGGGCTTTGTGTTTTATGAGTATAGATGCAAAGATACAAGGGTTTGGATTTTTTTTTTAAATGAAAGTATGTACTAATTTGACTCGGAATGTATCGTATTGTTTGACGGGCATTTATTTGTCTATGAATTCTATGATAACCTAAAGGTGGTCATTTCCTGCAGATTTATTTTTTATTTTATTTTGTTAATTTACAATGGAGGTGAGGAAATTTGGGTGACCATAATTTTATGAGATAATTTCTATGTGGCTTCGCTCACCCCGCACAACACATCCTTTGTGCGAGCGAGATATAGCTTGAGCGTGCAGATCATTGGGTGTTGTTTTTATGCAAAATCACGACTGCTTCACAGAGCTGAGGAGATATAGCTTGAGTGTGCAGATCATTGGGTGTTGTTTTTATGTAAAATCACGACTGCTTCACAGAGCTGAGGGAAAGTGTGAGTTTCCTGGATTTTTTTTACTTTTATTTTGGGTTTCGAAGTGAAGAATTATTTTCTCAGCTGCCTGGAAATAATACTGATTGGACTTTGTATATTGGATCCTGTACTTATACTGATTGGACTTTGTATATTGGATCCTGTACTTATACTGATTGAACTTTGTAGATTGGATCCTGTACTTATACTGATTGGACTTTGTAGATTGGATCCTGTACTTATACTGATTGGACTTTGTAGATTGGATCCTGTACTTATACTGATTGGACTTTGTAGATTGGATCCTGTACTTATACTGATTGGACTTTGTAGATTGGATCCTGTACTTATACTGATTGGACTTTGTAGATTGGATCCTGTACTTATACTGATTGGACTTTGTAGATTGGATCCTGTACTTATACTGATTGGACTTTGTAGATTGGATCCTGTACTTATACTGATTGGACTTTGTAGATTGGATCCTGTACTTATACTGATTGGACTTTGTAGATTGGATCCTGTACTTATACTGATTGGACTTTGTAGATTGGATCCTGTACTTATACTGATTGGACTTTGTAGATTGGATCCTGTACTTATACTGATTGGACTTTGTAGATTGGATCCTGTACTTATACTGATTGGACTTTGTAGATTGGATCCTGTACTTATACTGATTGGACTTTGTAGATTGGATCCTGTACTTATACTGATTGGACTTTGTAGATTGGATCCTGTACTTATACTGATTGGACTTTGTAGATTGGATCCTGTACTTATACTGATTGGACTTTGTAGATTGGATCCTGTACTTATACTGATTGGACTTTGTAGATTGGATCCTGTACTTATACTGATTGGACTTTGTAGATTGGATCCTGTACTTATACTGATTGGACTTTGTAGATTGGATCCTGTACTTATACTGATTGGACTTTGTAGATTGGATCCTGTACTTATACTGATTGGACTTTGTAGATTGGATCCTGTACTTATACTGATTGGACTTTGTAGATTGGATCCTGTACTTATACTGATTGGACTTTGTAGATTGGATCCTGTACTTATACTGATTGGACTTTGTAGATTGGATCCTGTACTTATACTGATTGGACTTTGTAGATTGGATCCTGTACTTATACTGATTGGACTTTGTAGATTGGATCCTGTACTTATACTGATTGGACTTTGTAGATTGGATCCTGTACTTATACTGATTGGACTTTGTAGATTGGATCCTGTACTTATACTGATTGGACTTTGNAAATTTGCTGTATAGTTTTTGGGGTCCCTGGGCCCCAATATTGTGTTTTTTGAAGTCAGATGGGGGAGACAAAATCTTGAAAAAGTATACTGGAAAAGTAGACTGAAAAACCTGGAAAAGTCAGGGAATTTTACTTTGACGATTTGGTAGACACCCGGGTATTGGACTTGAAGATTCATTTTTTAATCCTGATTCTGCTTTCAATTGGACTGATAAGTTCCTTTGTTTTAATTTTCCAGGCTGATTGTGCCGTACTGATTGTTGCCGCCGGTACCGGAGAGTTCGAAGCTGGTATTTCCAAGAACGGACAAACTCGTGAACACGCCCTATTGGCTTTCACCTTAGGAGTCAAGCAATTGATCGTCGGAGTCAACAAGATGGACTCAACTGAACCACCATACAGCGAGTCTCGTTTCGAAGAAATCAAGAAAGAAGTGTCCGGCTACATTAAGAAGATTGGTTACAATCCCGCCACCGTTGCTTTCGTACCCATCTCCGGATGGCACGGAGACAACATGTTGGAACCATCCGACAAGATGCCATGGTTCAAAGGCTGGGCCGTTGAACGTAAAGAAGGAAAAGCTGACGGCAAATGTTTAATTGAAGCTTTGGACGCCATTCTACCACCCAGCAGACCCACTGAGAAACCTCTTCGTCTGCCATTGCAAGTAAGTTACCCAGAAAAATTCTAACTGAAGGCTTATTGCCATTTGTATATATGATTGCATTACATCTCACATAATGAATCATTCCTGAGATTGCAACAAGTTATGAGAGATAGGTAATACTTTTTAACACTTTTTTTTTTAATCCGATTATTTTCGTTACCCGCAATTTTGGATTTTCAATCAAAAAAAATCTTCAACAGAATAACGTCATTTGTTTTATATTTTCAGTACATTAACAAAGTTATCTCATCCCTTGAGTTTTTCTCTAGCGTTTGCCAGCTCTTTTGCCCTCATAGGTGGAGAAATAAGATGAAAAAAAGTTTGGCAAAAGTGCTGTGTGGGAAGACAAAACAAATCCCAAACGGGTGCCCGTTGGCTAATTTATAGGTTGATTCATTTACTTTCTTGATCCCTACCCCTTTTGATATTTCGCACCGTCCTAAAATCTCACGGACTCAACCGATCGTCTCGTCTCATCTCATAGTCTCTGCGAGAGTACTAATCTGCCTTCCGTCCAGTAGATACAATTTATTATATCATTTTATCGGGAGCACTAATCTGCCTTCCGTCCAGTAAATACAATTTATTATATCGTTTTATTTTCTATTTTTCAGGATGTTTACAAGATTGGTGGTATTGGAACAGTACCCGTCGGTCGTGTTGAAACTGGTGTATTGAAACCCGGTATGGTTGTAACCTTCGCCCCAGCCAACATAACCACTGAAGTTAAGTCCGTTGAAATGCACCACGAAGCTCTACAAGAAGCCGTTCCCGGAGACAACGTTGGTTTCAACGTTAAGAACGTTTCCGTTAAAGAATTACGTCGTGGTTTTGTTGCTGGAGACTCCAAAGCTAGTCCACCCAAGGCCACACAAGACTTCACCGCCCAGGTTATCGTATTGAATCATCCTGGTCAAATTTCCAACGGATATACCCCAGTACTCGACTGTCACACCGCTCACATCGCCTGCAAATTCGCTGAAATCAAAGAAAAATGTGATCGTCGTACCGGTAAGTTGGTGATACAATAGCTATCATGTCCATTTGGTGGGAGGAACTTTTCCTTGTTCGTGTTGTGTTATTTTATTTTCAATAATGAACCTATGGAGTCAAAGAGAGAAAAAAAATATCAAAATTTTAGCTTTCAAGGTCCTAGAATACAAAAATCGAATTGAAAGAATCTGCTTGTCCCCTGCCCTCAAGCTTTTTCTATTATTTTATGCGTATCAACTTACTGATGTTATATTGCCGTGACACTTTTACCATTGACCGATTTCAGAGAAATTTGGTTAACATTTAAATAATAAGCCTAAATGTTTTTTTTTATTATTATTATCACGGGGTATCTGGTGTACTTTTCTTTGTGGGAAGTTGTTGAAGTGCCCCACGTAGGTTTAAATATGAACTGTTGTCCATGAGGGCGTCCGTATGTAAGTGGTGAACTATTTTACTTTTTTTTTGTCCTACATATCTGCATGGAGTCTTGTCCATGGAGGCGCCCCATTGTATGAAAGTGGTGAACTATTTTACTTTTTTTTTGTCCTACATTTCTGCATGGAGGCGTCCCATTGTATGAAAGTTACACACACACACATGACACATGTACCTTTGCTACCAATTATTATTTTCGTCACCTGTCTCTGAATTATTGCTTCAATCCATCCTTTCGTAAACTCGTGTTATTCTAATAATTTAACTTTTTTGATTTGCAGGAAAAACCACCGAAGAAAATCCCAAGGCACTTAAATCTGGGGACGCTGCCATCATTGTTTTGGTCCCATCCAAACCTATGTGTGTCGAATCTTTCTCTGAATTCCCCCCTCTGGGACGTTTTGCTGTACGTGACATGAGGCAAACCGTGGCTGTTGGTGTCATCAAGGTAATTATATTACACTTTGTACGGAGGCGAGATAATGTGTGTTAGAACTGAAGCTTCAAAAAGTTATAAGGAAAACTGATGAATGCACTCACTGGCTGGCTCTCTTTCTTTTTTTGTCTCATTATGTCCCTGATTATTTATTTATTTTCATTTAGACATGCCAAAATGTCTGGTTGAAGTGAAAAAAGCGGCCATTTTTTTTTTTAAATACAAGTGAAGAAGATTATGTCTGGTTGAAGTGAAAAAAGCGGCCACTTTTTTTAAAAAAAAATACAAGTGAGGAAGATTGGACTCGTATAGAGTCCAATTGAAATTCTGTTAAAGGTCCCCAAATATTATTTTTTGTTCAATGTAAAATGGAAATCTCTCCCGCTCTCATTGTTAACTTAATTTTTATTTGTCTCTTGCAGAGTGTGACCCCCAAAGACTTGTCCTCTGGTAAAGTAACAAAGGCTGCAGAAAAAGCCTCAAAGAAGAAACCTTAACTAGGCATGGCTGAAATATTCACCCCATTATTAACAACATCATCTCCAGCAACCAAATACAAAAGCAACAAAAACATCCTGAACACTATTTTCTCTAGCAACATGAACACTCTGTATGACAACATTAGGGGCATGGGCACCACGCGAGGAGAAAGCGATGATCACGTTAAGAAGCGACGACGACGGTCAACAGGAGCAGTCGAAAAGAAGAAGAAAAAGAAAACTTGGTCAGAGTCGACTGCTCATCAGAGTAGTCGACGAAAAACTCTGACATTCTCTAACCCTTGTACCCATCGAAAGACATTTCGAAGGAAAAAACTTGTCGATTTGTTTAGACATTATTTTTCGATTTTAATTAGTATTGAACAATTGGGACGACGATTTGTATCCAACTACTTGATGACTAGTCTTAGCTGATGATTTGGACTTGAGAGAAACGAGTTTTCAGATCAAATTCTGTCCTCATGAAATTTTATTCTTATCTGTTTCTATATTTACTCAGTATAATTAACTATGCTAGCATTTCTTAAAATATAATACGAACCTTGCCTTGAGATATAAGTATTGTGTGTTTTTTTGTCATGTAATTTGTCCTTTTTGAATACCTACTTGACTGACCATTTTATAATATGCAAATTTTTTTGATCATCTAAAATTTTGAGGGGGCATTCATTTTTTGTCGATTCTAATGAAATTGAAAATGATCAAATTATAGATTTTAACGACTTATCAAATGTCTCGATTTTCTTTTTATCTAATTGAGATTTTAGTATTTAATTGATATACATATATATTAAGTTTAAAAAATCAGGTGTTTTGAACTCTTGGACATATTAATAATTAATTCAAGTTAGATCACGTAGGCATATTCTTGCTGATGTCTGCAAACTTGACATTATTTCAACACGTACGTATAGCTTCCCAATTGCTCTCAAGGGTTAAATTATTTCATTATTCGTTCTCGTTTGTTGATCGTGCTTTTATTTCTTTCTTTCTTCATATTTTACTTTTGTTTTTTGTTGCTGTCAGAAATTTTAGGTTTTTATAATTTTGTGTTATTTTTTTTTTATTATTATAAATAATTATTTAAATTAAATATCTTTCACCCCATGGATTTTTTTTAGTTTTCATTATTTTTATGGTCACGTGGAAGGAAAAAAAAGAAAAGATTTTATATTATATCCCTATTTTGTTGAGGGCTGGCCAAAAAGCTACCGACCCCAATTAATAAAAGTCAAGCTTGGTTTCCATGTGATGACTACTAATTAACGGTTGTTATCGTGATGGAGTTTCTTTCTTTTTTTTTTTTTTTCTTTTTTTTAACTTAATTTTTGTTTCGTACTTCATGCTTGAACAAATAATAGCAGATTAGAAAATTCACTTTTAAAAAATAAATACGTAAACTTATCAAATTTTCGAGGGGGCATTATTTATTTGTCGATTCCAATAAAATTGAAAATAATTAAATTTTAGATTTTCACGACTTATCAACAAATGTCTCTTACTAGTATCATGCGCGGATATAGCCCTCTTGTATTGGGGGACACAGTCGCACAATATACCTATTAGAAAATTTGGTGGGGGGGAGGGACTCGTCACCTAGAGACCTCGACTCGTCACCTAGGGGGTTCGAGTCCTGGGCAGTAATTTTTAATGCAATGTTAATAATCGAGGTACGATACCTAATTTGTTAAAAGCTGTAGAGCTTACCACAAATACCTTTCGTAAGGGTGATAAGCGATTTTATAAGCGTGATGACGAAAAAAAAGTGCCATGACGGATGAAAGAATTTTTGACGATTTTTTATATACGTATTTCTATCTAGTCTCAGGATTGGGAATTATTTAGGGGCCCGTGCCCTCCCACTCTCAATGAGATAAAAGACAGCGGATTAGGTATAATGATATTTGAGAAACACCGCCCGCTTAAAAAAACTGGGGAGGGGGAGGGCACGTACCCCCCTCCCCTATATCCGCGCATGACTAGTATGTTTTTCCATTTGCCGATCTCCGTGGTCGAGTTGTTAAGAGCATTGACTCTTGATCTGGAGGTTGTGGATTCGAATCCTGCTCGGAGCAAGAATTTTCTCGTATCCGGCCATTGAGAAAATGGGCAGTACTTATTTTAATAAAAAAAAGTACGTTTTTCTATGGATGGGAGGGATCTAGCTTTTCATTAATAACTTTGCATATGACTGGCAGTAACGCGGATCTTTTAGGTTGATTTGAAAAATTCAGCATGACCAAGGGCCTTTAAAAGGTTTTCGGTTATCTTTATTATTTCCACCATATCTTCGGACCAGAGTCTGGAAATTGATAGAGTAGTTCACCCCGTTATAGTAATAATTGGAGCTCGCTAGCGCTAGAGATGGCAGCGTAGTTTGCAAGGAAACGTTTGTTGTTGATAGTACATAGAAACAACATTGTCTCTCCTGCCCATATTTGTAAACAGATTGTATTTCTCTGTCCCAACCCTCGTAATAGCATCTCGTTAATATACGACAAAAACACGTGACGGACGGTAGTGTTAACACTTGAATAAAACGTGCAAAAGTTCTCTTCAAAAAGTACTGAAAAGAGAAACGTGCAATAAGAACATCTCCATTTAATTACATACGTCAAAAATTTTATCTGTTTTTTAGCCTATAACAAAATTCAAACTTGCGTTTTTTTAACGAGGAAGAACGATTGAAATAGGAACACTCCATTTTAAAACTAATGTATGTGCCGCACGTAAAAAAATCGGAGTGCTAGTAGTGACAAGGTGTTGTAAGACCAAGTAACCACACTAGCCCCACAACCAATAGCTAACCTTATAATCATGCAATTCTAAATTAAACAATAGTCATGTCTTGACTGCAGTTGAAAATAACAGTCGAATTGATCTCTTCATCACTCCATTTTTTTTTAATTTGGTTTAACATCTATTGGTCATTCGAGACGGGCGTTTTAATTAGAATAAAAAGGAGTTCTCTTAAAAAAGCGACACCTAAAAAATGCACAGCCTGGTGGTGATAATTGGAACTAAATTTTTATTTAAAAAAATTATCATGATTTGCGTATTGCATAAACAGTAGAAAAAATTTAGGCGTTTTTTTGTGTATACGTTTTGGACAATGTAGTGAAAAATGAAAATTGGTAGTAGGCAATTAGACTAAAAGGGAGGTCTCTCAAAAAAGCGACACCTAAAAAATACTCAGCCTGGTGGTGATAATTGGAACTAAATTTTAATTTTAAAAAATATCATGATTTGCGTATT
>CM022884.1:13542234-13553138 GCA_012654025.1 Pachypsylla venusta
CCCCCCCCCTTGGCAATGCTAGGGTTAATTGTTCGTTTTCGTTATTCGCTTTCTAGTGAATCAATTGTTGTGTACTCTACTTATCGGTATGGTAAGTATATTTTCTTTAATTGTTCGTTTTCGTTATTCGCTTTCTAGTGAATCAATTGTTGTATACTC
This sequence comes from Pachypsylla venusta, assembly GCA_012654025.1. NCBI lineage: Eukaryota > Metazoa > Arthropoda > Insecta > Hemiptera > Aphalaridae > Pachypsylla > Pachypsylla venusta. The sequence goes on from CM022884.1 coordinate 13,542,394, forward strand.
TATTAATCGGTATGGTAAGTATATTTTCTTTAATTGTTCGTTTTCGTTATTCGCTTTCTAGTGAATCAATTGTTGTGTACTCTATTAATCGGTATGGTAAGTATATTTTCTTTAATTGATCGTTTTCGTTATTCGCTTTCTAGTGAATCAATTGTTGTATAATCTAATAATCGGTATGGTAAGTACATTTTCTTTAATTGTTCGTTTTGGTATTTTTGTACATGTCAAAAATGGCTTTTTTAAAAATAGTCATAACTATCCCTAAAATCGCCGGTCTGTTCCGATCAAAACAAAATATTTAGTTTTATACAGGGTGTTTCAGAAAAGTGTGCCTTTATTTTGACCACGTGTTATATGGACCATTTTAGGGGGGGTCGACTCTATAACAAAAAGGGCAAAAGTGCTTCATAAGGGAGATAAACGCCTCTATTAAAAAAAAGAAAAAAATTGGGAAATTATTCTTCGTACAGACGGCGGCCTTCTGTCGAAGATCCGTTGGCTAGTCCATAACAGAAATCACAGAAATGTATGTCCGTAAATTCTTCTTCTTAGTAAATTGATGAGCCATGTCTACCTACTTAAATTATTACACTCGACTTAGTAAAGAAAAAACACTTTGAACTTGTAGGTACCTACATGAAAAACTAATTCTCAAGATGTAGGTGGTAGGCACAAGAGAAAATCTTAGGCTTTCATTTTCCTACTTCAAACAAAATACCGGCTGAAATCATCCCAAAATTAACATAATCCTAAAGGACCGTTCAGAATGAAGGCATAATGAAAAATCATCAATTTCAATTTTGTGTATCTGCCTTATGAAGCACTTTCGCCCCTTTTTGTTATGACCCCCCTAAAATAGTTCATATAACACGTGCTTAAAATAAACGCACAATTTTCTGAAACATCCTGTATAAAAATATGCTTATAAAATAAAATTGATACCATTTCATTTAAAAATTTTTAAGAACCTGAAACTTTCGTAAAAAAAGAATGCCATTTCCCAGGATCAAACCTGGTTTTTAAAAACCCCAATCGAATGATCATGGTCCCTTTCCTATCCCTAGGATCAATCAGAATTAAAAAATTCCAAGCCATTCAAACATTTCGCGCACCGGAATGGACTTCTGGCACATACTGTATACTGCGCGTCACAAAAGTCCGAGACCACCTAAATATCTTTATGTGGAGTTTTGAAATTTTGCATGGTAATATTATATCCCAAAATAAACCACCCGCTGGTGTGACCAATTTTTCAGGGGCGGGTCCCATGTGGTCCCCAAAGTGTACTTTTTTTTTGTTTTTTTAAATACGAATCCCCATCTTGTGATACATTTTCAAAAAGACAATAAAATTAGAAGTACTTTGCAAACAAATTCACACATTTAGTGTAAATGACGGTCATTTTAATTTTCCAAGACATGACCTCCAAGAATGTCTAAAAATAGGCGAAGTGTCTAAAACTAGGCGAATTATGTCTAAAAAAACAGGTTCCTCGGCATTTGTGTCCTATGTCATCATTCAATATCCCATTGCAAATAATTCGCCTAATTTTAGACACTCTTGGAAGTCATATCTTGGAAATTTCAAATGGCCGCCATTTTGAAATTAAACACGCTACACGTGTAATTTGATGGCCACCTGATGGTGTGACCAATTTATTTCTAAACCACCTGATGGTGTGACCAATTTATTTCTAAAAGTAGGCGAAGTGTCTTTTTTTGCTAAGTACTTCTAATTCTATTGTCTTTCTAAAAATGTATCACAAGATGAAGGTTCGTTTTAAAAAACAAAAGTTGAACCCCCTGGGGGCCACATGGGACCCGCCCCTGAAAAATTGGTCACACTATCAGGCCTAGTTTGGGATATATTGGTGTTGGGTGGTTTATTTTGGGATGCAAAATTTCAAAACTCCAAATAAAGCCGTTCAAAAGATATTCAAGTGGGCTCAGACTTTTGGGACACTCTGTAGGCAGAGCTGGGTCTACCAGCTCTAGGTACTCGACCAAAAGGCCAAAAGAGAATCAATTTTTGTACTGGCTCCAAAAAGTAGATTACTTAGACGTCGTCGGTGGGTCTGGAGGGGCAAATTTTGAGTTTCAGCCATTGGCCCGTATGCATGTGCCAGTTTGTAAACAATATGTCTCATGAATTGTTTGTGATGTTCTATGTATTGTATATGATATATACTTGACATAAATAGTATCTAACGCCTGCCGTTCTTTTTCTAGTCAGGATTCGTGAAAACCGCCAAAAAGCGGCAGAAAGCGACAAGTCCAAATAAGATACATATTAAATTTCAAGTCTCCAATACTTACCTCTTCTTGAAATAATTGTCTTGTTCACAACAGACAGAAAGACAGACCAATGGCTGAAACTTGAGATTTGGGCTTTAGGGACCTTAAAACTTGGCAATGAAGGAAACAAAAGGTATTGAAGAGAAGAAAAACATGGAAAATTTCTTAAAAAATAAAGAAAAATAAGGAAAAAATGTGAAAAAGAGACGATCTTATTTAATGTTTCAATATTTATATATATCACTTCTTCTTTTTTTCTCTTTTTTTTAGTAACGGAAGTCGGAAATTACATATGCCGTGTAATAATAAACACGCCTAAAACTATGGAATACATTCTATGTACTTATATAAGTGAGCCATATATTCAATACTTATATACAGTAAATAATGCATTTTGTGGATTCCTAAGAACGACAGCTAAATATGCACTATTGGAACCAACCCGTAAAATGATAGTACGGGACAAAACTGGTTCTACAGTAGAATCGATAACATTTGATGTGCTGGGACCTAATAAGGAATTTTGGTTTAAGAATAATAATTCTTACACTTTATATTTTGATAATACTGCACAGGTATGTATCCACAGTAGAATTGATAACATTTAATGTGCTGGGACCTAATAAGGAATTTATTTGGTTTAAGAATATTTATTCTTACACTTTATACTTTGGTAATACTGCACAGGTATGTATCCACAGTAGAATTGATAACATTTAATGTGCTGTATATATACCTAATAAGGAATTTATTTGGTTTAAGAATAATAATTCTTACACTTTATACTTTGATAATACTGCACAGGTATGTATCCACAGTAGAATTGATAACATTTAATGTTCTGGGACCTAATAAGGAATTTATTTGGTTTAAGAATAATAATTCTTTTTAAGAATATTTATTCTTACACTTTATACTTTGATAATACTGCACATGCACAGGTATGTAAAAATTGTAACTTTCCGCGTCCATCACGGAAGGTAAAAGGGTTGGATATGGGTAGCATATTATACTACTCCGCCGGGAGCGCTCGACTAGATGCTGAAAATTCTGGCCCTTTTGGTTGGCTGGGTTTGAACGCACGCCTACTTTTTACCAGGAGCGTCTTACATCTAGGAGAGCGTCTTACATCTACACTGACGAACAAGATTTTTATAGAAAAATCATGTTAACACTGCACTCATAGCCAAAAACGCAATTTAGAAAATAAATATTCTCCCAGAAACTAACTTATCAACCTTTTTTACAATATTGTAAAAAATAGTCATAACAGAGGAGGACATAAAAAATTCAGTGCGGGCGAACGGATTAAGTCCAGGGAAGGCACAGGACGAGCGATTTGGTGAGTGGTCAGTAAAATAATAAAACCATCATGTGTCACATTGGCAATCATTCCGATTCTAGTTTCTATTAAACAGCAACGATCCCTCTGGTATTTTGGTTTGTTATTTTCAATAATGACCTTTTTTTTTTTTTGGCTTAACGTCCCTCTAACATCTATTTGCCATTCGAGACGGGGGTTTTACCCTTCATTCGCTGGACACTTGCAAACCAGCTATACCTACATTGACCTCAGCAACACGAGGGCGCGGACCTACGTGGACACCCATATGCCACAACTAACTTCAGTGATCCAACGGGAACAGGTTCAACGTGCCATAGACGCTGGCTAATCTGCTAGTTTTCTATAGAAGGAAAATTTTCTGCTTGCCGTTTGTCAAATTTTTATTAATTTCTTTTGTTTTCAGTATATTGAGCAAGGTATTTCCAATTCATCACTATTTTTTACCCCTAAATATCCGGAATATTTTGATAACAAATTAACTGAAATTGCAACAATGATGTCTGATAATAAGTTCATTGATAATTACAGGACACTCATCAATCGACATTCAAAAAAATTCGTCTTTGAGTAAACAGAATTTGCTCTAATTATATCAATATAATTTTTTTAAAAAAAATTAATAAATAAAATTTATTCTTTTTTGATTTAATCTTTTTTAATTAAATTAAAAATCAAATTATTTAAATATTATTTTATAAGTATTTAAATTTGTTTTTGTTTTTGGATGCATGGAGTGACCTACTGCAAGGGGCCGGTAGCTCTATTATCATTATATCTAAGAGTTTAATTAAGATTAAGTTTTTCTAGTGAAAAGCGAATTTTTTATTTTTAATTATTTTCAATTATGAACTTTCGGAATGGATTTCAAAAAATAAAAATATCGAACTCTCAAAATTTGTTATTTTAAAAAATGGATTTATTTATTTAATAATTTTCATTTATTTATTTTTACAATTTTGTATAAATGGTGTCCTTACCTAGGCTAACTATATTGTAACTTCTAAGTACGGGAGTTATAATATCATTTTTACTTATAAACTAATTTAATAATCCATCCATACTAATATATAAATGCGAAAGTAACTCTGTCTGTATGTACGAGTATGTGTGTATGTATGTATGTTACGCTTTCACGCTTAAACTACTGAACCGCTTCACGCTTAAACTACTGATTTTGATGAAATTTGGTATGGAGATAGACTAAACTTTAGGAAAGCACATAGGCTACTTTTTATAGCGAAAAAAAGGGGTTGAAACTATAAACGGCCATGCCTATAAGGCGCCAAGCGAAGCGGGTGTATCCTGCTAGTAATAAATATAGATAATAATAGTTAATAGGACAATTTTAGATCGATTTTATCCACGAAATTCCCTTTTTAATTCAACTTTATTTTAAATATGCAATAATATCTCATCGATTTTCTTAAATTTCTCAATTAACAAATTGTTTAGTAGATAAGTAACCCCAGTATACAAGGTGTCTCACAATTTATGTTACAGTGAGTTTTTTCGATCTCCGTGTTGTAATTTTCGAGAAAAGAAATATACATAATTCTCCAATTTTCAATTGGCTGATTTTGCAACTACTCGCGACCGCAAAAGACATCGCGGTATCCGCGAAACAGGTACCAACTTTGGTGTTTTAAATACAAGCATACCTACATATTTGATTGCCTATTCAGATTTTAAGTCAAATTCTGCGTACATCCACCTATTCATTTATTTATTTTCGATTCGCGGTTTTCGCGAAATGTCAATACTAAAAATTTCCAATATTTTCCAAAGATACTTGTGTGACATATCAAATCACACAGTTTTTTTAGTGCTTAATCACGTTCTATTGTTTGTTTTGCTCTGTAAACATTTTTTCGCGCTGCAGTATTCGCAAATTTTGCAAAATTTCCAATATTTTCCAAAGATACTTGTGTGACATATCAAATCACACAGTTTTTTAGTGCTTAATCACGTGGTATTGTTTGTTTTAGTCTATTCAAACATTTTTGAAGCTTACAGAATTTTTTGAATTTTGAGAAGTTGTTTTTGGTACCAACAACTTTTCAATGATACCCGATTATTATTATTTTTATGGGTTTCCTTGAAAAACGAAGTCTACCAAACTAGAGGAGAGGGATCGAAGCTTGTGAGGGGGTTGACACACTGTATGAAGGGTAGATCAGACGTGCGGAATTTTGCGTACGAGAAGGAGGAAGGCACTTTGAATTTGCGAATACTGTAACGAGAAAAAATGTTTACAGAGCAAAACAAACAATACCACGAGATGAAGTGTGGTTTGATATGTCACACAAGTATCTTTGGAAAATATTGGAAATTTTTAGTATTGACATTTCGCGAAAACCGCGACTCGAAAATAAATAAATGAATAGGTGGATGTACCCAGAATTTGACGTAAAATCTGAATATGCAATTAAATATGTATGACTGTATTTAAAAAACCAAATTTGGTACCTGCTTCGCGGATACCGCAATGACTTTCGCGGTCGCGAGTAGTTGCAAAATCGGCCCATTGAAAATTGGAGTATTACGTTTTTTTTTCTTCTCGAAAATCCAACACGTTCGGAGAAAACTCACTGTAACATAAATTGCGAGACACCCTGTATAGAGGGTGTCCAATTTAACGATGACCATACTTAAGGGGCTGATTCTGATTACATATCCAAAATCGTTTAGTAAGTAACCCTAGTATATACAGGGTGTCCAATTTAACGTTAATCATACTTAATGGGCTGATTCTAATTACCTACCAAAAATCGTTTAGTAAGTAACCCTAGTATATACAGGGTGTTCAATTTAACGTTAATCATACTTAATGGGCTGATTCTAATTACCTACCAAAAATTGTTTAGTAAGTAACCCTAGTATATACAGGGTGTCCAATTTAACGTTTACCATACTTAAGGGGCTGATTCTAATTACCTACCTACCAAAAATCGTTTAGAAAGTAACCCTAGTATATACAGGGTGTCCATTTTAACGTTGACCATACTTAATGGGCTGATTCTAATTACCTACCTACCAAAAATCGTTTAGTAAGTAACCCTAGTATATACAGGGTGTCCAGTTTAACGTCGACCATACTTAATAAGCTGATTTTAATTACATATCCAAAATCATTTAGTAAGTAACCCTAGTATATACAGGGTGTCCAATTTAACGTCGACCATACTTAAGGGGCTGATTCTAATTACATATCCAAAATCATTTAGTAAGTAACCCTAGTATATACAGGGTGTCCAGTTTAACGTCGACCATACTTAAGGGGCTGATTCTAATTACATATCCAAAATCATTTAGTAAGTAACCCTAGTATATACAGGGTGTCCAGTTTAACGTCGACCATACTTAAGGGGCTGATTCTAATTACATATCCAAAATCATTTAGTAAGTAACCCTAGTATATACAGGGTGTCCAGTTTAACGTCGACCATACTTAAGGGGCTGATTCTAATTACATATCCAAAATCATTTAGTAAGTAACCCTAGTATATACAGGGTGTCCAGTTTAACGTCGACCATACTTAAGGGGCTGATTCTAATTACATATCCAAAATCATTTAGTAAGTAACCCTAGTATATACAGGGNCCCCCGTACTCACAGGCTGAAACCCCAGAAAAAATATCAGAATTCATCGAACCGTTTTTGAGTCGCAGCCGATTTTTCGACAATTTAAGATATCGGTCATGGTCCGATTTCTTTAACAAAATCAAGACAATATACCAACTCAAAGCGAGAAATTTTTAGGAGGCCTTTCAAGCTTTAATTTAGGTCATAGATTGCAAAAAACTACGCAAGCGTTTTCGACTTTCGGCCGTTTTTCCGATTTTTGTAAGGAAAATCATAAAATACTATTAGTACAGGATCGGCCATCGGCCATGTCTCTAGGGGGCCAAGCTAGAGACCGTAGCGAAGCCAGGACAAACCTGGTAGTTTTTAATAAAAATGTTCCTACCAAGAAAGTAAAATTTGTAATCTCTTATCAAAAAAAAAAATCCTAAAAATGTGGGAACACAGGAGTTGATCTCATAATATACGAGTGGCATGTCCATGTCCAAAACTAGCTTCTAAAAAGGTGGTGATATAATAAATATGAGTGCCAAAATAATAAATAATAAAGAGCATATTTTTTTTAAAAAAATGAAGAATAGTACTTAAAATCTCGAGTACCTATTGATAAAATAAGGAACAAGATTAACACAGTCACCGATGGCTGCCAAAGCTCTCTCAGAGAGGAGAATCGCCTTCATGTCCCTTTGCGATAAACATAATCTCTTGGAGTACAAGATGGGTTGATATTCTTAATTTTAATTCCAAAAATCATTTTACCGAAAGTTAAAGAGTTTTACTGAAATATGGAACAGAATAGTGAAGAGAAGGCACCAACCTAATGGTAGAAAAGAGAAACCTGACTTAATCTTCTTCTTTTTCAAAGAGTACCCATCTCCGAAAATTGCATTTCTTGTTTGAAATTCAAATTAACGTCACCCCCGTCCTTGCCATGACCAACCTGAAGAGAGGATAACTTAATAACTTCTGTGTTTGCCTTTTCCTGATGTAACTCAATTCTTCATTTCGAACATCCTGACGTCACTTCTTCTCTACAACTCAAGGAAGTTCTGCAAATATTTTCATTTCAAATTTCCCTTTCTATACCCTCGTCGCTCATCTTTCGAGTTAGCTACCTAAAATACAGGTGCAAAAATGAATGTTTATTTTGTGTCTTTTAGATAAAAGGATAGTGGTGCGTACTGCCAAGTTAAATTTAATTCGGGTACAGTTTTCACAAATAACTGAAAGCTAGATTATAGGAGTAGGTTGCTGCATATTGTGAGAGATTTGTGAGATATCTTTAAGAGGACCTTTGTCTGCTGGGTTCAGTTGTAGGAAGTTTGATGTAACACTTCATCAGTTCTTATAATTGTGGTGAAACAGGCGCTGGTCTTTATCGTTCGGACCTTGTGCACTTCCTAAAACTGATCTGATCCACTCTTAGGAAATCTCCTAGGACTTTATACTGCTGTCGACTTTCATCTCTCTGGCAATATGATTTCTATTGTTTATGTTCCTTGCCATGTTCGAGATGACGTCGTACAGTACTTCCCTACCTTAGTTCGGTAGAAACCGGGTGCCTTTGCTTTACTGATACTTGGAATCAAATTTTGCTAAGGTTTATTAGGTTTGGCAGAGGGAGCCAAGCTTCCCCCAAACAAACGAATAATAATGATGCATATTGGGGGACCCGGATTCAATTACTGGCGGGTCGGAAAATGTTCGATTTAGTACTTGTGAGTAAGCGACCGGAGGCGTGATTATCAGAGTAAAAATATTTGGTGTTGGTAGTTTTTTGAAAATGACTTTTATCTTTTTAGCGGTTTGTTGTAGAAACGTATACTTTATTATATGTTATCGCTGGTTTTGGGGGCTTTTCGATATTGGGTTTCAGGGGGCCCAGTAGTTTTGTTTTATGAAATTTGATTAACATATTTTTCTATAAATGACTATAACAAAAAAAAAAAAAAAACGTGAACACCTGATCATCTTGATCCACTAGTTATAATAATTCTAGAATTTTTAATAATGATGGGTCTACACTCTACAAGAATAGAGTGTAAAAGGAATCCTAACATATTAATCAGAAATTTCTGTGTACCAAACGGTAGCAGATAGCGAAAATTTTATGGGTATGGCCCCTCCCAAAATCATGGTCTACGACCCCAGGAAAATGATCAGAACTAAAATAGGCCAAGACGTTACGGCCAAATTTCTGATTTATTCACCAAAATCGGACAGTAGCGGTCCGATATCTTAAATTTTGTAGCGACAACAATCAACTTAAAGCGAGAAAGTTTTATGTGGCCATGTAGTCCTTATTTTAGGAAATTTTCGGGAACGGGTAAAATAAAATTTAGAATATACTAAAAAAGCCCCTATGGTACGTCTTCATGGCGAAATGTTTAAATCATGTTTTTTTAAAAGTTTACAATATACAGGGTTAATTTTACAATATATAGTTTACAAACCCATACCCCTCCAAATTTCATTCTCCTTGAAAAACAAAAAATCAATATAGAATCGTACAGAAGGTCGGGCAAAACAGCTAAAAGAGGAGATATAAGTTTTCCAACTTTTATATAACAGAAAAATATTTTAGGAAATTTATATTTATTTTGCGAATTGAAAAATTTCGTTTCCAAAATGTGATGCAAGGTGCTTGAATACGTATATGAAGATATCTTTTGACGGTAAACAAAAATGGCTACTTACCTCAAAGGATCCTTGATATGAATATATCTGTCTAAAGATATGGCACACAAATTTAATATGGATGACGTGGAACACATGACGTCAAATGCTATCCAGGTATCACAGAATTGGGGACCAAACATCCAGTAACCTGAGGAAACACATTGGATGAATCAAAACAAAGTTACGGTTAGTGAAGTCAAATTTCATTATACCTAATTACGTAAAAAAATATTAAAAAAATCAAATGAATGGTGATCCGCTGTGTCTTTTAGCCCATTGAGTGGGGGGGGGGCCACGAGCCNAGTTGGTACTGATAGTAACAAAAGAATCTCTGGAATAGTTTGGTACTGATAGTAACATAAGAATCTCTGGAATAGTTTGGTACTGATAGTAACAAAAGAATCTCTGGAATAGTTGGGACTGATAGTAACAAAAGAATCTCTGGAATAGTTTGGTACTGATAGTAACATAAGAATCTCTGGAATAGTTTGGTACTGATAGTAACATAAGAATCTCTGGAATAGTTTAGTACTGATAGTAACATAAGAATCTCTGGAATAGTTTGGTACTGATAGTAACATAAGAATCTTTGGAATAGTTTGGTACTGATAGTAACATAAGAATCTCTGGAATTGTTTGGTACTGATAGTAACATAAGACTCTCTGGAATAGTTTGCTACTGATAGTAACATAAGAATCTCTGGAATAGTTTGGTACTGATAGTAACACAATAATCTCTGGAATAGTTTGGTACTGATAGTAACATAAGACTCTCTGGAATAGTTTGGTACTGATAGTAACATAAGAATCTCTGGAATAGTTTGGTACTGATAGTAACATAAGA
>CM022884.1:13581183-13607162 GCA_012654025.1 Pachypsylla venusta
CATGATGATTCCAAATCTAATTAGACCCTAAATTTGACATACTTACCAAATTTGAAGTCTCTGGCTCTTACCATTCTCTTTTAAGACAGGATTAATGAAAACCGCTTTAAAGCGGTAAAAACCGCCAGCGGTATATTTGATTGAACCCAAAAGTTTTGGAGCTAGCTGAGACCCCAAATATGACATACATACAAAATTTCAAGTCTTACCATTCTCCTTTTAGACAGCGATACTGAGAACCGCTAAAAAGCGGCAAAAATCGCCAAGGGTGTATTCGATGTTTCGGGGCACAATTAGAGCCCAGATGGGACCTATACACCAAATTTCATTCAAATCGGTCAAGGCTAAGTGGCAAAAGTGTCCGTCACGGAGTACGGCGGACAAACGGATTTTTTTATTCGATTTTCGGATTCTACGTACCTTGAAACGTATAATATCAAATTTTGAGGGGGGTATTTTTTTTTTTTTTTTTTCGTGACGATTTTAAAAGTTCATTATTGAAAATAATAAACCAAAATGAAACTTCTTTGAATGCATTGCCATGAACACACTGTAGAAGATTTTGAAAAATTATAAAATAACTAATAGCTGAGTACCCGAACTTTGTTTCGAGAAAATGACAGAATATAGGGAGTAGTAACGGGTGTTACTACTCCACATGTTCTCTCATCTTCTCGAAACGAAGCCTAAACTCAGTAACGCAATATTACTCCCAACACGTCCTAGTCAACAAACTTGGTGTTCAATTCTATTAGATTATAGATTATTGTATAAAACCTATTCGCAGACTTACCGAATGTACATACAAAATTTCATTAAAATCGGTTAAGCCGTTTTAGAGGAGTATGGTAACAAACACCGTGACACGAGAATTTTAATATATATTAGATTTCAAGAAATTGAAAAAAACTTCTATTTTTTTTAAAAAAAAAATGTTGAACCAAAAAATCATCAAGGGTCCCCGACACACTTCAAAAAATTGCCATTAAAACGGCCGCAGGTTCCAAAATTTATATTCGACCTTTAATAAGGCCTCCCAACAGTAAAAACCCGAAGCCTCTGTGATTTTCCAGTACAAAATGACCGCTGCTTAAATGGTCAAATCATGAATTACAGTGCCTTTGAGGCATGTCCTTTTCTCGGAAAAAGTTGTATGACGTTTTTTTGAAGTTATACTTTATTATTTAACAAATTTATATTAGACATCCTATTGGTAACTTTAAAAAACACTACCGTTATTTATGACGAGGATTCACTTACTTTTCCACTTCCGACTCGAGTTTCGTCCCTTTCCTTGAAAATATCTACGAAGTAGACGAAAGTCGAGTCGGAAGTGAAAAAGTAAGTGAATACTCGTCATAAATAACGGTAGTGTTTTTTTTTAAGTTTTACTTTTTTAGGCGCGTTATGAAAAAATGATGAAAGTGAAATTTTAAGATGCACGCGCACCTGTAACAAAAAATTATCACCGCATCAGTGTAACACAAAATTATTACCGAATTAATGTAAGACAAAAGTAACAAGATGTAGTTAGTTATGAAAAAATGATAAAGAGGGAGCTAGTTATAAAAAAAATGATGAGATAAATATTGTAATTTCTCATTCTATATCCGTAGAACATTGTGGCTTAGTGGCAGGTCCTCTGTTTCATAGTTGGTAGGTTCTGAGTTCACTCCCGGGCGGGGTAGTATGTTTTTTTGAAATATTAATAAATTTATTTTTAAAAAGAAGTATAAGTACAAACAACCCATTTTTTTTTAATATATCCCTCCCTATTTGAGCCGTAAAGTAACACATTATTTTCTGGTACACCCTGTATTTAGCTCACCAAATGAAATTAAATAGAAAACTAGAAAAGGCCGTCAAGTATTTGCTCTCCATTTTTCAAAAGATTCTAAAAAAATGGAGGAAAAAAATAAAATGTAAAAAGAAATTTTGTAAAGGATTTAATACGGCGTGAAATTTGTCGGAAAATATGATTTTCTTTTTTTTTTTCATTTTTCTGAAATGCGATACAAATAAGAGAAATAAGGGGGAAATGGAATGTATATAAATGTGCCCTCAGCAATAGGGTCTAATTTAAGTCCGACAAAGAAAAGGGGAGGTCAGATTTGGTCATTGTGTTTGGATGATGAATAAGCCTCTGGGCTTAATGCACAAGTTTTGAGCGGGTGACAGTATTTTCGGTTATCATTTTCAATAAGCCTTTGGAATCGAATTAAAAATGGAATATTTTTGACTCCGTTCGACTTACGGCGCGTAAATCACACGGGCTACTTGGTTTTTTTCGACATTTCAAATAACATTTGACTTGGAAAGTGTGGAAAACGTATTTTTTTTAACACTCCAGTTATAGAGTGAGCCAGAGTAACATTGACGAATGTCTAGGTGATGTAGAATACGCAATTTTCAACACGACTAGGTGATGTAGAACACACCATTTTCAACACGAAATACTCTCAGTCATTGCCAAGGGGTTCCATACAAAAAAAAGAGAGAAATAAACCCATTTGTCTAACTTGGCAAAATTTGTCCCCTTCCTTCTAACTAGTTACAAAAGATCATGAAGCTTCTAACTGGGCAAGATGGAATTCTTTTAAGGTATCGCCAAAATTATACCACACCCAAACCGATTTTCAAAAATTTTGAAAATCGAAAAGCCCTTAACATCAGCCATAACATATTAAAATTTTACATTTCTACAACAAATCGCTAAAAAGATAAAAATCATTTTCAAAAAAAAAAAAAAAAAAAAAAAAAAAAAAAAAANAATATGTATACCAAATTACGTCAAAATCCGAAGAAAATTGTGGCTTGTATCGCGTAACAAACAAACATACACATAATATTCACACATACACATATACAAGTGCATTTCGGGATGTATACCGGGGTCAAAAGTGGAGTTCACTAACGTTCACAATGAGCCAAAATTCAGAATTTTCTAAAAAGTTTCAGTTATGTTTCAAACTGATTTTGACATATCGTACGGTTTGGGTGGCATAATTTTTTTTCTATAAATGACTACAACACTAACATGAACACCAGATCATCTTGATCCACTAGTTATATCCTGACTATGGCAGATTTCTTTGGAGCTGCATTGTCATACATCTGGCTACCTGGATGATTTGTTTTAAAAGAGAGAAAAATATTTTCAATGGGAGAATTTCCATAAGCCACGCGAAATTTGAGGAGCGCGGCGGGAATAGGATGGGTAGAAGATGAGATGAAACTAATAGTTTGAAAAAAAAAAATACGGGAACACGGAGAAGAAAACATTTTGTATACGATGGTCCAGGCAAGAGTTAGTGGTTAGCAAGTTAGTGGTTTTATATTTCTGTTGAGTTGATTCCCATGGACGTAAAGTCCCTTGCCCCTCAAACCTCATCCTCCCCCCCCCTCCACATAAAAAGAAAACTTGTACTGTTCAAAGGAAGGCGAGATGAAAGTTGAGATATATTTATTGCATCCTCAAACATTACAAAAGAGAGTTTATGATTGCTTCTCCATGATGTGAATCGAACCGTACAAGATCGATAAGAAAAAACTCAAATAAAAAGTTGAGACAGTGGGAAAGAAGGAGAGAGAGAAAAACAAAATAATTGTGTATACATGATAGTTAGAAAGATAAGGAATGTTCTTTTGCAAGAAATTGATAACGATACGTCATGAGGGCACCGTCTCTTCGCTACGGTTACAAAATTTTTGGTGGAACCGACACCCAGGGTGAAAATGAACACGGCTCCTATTCATAAAATTCAATATTTTATTCAAGGATATTACTTTTTTGTACTGCGGAGCACCTGTGAGTAGAATTTCAACTTTCTCGCTTATCCCGAAGTGGTATACTTCTCCTAATTTTTGGTGATGAGAACCGTCCATAAATCGGAGAGAAACCGGGAAATTCCCGATTTTATATTTTTTATGGGGTCCATATACTTAATTTTGGCAGGTTCATTCTCGGTAATTTTTCGTTATCTACTTTAGTTTGTCCAGAAAAAAAAATGTAAAAAGGCCCGCTCAAAAGCGTCATTTTTGGCCGTAACTTGCTCCCAAGTGAACTTTTTTCCTTTCTTATTACGCACCTACATACTAAAAGGGATCTGTGTGCCAAGTTTCAAGTCTCTAATACGTTTAGCCATCGTGGATCTACGTTAATTATCAGTCAGTATACCAACTGGGCTTTGTGTTTTATAAGTAATAGATTTCTGAATTAACAGTTCTGTGTACAGCAGAGCTCAGTTTATAATGGTCGACCAAAGTGGTTCAAATGTGGGTCCAAAAATAAGCAAATACCTACTGTGAACATAATAAATGTCCATACCATGATTCATCAAAATCTTGGAACGAACAGATAGAGAAAAAAATCGTACAGATTAAAAAATCGTACAGGTTAAAGAAAAAATCGAACAAATAAAACTACTGTCGAAAGTATAATACTAGTAGTTTTGTGAACTGTCAACTTCACTCAGTTAAAATGGCCACCATGAGGATATGGGTCATCAAATGTTCTAGAATTTATTAATCCGCAAATTCTATGAATATAATGATATTCTATGAATATAGAGATATCGTGGAACGAAACAGACAAAAGTTCTGTAAAGATAATACATGGAATTGAAACTAGACCATACTACCTTAAGACAATTAAAAATCTGCATGGAAAGTATGATTTTCCTGTTGCGCTACCCTATATACTTCTATGACTGAGAGGAACTACCGAAATGTTTCGAGGACCATTTAGACCAGATTTAATGAATTATTTGCGACAATTCTAATGGTTCATTATTGAAAATATAGAAAAAACTCTCTCCTTCATTTCAGATTTTTTAACATTCAAATCAATCAGAAAAACATAAGCCTTTAAAGAATATACCTAATATAGAAACAAGAAGAAAAAAAAATAGATTTACCGAGATTTTGTGTACAAAAATGCCGTCGGCAACAAAAGAACAACTCTCAATGGAGAGATTGAACAAATTAATTGTTGAGTTGAAAAAGAAAATCCAACTTTCTGAAGGACAAAGGAAAGCACATTATGAAGAGTGTGATGCGGAGAAGAAAAGGAATATAGAACTCATAGCTGAGTTAAAGAAACAAGTCAAGGAACTTCATGAAGAAATAGGTGAGATCAAACATGAATTAAAGGAAAATAAAGGATTTTCATGACAAAATAGATGAGTTAAAAATATGACAAGGGATGTTATAAAGAAATAGGTTAGATTATAGATAAGTTAAAGAAGTCAGGGTATTCTATCAAAAATAGGTGAGCTTATAGGGGTAAAGAAATGTGTCAACGAATTTCATAAAGAAATAGGTGAAATCATAGATGAGTTAATGGAACAATTCGACAAACTCCAAGAAAAAATAGGTGAGATCAAAGATAAATTAAAGGAACTCCATGCAGAAATAGGTGAGATCATAGATGAGTTACAGAAATATGTCGAGGAATTTCATAAAGAAATTATAGGTGAGATCATAGATAAGTTAAAGAAGTCAGTATATTCCATGAAAAAATAGGTGGACTCATAGATGGGTTAAAGAAATATGTCGAGAAATTCCATGGAAGGGTGAGATTATAAATGATTTAATGGGCCAAGTTGAGAAATTCAATTAAGAAATAGGTTAGCTCATAGATAACTTAAATCAATATACATATATCAAGGAATTCCATGAAGAAGTAGATGAGTTATTAAAGAAATATGTCGACGAATTCCCTGGAGAACGGGCGAGTTTATACAAAGGTGAGAAAAAATTGGTGAGATCACAGATGAGTTAAAGCAATATATCAAAGGAATCTGCGAGAAAATCGCCGAAATGGTATAATCACTCATAAAACTAATGAAGTAAAGAACATACGACCAGAATCTGATAAATGATTACATTTTCAGGAAGAACACCATCGTGTGATGATGAAATATTGAAAAAAAGTCAAAAATATCCAAAAGAAGTAATTGTTCTGAAGAAAAAGAATAACGAAGACGCTATTCAAATTTTGGACGACAAAGTTATAAATTTAAATAAGAAACTTGATCTAATTCATGACTACAACAAGCAGAGGCAGAATCGGATGAAACAATTGGTCAAGTAGGTGATACCTATCTAAATGAAGGAAAGTCCAACTTAGAGGCGATTTTATTTTGCGTTGAATGAACACCGTTCTTACTTGGGCTGATGCTTCTTTTATTCACACCAATTTCTTGATCAATCAAGAAGGACATTACAGAGTGTTTCTAAATGGATGTAAAATCTTTCAAGGGGAAATTTTTGAGGTGGCAAGAAGACAAAAATGTTTTATGTACTTTAATGCACTTTTTCGGAGATAAAGAACTTCAAAGTTGGAAAATATGATCGCTTTTTATGGGGAAAACTCCTATTTTTTAGGATAAAATCCGTATTTTGTTACCTCTTACAGACAGTATTTAATCAAACAAACAAATTTGCACTGAACCATTGTTCTCGAGTATTTAAGTGTAAAAATTGTAAGATCTGTTATATACTGCGAGAATGACAGAATTTGTGCTTGTATCATTTGTTTGTTAAATTATCTTCAAACTGTATTAAAGATAATTGCGTGGAAAAACTTTATTATTAGCAAGAAATGTCATTCTTGCAGAATGTGCTGACTTGTTTTTACAATCAAATACTCGAGAACGGTAACTGGGAGCAAAACAGTCATATTAGATATAAAACAGAGCAACAAAACACGGGGTTTATACTAAAGACCACCAATCCAGCCACTGGAATTTTGGCCCTTGGGAATTGAAATCAGCACCTAAATAATCCTATCGATCAATTCTACACTTGAGTACAAACAGATGGGCGTATTATCGACAGTTGCAGAGGAATAATAACAGTGACAAAATTGTTTTTGTCAAAAAGACCACGACGCATCATAGAATGTTGCAGGCACCAGATGATAACCTAAAACTTTTTCTCATCAGAGAGCATGAAGAACTGATGGTTAAAAAAGAAGAAGAAATGGCATCCAAACGATCATTCCACGGGACCAATCAACTGATCTCTTCCCTGGAGAATCGAACGCACCAGATTAGCATGAGCATGATGGAGGCGGAACATTTGAGAAAAAAATATCGAACTATTCGATCTAGCTTGATGCAGGTAAAGAATAACCTTATGCTCTGAAGACCTCTTGCTACGGAAACAGGAATTGAACCAGTAGAAGATCTCATATCCTAAAGGCGGTGGTCCTTTGGAAGCTACTGCGAGCGACTGGTCCAAATGAATGCAGGTTAAAAGAATCTCTCCCACAATGTAAGCGTATATCATATAACTGATGTCGCCGGAAATATCCCGATTATGCTTTGTACGTAGAACGAAGATGTATTATAGACATGTGTGTTAATGTTGCAAGTTACTAAATTGAGTTATTTATGAGCTATAAGCTCATTAATATTATCTAATATACAATAGACCAGAAAATTCAAATTGCCCTCTGGAGATTGGAATTACAAAGCAAAGGTTGTGTTATTTGAGAGGTCAGAAAATTTATAACACTGAAATATTCCTATGGGTGTGATGTTGAAATTAATACTTTTGTACAGTAACAATTTCATCATTCTAATTTTCCAAACCAGGGCGGTACCGGGTTGGAATTTTCTTTTCTTTTTCTTCGAATTTTCTACTTGGTCTGGTTGTAATCGGGAGTAACTCAGCCTCCTGAGGACAATTGAGCAGTTGTGGTAATACGGACAAGTGGTAGCATTATAAGGAAATTATCAATTAGTAGAATACAACTTGCTGTATTGGAGTGATTGTTAAGAAACACTTTGTAATGTAATCATGCCCACCAAATTGTGATATAATTTTATACAAAGAATAATACATTTACATTTTTTTACATCATCCAAATAATAAGTTTGATTCAAAATTTGGCTTTTTTGAAACTTCCCCCTGAAGAAACAATTTGATATTTGCACGTTAATCATCAAGTAAGTATTTCTAGCCATAAAACTTACAACAACAAACAATACCATCGAAAAAAGGGAATTACTTTTACCGTTTATAACCGTGGATTGGTAGTTTAGTGATAAGACGCTCTGAATGGTGAACAGCGAGATAAATGGAGAGTAGAAAACCCCCGTCTGTTGGAGATCATAGTTATTGATATCGAGCCACAGGTAACCAAAAAATCTTAAAAAAAATCAATCTAGCTTATACATACATATAGTCAAATGTGTCTCAGTTGTGATTGTAATTCGCCATTGTAATTGTGTAAACGCAATAAGAGCATTCATGCCCCTTTATATCATTTTTCAGTAAAGTCTCAAATTTGGATCTCATTTTTCAGGATAGTGTGCAATTTGAGTCAACATTAGATAAACTTGAACAGGAAATATTTAAACAGGAATCAGAAATCAAACATTTAACTTTAATCAACGAAGAAGCCATGGCATTACGAGATTCGACTCGTAATCAACTAACCAAACAGGAACAAAATGCGATCAATACATGCAGACAACGCGAGCGACAAATCCATGATTTGAAATTCTATGTGGATGAGAGAAAGAATGAACTGGAGAAACTGGAGCGCAGAATTTACCCGTCAGGTAAAAACTTTGCCAATGATGAGAGAAAGAATGAACTGGAGAAACTGGAGCGCAGAATTTACCCGTCAGGTAAAAACTTTGCCATTGATGAGAGAAAGAATAAACTGGAGAAATTGGAGCGCAGAATTTACCCGTCAGGTAAAAACTCTGCCAATGTGATACATGGGCACATGGGTTTATTGTTTTACTGTAGCTAAAAAAAAATACCCCCAAAAAATTGCGATATCACGCTTTAAGTTACGTATTCAAACATAAGTATCGAAGTATGTCGTTGGAACAAAAAGGACATACGTACCAAATTTCAAGTCTCCGGCAATTACCATTCTCTTTCTAGGCAGGCTTTCTAAAAAACAGAAAAATTGCCAACGGGACTTTCGAATTTAACCAAAAGCTTCATAGTTCGCCCTTAGCATCAAATTTTAAGTCTCTAAGAGTTCACCCTTTTTTTAGGGAGGACTTGTGAAAAATGCCAAAAATCAAAAGTTTAGTGTTGTGTCCTTGGCCGATTTCAATCAAAGTTTCGGTGATCAATAAGAATTTCATTAGAATTGGTCAAAGCTTAATGGCAAATGCGGCCATCACTGTGAAAGGCGAATGGGACCGACAAACGGATTTTTTATATGAATTTTGGATTCTTTGTATGCCTTGAAACGTAAAACGTACAATTTTGAAGGTTTTCTTTTCGTGACAATTTTTTGGTTTATTATTTTCAATGAAAAGGTCCCATATTTATTGAAAATAATAAACCAAAAAAAACAAAATGCACACCAAAGAGCCCAGAAGATAAAAGCAACTTCTTTGTGTTTGCGGGGAATGAGAAGTGCAAAGAACTTTTCCAATAAAAATAAATCTCTTCAATGGAAATTAGTAAATACTCAAAGTTTTACATTATTCGAAATAATAATGATAGCGGATCTTAAAATTTAATGAGTTTGTAGATGAATAAAGAACGACTGACTGAACTAAAGGAACTAGTTCAGTTAACTGACTGAATGGACTGGAGATTTTTAAAAAATGGCTGACCGAACTAAACGAAATAGCTTAGCAAACTGAGTGAATGAATTAGAGATGTATAAAGAACGACTGACTGAATTAAATAAAATAGCTCGGTAAACTGACAGAATGAATTAGAGAAAAACGACTGACTGAACTAAACGAAATTACTCAGTAAACTGAGTGAATGAATTAGAGATGTATAAAGTACGACTAACTGAACTAAACTAAATAGCTCAGTAAACTCAGTGAATGAATTGGAGATGTATAAAGTACGACGAACTGAACTAAACTAAATAGCTCAGTACACTGACTGAATGAATTAGAGATGTATAAAGAACGACTGACTGAACTAAACAAAATAGCTAAGTAAACTGACTGAATGAATTAGATATGTATAAAGTACGATTGACTGAACTAAACGAAATAGCTCAGTAAACTGACTGAATGATTGGAGATGTATAAAGTACGACTGACTGAACTAAACTAAATAGCTCAGTAAACTGATTGAATGAATTAGAGATGTATAAATAGCTCAGTAAACTCAGTGAATGAATTGAGATGTATAAAGTACGACTGACTGAAATAAACTAAATAGCTCAGTAGACTGACTGCGAATGAACTAGAGATGTATAAAGTACGACTGACTGAACTAAACTAAATAGCTCAGTAAACTGACTGCGAATGAACTAGAGATGTATATAATACGACTGACTGAACTAAACGAAATAGCTGAGTAAACTGACTGTGAATGAACTAGAGATGTATAAAGTACGACTGACTGAACTAAACGAAATAGCCCAGTAAACTGACTGTGAACTAAACTCTTGAGTCTTAGAGTTAAAGTTTATAATACCAAAATTTAAGAGTAGTTAAAAATTGAAACTGTCCCATGAACAGTCGTTACAACTAAATGAACCAAGAGTAGTTACAGTTCAAACTGTTTTAATCACTCATATAGTCAATATAAGACTAGTGAACAAGAACTAAATGAACAAAGAGTAGTTACAGTTCAAACTGTTTTAATTACTCATATAGTCAATATAAGACTAGTGAACAAGAACTAAATGAACCAAGAGTAGTTACAGTTCAAACTGTTTTAATCAATCCTATAGTCAGTCGTTCACTCTTTCTCTACTTCAAAATGAGAATGAAATTAACGAATCACTAAAGTGAACTAATACTAGCATCCCTTTTATTTTGAAATAATAAACAAAGTTTAGTTCAGGGACTGCGCGGAGTGGGCGAAGCAGGCAAGTTGGTTAATATTTATTTGTAAACTAAATTGTTAAAATTTTAGACAAGTAACTTAAGCTTTTTCATGTTTTTCTTAAAATAATCTTTTTGGGCTTGAATTTTAACAATTTAGAGAAGAAAAAAAAACTTTTTGGGGCGAAGCAGGCAAGTGGATTTCCGAAGTTTATTTTCCTCCCGTTTTACGATTTGAGTGTTTCCTCCGTTGCGTTGGTAAGGTTATTTAATATATATAAAATTCATGCTTTTGGACGGTTTTTTGTCCCATCAAACCCCGCGCTTTTGAACGAAAATTCTAGTCGACCTACTTGCTTCATAAAGCCGCCCCCCGCTTTTTAACTTTTCAAAGGGTCAGCCTAGAAATTGGCATTTTTTCTTACGGCCATAACTTAAGGAAGTGGAAGGGATCTTATTTAAGATTTGGAAGTTGGGGGTCCCCTTAAATCAGACTGCCATCGTATTTCGGGCAATTTGGTCCTATTCCAGGAGGGGTCAGAAATTTTTCGACTTGTGATTTCGGCGTTGCTGATGACGATTGATTTCTTTAATATGAGTAGCGGCAATAACCAAAGTGGAAAGTTTTGATTTGGTAGAAAATTATCTATTAGTACATGAGGTTCTTAATTATGAAGCCGTGTGCTTAAAGCTATACATATTACGAGGAAGACAAAATCGTGAATCATTTTGACGACTAGGTTCGCTCGCAAATGATAAATATCTGGGACGGTCCAAGTGTTTTCCGTGTTTGGTGAGTATGTATCGAAACGTTGTTCAGATAAGAATTTGGACGCAACAAATTCGCATTATCTGGTTTTAATTGTAGACACTTTCTAAACGACCATTTTAGAAATTTCTGCAGTCGTTTATAGCTGCTTTATTAAACCATTGACTTCGAAAGGGATCTACGGATACACGGATTTTTATTTGATTTTTGGATACTACATAGCTTGACACGTGTAATAAAAAATTTTGAGGCGGGAGGGGGGGTATTTTTTTTGTTCATGGCGATAACAAAGATTCACTATGGAAAATATGAAAGCAAAAGATTTATGTATATTGCGAAGGCAGGATTGTAATTTATGAAAAGTAAACACAGTTACAAATAAAATTAAATTTCAGGACGTCCGAGCAGTCAAAATGAAACCGGTACTCCAGCTGATAATGCTCAAAATATCGAACAACTGCAAAAAACAGAATATTTTGAAGCTACATTTACAAAGTTAAAAGAAGCTACTGGAGTTACACATAGTGAAGAAGTGCTACAAAGATATCTCTCACAAAAAGATACAAAATCCAGATTACAATATTTGAAGGATAGTACGGAACAAGAGAAGCAAACTTTGGAGCATAATCGGGAAATGATGGCTGCCGAATTGGAAGTATTCAAATTTGTGGAAGTCAAAGATAAAGAACAGAGCGAGGAAGAAATGGAAGCCGTTAAACAAATTATTGAAGAGGAAATCAAACGCAAAAATCAGGTAAGTACGAAGGTGAATTGATAAAGCAGATAGAACTCTAATCGTAACGTGCTCATTGAGTCAAAGATAAAGAACAGAGCGAGGAAGAAATGGAAGCCGTTAAACAAATTATTGAAGAGGAAATCAAACGCAAAAATCAGGTAAGTACAAAGGTGAATTGATAAAGTAGATAGAACTCTAATCGTAACGTGCTCATTGAGTCAAAGATAAAGAACAGAGCGAGGGAGAAATGGAAGCCATTAAACAAATTATTGAAGAGGAAATCAAACGCAAGAATCAGGTAAGTACAAAAGTGAATTGATAAAGTAGATAGAACTCTAATCGTAACGTGCTCATTGGGTCGACGATAAAGAACAGAGCGAAGAAGAAATGGAAGCCATTAAACAAATTATTGAAGAGGAAATCAAACGCAAGAATCAGGTAAGTACGAAGGTGAATTGATAAAGTAGATAGAACTCTAATCGTAACGTGCTCATTGGGTCAAAGATAAAGAACAGAGCTAGGAAGAAATGGAAGCCATTAAACAAATTATTGAAGAGGAAATCAAACGCAAAAATCAGGTAAGTACAAAAGTGAATTGATAAAGTAGATAGAACTCTAATCGTAACGTGCTCATTGAGTCAAAGATAAAGAACAGAGCGAGGAAGAAATGGAAGCCGTTAAACAAATTATTGAAGAGGAAATCAAACGCAAGAATCAGGTAAGTACGAAAGCGAATTGATAAAGCATTACTCTTAAACGCCTTATTTGATTTTATTAAAACTTGTTATGGACATTGATTACGTTCATAAAATTAACTGATAACTGTTCATTGTGGTCTTCAACCCTGCACACTAGAGGACCAAAATTTTGAGTATCCCTACGGGAAGGAACAGGAAACTGTTTTATACTTCCTGAAGAATAGTCATGGGGTAGCTACTCGTACATCCCAGGCTTGATATCCACGAAAAAATCCTAGTCGAAATGCTGATCAAGCTTGCTCAGATCTTTGGCCTTAGCTACACATACCCCAGTTGAGCCTTACATGCTGTACTGATCCTTATATGTTTGCAATATTTTTTATCTTTCCAAAGTGGTCTTTGAGAAAACCCCACGTCTGAAGGAAATCCTCCCCCAGACTTTCTTGTTCTCGTCGGGCCTGGGTTAACTCTAATATTTTGCTTGCTGAATCTTCTTTTACAAAATTTCCTTACTGATTTCTCTTCCAATATATCTATGCTGAATTTTGCACTACTCACTGATTGACTTCAAACAAATTTTTTGTTCCTTTCTCTTTTGACGTGATATCTGCTGAATACTAAATTATCATTAGATATCTACTCCTCATGTAGTCAACTGAAATTCCTTTTTACATTTCCCTTCTTATCGATATTTCACAAAGCCTTTGTCGATTAGGTAGCAAAGATGAACCTAGTCTCGATTAACGTGGATGCGAAATCTATAGTGTTTGGGTTTTAAGAGTTTGGGAGTCTTTTGATTGGCTTTTGGATCAGAATAGCGAACTATAGATTCTGGTTCACTATTCTGAGCTCTAGTAATATCTGCAGATGAGCTAACGTTCTTCACCAAGGATCAATGATGTTGTTTCGCATTCTTCTTCTTTAACTTCACTTGTTCCCAATTCCATTTAGGGTCGACGTTCTCTCCTTAATTTTACCTTCTGTTCTGTGACTACTATTTTTTTTAGCTGATGAACTTTGATTTGAAGCAGAGTTTTTTAAAAACTGAATGTCCTTCCTAGCTTCCACCGTGGGGGGCTGGATGCTCCCCACGGTGGCTACATTGATATTGTTTCGCAATATTAGAAGAATATTTTTTATCAAAATGTATATCCACCAGCGAAAAATATAAAGCCCAACATAATCGTTTACGTGTCGAACTGTCGAAGTTTCGTATTATAATGGGAATATTTATATCACTGCATGATTTGTAAAGCGAGGAATTACACTGCAGGCATATTGAATTTGACTGTTGTGTTATTCATAAAAGAATGTATGTATACATATGTATGGCTGACTTTGACTTTTTCATCTTTCAATTTTTTTATAAGATTTTTTTTTTGCAAAAGTTAAAAAAAGAGAGAAAGCTTATATTTTTCCAATCTAAAAATTTGCCTGCCGTTTGATGTTCTTTAAAAAAACAAAGTTATGCCTCCCAACCGCTCATTCCTTAATTCGGAGCACTCCCTTTGGCATGTTCGCTTCATGCTCAGATTCTGCCAATCTAGAATTGAATTCTGCCTGCCGTAATGTTTTTTTTAAAAAAAATATGCCCTCCAATATTTTTCGAATCACTTCGGAGGACTCCCATTTACAGCCTTGCAATTCCGATAACAAGTATATTCAAACAGGAAATATTCGCTTTAAGCTTAGATTCTGCCAATCCCAGCCTGAATTCTGCCCTTTTACAGTTTTGCAAATCCGGCACCGAGAAAAATATTGAAAAATGTTTTCTAGCAGATTTCGAGATTTGGTCTCGTTTCAAGCAGAATTCGAGATTGGACTGTCGGACCAAGGATCAATATTCTTAACAACTCGACAACTTGGCCACGGAGATTTATACTTCCACCACTTATCACTGACCGTTCTTCCGTATGTATATTCCACAGGTTGAGAACGAATTGAAAATCGCTCAGAAACAACTAGATGATATTTTAAGAACCGTTCATCAATTTTGCATTGTTTTGAAAGACATGGATGAGGCTGGCGTTCCAACCGACTGTCCGTCAGTGGAGAAGTTTGATTGGTTGTTGTGCTTATTGAAATCCAAACTAGAAAGCACATCTAGAAAAGCTGCCAAACTTCAAGAGGAACATCCTATTATCGATGAGAGTTTGTTCCGACCTGATATTAGTAAGTTTTACCACTCGGCGAGTTTACCACTATTTAATGCCATAGCTGGAATATGTACCAAGATATTAAATTTGATATTCTTCTTAGTATGAGGTCTGGGTCCATTCCCGGTCATTTTTTCATATATGTTTTGGTTGTCCAATTGTAATGCTGAAATCGGTTTTTTTGGGGCATGTTTCGCTTCCTGTTTCGCGTTGAACTTTCCATTTTTAATTCCCTACATCGTACCTTACATAAGATTTTTTTTTTTTCAAAATTTCAAGATTCCAACTTTGTGCGTCGCGTCGTCGAGTAACATTGATTATAAATATGTCAGTCGGTATGCTATTTCATTGCATTAGCCGAAGCAATTAGTTCCATCAGGAACACGTACATTAAGCATCATGAAGCGTGAAACGACAGAGGACGCCTGCACCTGATTTATTCTACTTATTCAATGGCACTTTTAATAGACCAGTTGACCAGTTTCCGTAAGATACTTGAAATAAGCACGGTTTTACTTGGAGGGTATCCTCGTAGATTAGAACCTTTGCGATACTAACTATCCTGTACCCAACCCAGACAGTGTTACGTAAATATGGATAGTTGGTTTGTATAAGTTTCCAGCGAATGAAGGGTAAAACCGTTAAGCCAAATAAATCTACTTGTAGTTGTAAAAGTAAGGCTGTTCTTTTAAAAATGCTCCAAAAATCAAAGAGGGATATTTTTCCTTGAAAATTTTAATGGGTTGTCAAGGACTAAAGCAGTTTCGTTGAAAAAAAAAAATGGTGTGACATTTGATTTCTTCTCAGATTTGTCAAAGAAAACATTTTTTGTTTACTACTCCAGGTGCAACAGAAAAGAACCAAATGTGGCTACTGGCCCAAGCGGACATTAGTCCAGGTGTTTTGATGGACACCAAAAATAAGAATCTTCAAGTTGATGAGGACGAGGTTCCAACAAGAGCTTTTCTCAAAAGACAAGCTCAAGTTATTGTTGATACAAAAAGTCGACGAAAAGGATTCAGTCGTGTTACAATGCCAAGTAGAGTGCCTTTGAAGAAATGAAGATTTGGAAGGACATATATCAAGAAGAAAAGCTTTGAATTCGTGAGGTAAAAAGAAATATTCTCCAAATTGAAAATTTTCATTCGGAAATGCGGAACTAGACGATTTTTGGTAAAAGTTGGAGTAACACCTTGTCTTCCATTGGTACCAACTCAGTCAGGCCCACCGGGAGGGGCGGGGAAATGGTGGGGATTCCCTCCGGACCCGGGGTTCTCGGAGGGGCCCAGAATTCCAAGGTGCTTACCTTACACCTTCTATATTGAAAAATTTATATTTGGAAGAGTGCCTTTGAAGAAATGAAGATTTGGAAGGACATATATCAAGAAGAAAAGCTTTGAATTCGTGAGGTAAAAAGAAATATTCTCCAAATTGAAAATTTTCATTCGGAAATGCGGAACTAGACGACTTTGTGAAGTTGGAGTAACGCCTTGTCTTTCATTGGTACCAACTCAGTCAGGCCACCGGGAGGGGCGGGGAAATGGTGGGGATTCCCCCCGGAGTTCTCGGAGGTGCCCGGAATTCCAAGGTGCTCACCTTTAATAATCACACCTTCTATATTGAAAAATTTATATTTGGAATCTATATACAGGGTGTGCCAAAAGTCCGAGACCGCCTGAATATCTTTTGAACAGCAGTATGTGGAGTTTTGAAATTTTGCATGGTATTATACCCCAAATTAAATCACCTGATGGTGTGACCTATTTTTCAGAGGCGGGTACCATGTGGCCCTCAGGGGGTCCAACTTTTGTTTTTTAAATACGAACTCCCATCTTCTGATACATTTTCAGAAAAAAAATAGAATTAGAAGTACTTNGAATCTCGGACGACGCGACGGTATGCTACGTGTTAAGGTTCTCCTACCTAAGCGGTCAGCAAATAGAAACACATCATGAAATATGTTACATGTGTCAAATGCATTATATTAGTCTGATGAAGCTAATGGCCGGAAAGTTGAAAGCGAACTAACTTTTAATAAGCTCTAAGCGGGAGTCCAGTACACACAGACGAAAAAAAATGAATCGTGTGTGTTATAATAAATGGACCGAAGCGAGGTCTTGTTTGAACTCCAATATTTTTGAAAAAGGTTGTTAAAAAATGTTGGAGTTCTTACATGTTGTTGATTACAGCGAAGTGTTTACCTTATAGGCAACATAAATGAAAAAACAGTGTTTTCCAAAACTGGTTCAAAAATCCAAACTCCTGGCTGGTGGGACTTTAGCAAAAATAAGAGACACATTTTCCAGAATCTAATCCATGTTACAACAAAATTTTCCGAATCATGCGAGAGGAAAATTATTCACATATGAAAATGGAGTGACCTTTATAATAACAAAGAAAAGGGACATGTCTCTAAGACAGGGGATCCCAAACTTTTTGATTCCGCGTCCCCTTATCTTGAAATGAAAGTCTCCCACGCCCCCTTCTCTTGAAATGAAAGGCTCCCACGCCCCTTCTCTTGAAATGAAAAGCTCCCACGCCCCCTTCTCTTGAAATGAAAAGCTCCCACGCCCCCTTCTCTTGAAATGAAAGGCTCCCACGCCCCCCTCCCATTTAAATTATAAATTATGAATGGGTATGGGTGTTACTGACTGCTATCTCATTCAATATTTCTAAACATTATGTTCAATAATTATCTTAAAAAAAATAGTGTAAATATATTTTAACTAAATGCTAATAATTTAACTGGCCTCGCGCCCCCCTTGGCTTGCCTTCACACCCTCCAGTTTGGGAACCTCTGCTCTAAGACATCAAGTAAAGCGATCAAGTATCCATTGGTATTAGGTTGGTGTACTCCAACATGTATCAATCATACAGTGGTACATGTTGGTGTACTCCAACATGTATCAATCACACAGTGATACATGTTGGTGTACTCCAACATGTATCAATCACACTGTGATACATGTTGGTGTACTCCAACATGTATCAATCACACAGTGATACATGTTGGTGTACTCCAACATGTATTAATCACACAGTGATACATGTTGGTGTACTCCAACATGTATCAATCACACAGTGATACATGTTGGTGAACTCCAAAATTTATCAATCACACAGTGATACATGTCGGTGTACTCCAACATGTATCAATCACACAGTGATACATGTTGGTGTACTCCAAAATTTATCAATCACACAGTGATACGTGTTGGTGTACTCCAACATGTATCAATCACACAGTGATACATGTTGGTGTACACCAACATGTATCAATCACACAGTGATACATGTTGGTGTACTCCAAAATTTATCAATCACACAATGATACGTGTTGGTGTACTCCAACATGTATCAATCACACAGTGATACATGTTGGTGTACTCCAACATTTATCAATCACTCAGTGATACATGTTGGTGTACTCCAACATGTATCAATCACTCAGTGATACACCAACATGTATCAATCACCCAGTGATACACCAACATGTATCAATCACTCAGTGATACAGGTTGGTGTACTCCAACATGTATCAATCACACAGTGATACATATCGGTGTACTCCAACATGTATCAATCACTCAGTGATACATGTCGGTGTACTCCAACATGTATCAATCACTCAGTGATACACCAACATGTATTAATCACTCAGTGATACATGTTGGTGTACTCCAACATGTATTAATCACACAGTGATACATGTCGGTGTACTCCAACATGTATCAATCACTCAGTGATACATGTTGGTGTACTCCAGTGATACATGTTGGTGTATCAACCCCTCAGTGATACATGTCGGTGTATTCCAACATGTATCAATCACTCAGTGATACATGTCGGTGTACTCCATCATGTATCATTCTTGAATTTTACTATGTGGATGAATAAAGTCGAATTTTTAAGAAAAAATGTGTTTTTACTGATTCAAAGGATGACCGAAAAGGAGTTCGAGAGTTATCGTGAAACGAACAGACAGACAATCGTATAAAGAAAAATCATGGAGTTAAAACAAGCTCTCACTTTGGAATGAAAGGGCCATATACAAATAGAGAGAAGGTAAAAGGAAAAAATAAATAAATGAATTGTTTCCTCGTTAAAAAAAATTACGGTAAAAATAATAAATTCAGAATAGACGTGTTCACAGTGACGTGTGTAATATAATTTCACATACAGGGTGACGGCACGTTTTAAATAATAAATTTAAAATAGATGTGACGTGTGTAATAATTTCACATACAGGGTGACGGCACGTTTGAAATAATAAATTCAAAATAGATGTGACGTGTCTAATAATTTCACATACAGAGTGACGGAACGTTTCAAATAATAAATAAATTTAAAATAGATGTGCCGTGTGTAATAATTTCACATACAGAGTGACGGAACGTTTTAAATAATAAATTTAAAATAGATGTGACGTGTCTAATAATTTCACATACAGGGTGACGGCACGTTTGAAATAATAAATTCATAATAGATGTGACGTGTCTAATAATTTCACAAACAGGGTGACGGCACGTTTGAAATAATAAATTCAAAATAGATGTGACGTGTCTAATAATTTCACATACAGGGTAACGGCACGTTTGAAATAATAAATTCAAAATAGATGTGACGTGTCTAATAATTTCACATACAGGGTGACGGCACGTTTGAAATAATATATTCAAAATAGATGTGATCATGGAGACGTGTTTAATAATATCATACACAGGGTGACGGCAAGGTTCAAACAATAAATTCAGAATTAGACGTGTTCATAATAACGTGTATAGTATATACAGGTCAACAAAAGTAGCACGTTTCAAATAAATTTTGCGCAGAATATAATTTGTCTAAGAAGAAAATAATGACCTGAATGCTATTATAAAAAAAATTGTGTGTTCTACAATATTTTTCTGTGCTATATCATAAAAGATCAAGTGAGATTTTATGTCGAAAAGTTTAATTTTAGAAAATGACCGTCGACAAAAAAGAGAAAATCTCGAAATTCTGCAGGACAGGGGTTTAAGGGTTCAACCCCCCCCCACCCCGAAACTTTTGAAAAGGTTTGATTTGTCCCTTAATCCCTATATGGTAAAACTCCCTTTACATGACCCCCACGAATAAAATCTTTAGATGACCCACCCCCTCCGAAATAAAATTCTGGATACGGGCCTGATTCCACGTATTGAAAAGTAACTGACCATGTTTGTATACACTGATTGTTTTTCAGGTAGTAGATCTGCTAACTGTAATTCTCACTCAGTTAGAACTGACACCATGGGGCTCCGGGTAGCCTAATTGGGTCCCCATCAACTAATTTCCTGAACATAGTAAATGTTTCTAATAAGTTTCATCAAAATCGGACAATGCGTCAAAATCAAACACTGTGTCATAATCGGACAATGCGTCAAAATCGGAGAGCACAGTTAAACAGATTTTTTTTTTAAAAAAACTAGACCAGTCTTTTCAAATGATCTTATAGATGTTAAAGAGACGTTAACTCTTTAACATCGATTAAGATCATTTGAGGAATTGAAACATCCATTCGTTGGAAACTTACAAACCAGCTAACCATATTGACCTCATCCGGCTTAGGTGGGGCCGGGAATAGCAATCATCAGGAGGGCACCTACCTGGTGACCTACTAACTAAAAACTCGCTGGACGCAGGACGATGTGATAGAACGTGAATTTCCATCGGAAACGTATATAGGGCTATGTTGCACCAGGTATAAAGACATCGATTTTTCATTTTATTTTTTAAAATAAAAATCAGAAATAAATTTCCTACGGAGATTAATAAATATTTTTTAAAAAACAATTTTGTTTGATTTCCTCTTTACCCCTTCGCTCCCATTCAACCGCTCACTTCCCCACTCTCAGTCTCTTGCTCCCCCTCAACCGCTCTCCTCACCAATGATTGATGGCACAAATACAGGAACGACCCATAATTAAATCACGGGAATTTTTCTTCTTCGTCTTTTTATATTTTATTTATTACTTTTGATTTTAATATCCCTAACTCATAAATCCGTATTTTCAGGACGTACCAACAGAATTGTGTAGAGGTACCTATTAGATTACCTTTAACTAACATACGGGCACTGCCGCCTCAAACTTGAAAATTCACTCTCCCGTGTCGGGTGAGAGTTAAAAAATGTGTGTTAAAAATATCTCTATTCCGTGCAACGTAAGACTTTCAAAAATTCCCTTTTGAGCAACGTGAAAGTTCAAAATCATCTCTTGTGTGCTTCGTGAGAGACACGTTACAGATATGAAATTGTCATGCGGAAGAAGTTAAAAATTCCCGCATCTCCACTCAGACCGTAGACAGAAAATTCGGGCCGGGGAAAAATTTACGGGCCCCTCTAATTATTCTCTCAACTAAAATCACCCTATGGGCAGTAATAATAGTAAAAGTAGGCAATTCACTTAGTTGATGTGAAAAGGCGTGTACGCTTCTTCTTGGCAACACATAATTCGATTATCAGATGATAATTTTTACGAAATATACCAACATTTATGATTGCTGTACAAGCTGAAAGGTCGGAGTATATTTTAAAATCAGTGTCCTGCAATAGCCATTGTCCCATATTAGCCCACTATCGCTAAACTTCTGATTTTGTGTGTTTCAAAATTTTCAAAACTTTTAAAGTTGATTTATTTATTATTCAGAAGAAAACATGAAAAATTTCGTAGCTCCGATGATGTTCTCTGGAGAGGACGAAACTAGTTAGCCCTTTAACATCTTTAATATAGTAATTTTCAAACTTCAATATGGTTTTACTTGACATAGTATTCCAATTTAAGCAACTTATGAAACATTTCATTATGATAATTTTCTCACCGGGCCTGGGGGATTTCGCAATTCCCCCCCTCCTTTTGTCGGGCCTGTCTCTACTGCTTGAAAACTAAAAATTCCCTTTTCTGCGAAACGTGAAAATTAAAAAATCTTGCTTGTGTCCATCATGAGAGGATGCCGTGTGCTTTACCGCGTGAGAAAAAAACTCTGCCAATGTGACACATATTAGGTTTATTATTTTTCTGGCAAAAAATACCCCCCCCCCAAAAAAAAAATTGGGGGGNAAAAAAAAAAATTGTGGGGTCAAAAAAAATTGAGGGGGG
Source organism: Pachypsylla venusta (assembly GCA_012654025.1). Classification (NCBI taxonomy): domain Eukaryota; kingdom Metazoa; phylum Arthropoda; class Insecta; order Hemiptera; family Aphalaridae; genus Pachypsylla; species Pachypsylla venusta. The sequence continues at coordinate 13,603,436 of CM022884.1, forward strand.
GGTCTCGTGACGGATTTAAATCTGGGGCGTAATTGTAATTAGACCCTAAAATTTGACATACCTATTAAATTTGAAGTATCTAGCTCTTACCATTCTGCTTTTAGACAACAATACTGAAAACCACTAAAAAGCGGCAAATATCGCCAAGGGTGTATTCGATTGCTCCCAAAAGAGCCCAGATGGAACCTATATACCAAATTTCATCCAAATCGGTCAACGTTAAGTGGCAAAACTGTCCATCACGGATTTTTTTTATGCGATTTGAACACTGTAAAAAACAAACGTCTAATATTCTTGGTTGAATGGAATGATTGTTTCATTCCATTCAACCAAGCTGTTATATCTGAAAAAGCCATATCTCCCATTGCAAAGGCCGTATCTCCTACTGCAAAGGCCGCACTGATGTTATTTTGATAAAAGCTTTCCTCACTCTGTTAATAATAAATATGGCTGTCTTCAACACCTGATCACTTTTCTTCTCCCCGAGACATAAAATTCCTCTTTACCGTGACTCTCATGATCATGGACGGCAAAGAGGAATTCCACGTCCAAAATTTATCCCCTTTCGTTTTACTAAAATAGAAATTGGTCAAACGGATTTGTAATTATTGATTCCGAGGAAAATTAATTTTCTGTGACTTTAATTTTGTTTATTATATTTTAATAAGCGCAATGAGCAGACCTCTCCCTGGAGGTACCGCCTTCCTGATCAGGATAACCTCCACACCAAGTAAGGCCAACTTGCATGGCTCAGTGGTCACTGCACTTGTCTTGCACTTGGGAGACCCAGGTTCGAATCCTGGCTGGGGCAAACATTTGTCACTGTGCTTTGGAGGTTTTCGGGGTCCACTCAGCCTCGTGAGGATAATGAGAAGCTATGGAGATAAATGCGCATAGCGATCCGGTGCCAGCTATGTAGGTAAAAAGAAAAATACAGATTAGGTAATTGGATAATGATTGATATTGGGAAAATCTTACAATGCTGCAGTAAGCACCAAAATTTTAACATTAATATTAAGGCAAAGAAACAGCATTTTTTTCATTTTACATATTAGTCCTGCTAATCTTAGCTGTTCCATGATAACTCCCGAACGCCATTTTTTAGAAAACCCTGTTTATCACAGACAATGTACACGTTGCTGATCACGGAAACGAATGAACCGCTAAACCCCAACTAAAGGAGCAATATTTTTAATACAATAGCACATAAGTTGCAGGCAGCTCTGTTGGAACAAAACAAATAGGCGACTTAAAAATGTAAAAAAAAACAAGTGAAATAATTTTTAGAAAGCTTTTGAAATCATGCAGAGCCAGAGGTGGAAACCTCTGGGGGGCGGGAAGGCAAGCCAAGGGGGGCGCGAGGCCAGATGAAGTATTATCATTTAGTTGAAATATATGTACACATTTTTTTACAAAGGTAATTTTATTGAACAAGATGTTTAGAACATTTGAATGAGATAGCTTTCAGCAACACATTAGCGTTTTGATTGAGATAGCATTCAGCAACACATTAGCGTTTTGATTGAGATGACATTCACCAACTCATTAGTGTATTGAATCAGATATCATTCAGCAACACATTAGCGTTTTGATTGAGATGGCATTCAGCAACACATTAGTGTATTGAATGAGATAGCATTCAGCAACACATTAGCGTATTGATTGAGATGGCATTCAGCAACACATTAGCGTTTTGATCGAGATGGCATTCACCAACTCATTAGTGTATTGAATCAGATAACATTCAGCAACACATTAGTGTATTGAATGAGATAGCATTCAGCAACACATTAGCGTTTTGATTGAGATGGCATTCAGCAACACATTAGCGTTTTGATTGAGATGGCATTCACCAACTCATTAGTGTATTGAATCAGATAACATTCAGCCACACATTAGCGTTTTCAATGCGCCCTCGTATGTCTGAAATATTCGAATAACTTATTTCTATTATCTCCTCACAATTATGAAACTCAATTTCCAAACTTTTCTTTGTGGATACAACGAGCAGTGTCTTAAAAAAAATATTATAATGCATATATTAATATAGCTTCCTAGCAAAGTATTTTTTACTTTCCTTATCCTGTAAAAAGGAAAGTATTGTAATGAGCTGAAATTTTCGATGTCGAGTTTTCAATGCCAAAACACGTTTTGGGGTGCCCAGAGCCCAAATCTCGAGTTCAGTCAATGGTCCGTGTATGTTTCTGTCCGCCTGTCTGTCTGTGAACAAGATATCTCAAGAACGGCAAGTGCTAGAGACTTGAAATTTGGTATGTATATCAGTTTTATTCCATGAACGGCAAAATAAGGTTTTGGTGGAAATCGAATATACCACTGCCGGTTTTATGCCGCTTTTTAGCGGTTTTAGCATATCCTGCTTAAAATGAGAATGGTAATAGCTAGAAATGTAGACTTGGTGTCTATTCCTATCAATTTCATACAAAAAATTGAAAAATACAACTTAGGTTAAAGTATAATGTTTGCCGCTAAGTAGAGGTTGAAGGCCGGTTTTTGGCGGTTCCGCCTAAAACCAGAATGGAAAAGGCTATAACTTGAAATTTGGTGTCTATTCATATCAATTTCATATAAGAAATTGAAAAATACAACTTAGGTTTAAGAAGTGTATTATAGATTTGATACTTCAAAACGTGTTTTGGCATTGAAAACTCGACATCGAAAATTTCAGCCCATTACAATACTTTCTTCTTCTTTTTTATAGATAAGGAAAGTCGTGTGATGTTCACACCAGATTTTTGGATACAACGATCAGTGGCTTAAAAAAATCTTATGCACCTACTTCCTATAGAGAAAGAGAAGTATTTATTCTTTCTCGATCTTCTTAATAAAGTAAGTACCCTGCCTAATACTCAACATTACAAGCATGCGCGGTTAAGAGGTAGCCCTTCTAACTTTCAACCCAGGTTTGATTTCCGTCCGGAACTGATTTTTTTTTAAATTTTTAAAAAGTTAGTTTCACCATTAAGCGGGACATATTCATTGATTTGGTCAAAAGCGGAACATTTTAGCGTCCCCAGGCAATTGCTGGGGGCAGTGGGACCAAGTTATCCAAAGCGGGACTGTCCCGCCGAAAGCGGAGCGTATGGTCACCCTAGGCATGAGCCTATTCTTCATTTTTCATTGATGTAGGTACTGCTGAAGAATGCAATTTTATGACGTTAGGTGTTTTGGGCAACGCACAATTTATTATTCATAGTATTTTAATTGACGGGGTGGTCTCGTTTCAAGCAGAATNGGGGGGGCTATACTGCTGTGTCCTTGTGACATTATTTAATGTATATGCAATGTGAGGATATAATAGGAGATAAATGGGTAACACAAACCACAGGAGGTAAATAGAAACGTAAAGAAGAAGAGAGAGGGGTAAATGAAGACATAGTACACTGTACTGAGAAATCAAATTATTTTTTCTTTTTTTCTCATTGGTCACTCCCGCTGGGATTTACTTGCAAGCACTTTTGTCAGTTCTGGTATAGGGTACTGAGCCTCAGGGTAGCAATGTCTCCCAAATTTCTCTATAATATTAATATTTCTCTATAATATTAATATTTCTCTACAATATTATGATTTCTGTATAATATTATGATTTCTGTATAATATTATGATTTCTCTATAATATTATGATTTCTCTACAATATTATGATTTCCCTATAGTATTATGATTTCTTCTATAATATTATGATTTCTCTACAATATTATGATTTCTCTA
>CM022884.1:13608015-13627267 GCA_012654025.1 Pachypsylla venusta
GACGACCAGCAGATCATACGGTAGTTCAAGTAAAACATTTACGGTGGTATAGCCGTGTAAGAAGACGACCAGCAGATCATACGGTAGTTCAAGTAAAACATTTACGGTGGTATAGCCGTGTAAGAAGACGATCAGCAGATCATACAGTAGTTCAAGCAATGATTCTCTCGTTTGCACACCAACAAGAGAAGAAAGGAGGAAGACCGAGACACACGTGGATACGCCAGCAAGAACAAAGAGCCAAAAGAAGCAATCTAACTGAAGCCGATATTCCTGATAGTAACTACTGATATGGGAAATGGCGAGGGAAATATATATAATATTATGACCCCATAATCAGACCCCAAAACATCTATGACAATACACTAGTTCCCGTTAGATCACTGAAGTTAAGCAACGTGCAATGTGTGTCCACACTGTCCACGTAGGTTTGCGCCCTCGTGATGAGGGGGTATTTTTCCGGCCCAACCCTGGCTTGGTGAGGTCAATGTGGTAGCTGGTTTGTAAGTTTCTAGAAAAACCCCTCTCAGGGCCGTACCCAAGATTTTTTTCGGGGGTGGGGGGGCAAAGGATTGACAGCCAAGTCAGGACTAACAGCTGAAAATGATGATCATGGAAGGTGATGTTGTTGTTGATATGGTTGTTGTTGCTGTTTTGTTTTTGTTGTTCTTGTTGTTGCTGTTGTTTTTGTTGTTGTCAGCAATGTACGCCTTACATCTTACAATATTACATAAGTCATGCATAAAAAAATAATGAAATTTCGGGGGGGGGTCTGAACACCATAGACCCCCCTGGGTACGGCGTAGCCTGTTTCAATTGATGTCAAAGAGACTTTAAGACCTCAAAACGGTATCTAAGTACCAAATAATATGTCAATGTGTTATTCTGATATGTAAAACCAACACCACGTCCCATCCAAATTTCAATAGTCTATACTATACTATAACAGCCAATATCCTGAATCTGACCCTGACATTTTGATCATCCGATGTCCAAAACTTGTCCCCCTTGTCCCATTTGTGACCTTTGACACACAATCTTCTTAAAAAAAGGTCCATCATTATGAATAAAAAATCTGGTGTGAACATCACACGACTTTCCTTATCTATGCAAAAAGAAGAAAGTATTGTAATGCTGGGCTGAAATTTTCGATGTCGAGTTTTCAATGCCAAAACATGTTTTGAACTCCCCAGAGCGGAAATACAATTATATATATATTCTTGATATATTACACTTCATCCTAAGTTGTATTTTTCAATTTCTTATATGAAATTGATATAAATTGGTATTTCAAGTTCTACCTCTTTCCATTATGTTTTTAGGCGAAAACGGCCTTCCATGGTTATTAGCGTCCAAGAAATTGATATGAGTAGGCACCAAATTTTAAGTTCTAGCTATTACCATTCTCATTTTAAGCAGGATATGCGAAAACCGCTTAAAAGCGACATAAAACCGCCAACGGTTTATTCGATTTCCACCAAGAGCTTATTTTGCCGTTCATGGCATAAAACTGACGTACATACCAAAATTTCAAGTCTCTAGCACTTGCCGTTCTTGAGATATTTTGTTCACAGAAAGACACACCCACGGACCAATAAAGTGGGGACATTTTGCTCTGCCAAAACGTGTTTTGGCATTGAAAACTCGACATGGAAAATTTCAGCCCATTACAATACTTTCCTTTTTATAGGATAAGGAAAGTAATAAAAAGGTAATTCTGTTACTTTTTCATACCCCCTCTCTTCAACCCCCCAAAAAAAGAAAAAACAAATTGAGCACGGTTTAGTAGACAGACAGGCAATTCTAGAATGTCTCCAAAATAAAATATACACTACTGCTCAAAATTAACGCACGGGGCAAAATCTTCTTTTTCATTCATTCAATAGTGACATCATCGTATCCGATGGTAGCCAGATGTATGAGACAGCAGCTCTAGATAATTTGTATGTTTTTAATAGTCATCATACATCCGTTCTTGGAGGTTGATAATTGACATGGGCCCCCAGAACAATGACAATCACTGCAATATAATTACGTCAGTAACATAAGAGTTATAAAGATAATGATATTACAGAGTTGCTTTCTGCGTTATTTTATACCATCAGCTCACTCGGCCCGTGAGGATGTCACCCTCAAGTAACTTCTTACAATCTCAAGTAGGTATGATTTACTTTTCCTCATGGAAAGTTAGCAAGTCATATATGGACTGGAAGAAATTACGCCTTCGGTATAAGAAATTACGCCTTCGGTATAAGAAATTACGCCTTCGGTATAAGAAATTACGCCTTCGGTATAAGAAATTACGTCTTCGGTATAAGAAATTACGCCTTCGGTATAAGAAATTACGTCTTCGGTATAAGAAATTACGCCTTCGGTATTTTACGAGAAGTAATTTATGCTAATAAATGTTGACTTACATAAAAAAAACACGTTACAAATTATTTGCCTTCAAGGGTAAATAAAAAACCAAGAAGAAAATATTTGAGTTTGGTTAACAAAAACAACAATTTTGGTATTTTTTCTAAAAATGCAAATTTTTTTCTGGATTCGGGCCTTACGGGCCCCAAACCTCGGGGGCCCCGGTGCACCGCACCGGCTGCACCAGCCTAGCTACGCCCCTGTCCTAAGCATATTTAAATACAGAAGGTTTGGTGTTAGGAAGGACATCCAGCCCTTAAATAACTCTGCTTCAAACCAAAGATGGAAAGCCATCGGTAAATCACACTTGCTCTTCATTGGAGACAAAAGCGAGGGTTACCCTGCCAGGAAAGGATACAGCTAAAGAGAGTAGGCACTGAAAAGAAGGTTGTGACATGGAAAAATTAAGGAAGGAGGGCAAGTTACAGAAGAAGTATGAACAAGATCAAGTACGAGCTTTACTTTTGACCAGTGGTGTACATACAGCGTTTCAGCTACCTATTAGGAAAAGCAAAAGCAATGTATTCTTGGATTGTTTGATGTCCTAAGGGATTGTTAGACACAAGATAGATGAAACGTCCAACGGGCAGTCAGATACGTGCCTCCATCACGTTTGACATTTTATTTGTGGATCTAATTTAGATAGGAAGAGTTCATGTTGTATATTTTATTTATCGTCTCAGTCAATTGTTGTTATTGTAGGGGTGTTCCTCAACACACCATCATACGCGCCCTAGATTTTTAGGAAAGAGCACGCGGGGCAGCATTTTGCGGCTTCAAATGCTGATTAATACAGGGTGTTTCAAAGGTTATGCAAAAAAAAAGAAACCACGTACAGCAGAGCTCAAACAGAAGCCACTTTGCTTAATAAACCCCTATACGGAAATGGACCCCAGGGTAGCTAGGGTCACCCAAAGTTGGCACTTAAAAATCTCTTGAACAGTAAAAGAAAACGATTTATGAATTTAAAAACCTGAAAACACATGTTGAAACTTGCATCTCCAGGAAACAGAAAATCCCAGATTGGCAATTTTTTTGGAATTTTTATTTGCAATATACTAACGTCAGATTAATACTACATATTTAGAATCGTCCCACGCCCAATTTTTGTGATTTTAAAGGTAAACGGCTGGTTTTAAAAAAGAGCTATTCCGGTCTTTTTTGTAGCGAAACAAGTTTTACAAGACATGGCATACCTTACAACATCAAAAAAATACGCATCAAACAGTTTTAGCATTTTAATTTCATGACCCCCAAGCTCCGCCCCTGATCGGTGAAAAAGTGCCACATACTCACAAAAGAAGCATGATAACAATCGGGGATGTCATGCAAAAAATGAAGTCAATCGCAAAATAATTCGCTTTTTAATAATTTGGCCATCCAAAGTTGGCACTACCTTGGAGTCCATTTCCGTATAGGGGTTTATTAAGCAAAGTGGCCTTTATTTGAGCTCTACTGTCGTGGTTTCTTTTTTTGCATAACTTTTGAAACAGCCTGTGCTCAATTTCTTTATATTGAAATGATATTTTGTACACTTTATATTGAAATGATATTTTGTGAAAACTCCGATGTTCCATTACCAAAAGAATAACTGTAATACAATTCTGGAACCATCTTTTTTTGATCAATTTTTTATACACACCAGCACAAAAAAGGATACGGAAAAATGCTTCCGTGCACCTACATGCCATAATTCTGCGTAATCTACAGGTCTGCATATTGTAGTGAACGACCTGTGTATGTAATATTACTGTGAAACATTCTGTATAAATATCTCGACGCTTCTCCTATCCATTCATTTCTCCGTCTTTCTTTTTAGAATGAGTCTTGTGGGAGAAGGATCGGGGTGAAGGGGGGTTATTCATTATAAGAATCAATGAATGTTTACTATACTGCTCAGGTTGTCTAGGAGGATGGTCGGAGTGAAGGGGGGGAGAATTCTTTATGTCGTATTTTATTTGTTTCCTCATTTTTTTTAAAGCTTTGTTTACATGGAATTACGTTTTAATTATTTATAAACGCGTAGTTTTTTTAGAACGCGTAGTTTGATTGCGTAATGGAAATTCTTTGATACGAGAATTTTCTAGAACGTTTTGAATGAAGGTATAAATAGAAGGGCACGCGTAAAAACGTAGTCAGTATTATTTGAGCGAGAAGCGAAGTCAGTATTGTTTCAGTGATAAACGANAAAAAAATAATAAGATAAACGCCCCCGCCCAGAGAGGTTAGAAAATGTTTTAATCGGCCATGCCTCGATTAAATTATTCTCAAGAATGATGCAAGAGTTTAATCGAGGCATAGCCGATCAAAACGTTTCCTAACCCCTCTTGGGGAGGGTTCCGTTTATCTTAACGCTTATATTGATAAAATAGTAAGTAAAAACAAAAAAAAAATAAGATAAACCCCCTCCCCCAGATAGGTTAGGAAACGTTTTGATCGGCGATTAAACTCTTGCATCATTCTTGAGAATAATTTAATCGAGGCATTTTCTAACCTCTCTGGGCGGGGTCGATTAAACTCTTGCACCACTGTTGAGAATAATTTCCAATTATCTACCGCAACATTAAAATAAGTTGATATTAGAGACCTTTGGGTTCCGTCTTATTATTCTACAACATTCAGGTTAAAAAGTAATAAATAAAAGCCTCTTGTTTTTAATTCAGGTTTAAAAAAATAAATAAAAATTACACTTCATGAAAAACTATTTGAATTTTTTTTTTTTTTATTTCTTCTTTTCATTTCATTTTCTTACTTTCACCAAGCTCCTCTGGCGATTGTATTTAATTACCGGTAAAAGTAGATAATTGAGAATAATTTCCTACATTTACCAGTGACTTTGGTGATTGTATACAATTACCGGTAATTGTATAGAATCACCAATTATCTACTTTTACCATAACATATAGATTCCAGGCCGTCCTAACTATTACACACGTAAGTATATAAGAAGCAAAATTCCTTCTCCAATTTTTCCTCTTTTTCTAAAGTCCCACAACTACACACATAACAATAAGAGATAAATTCCAACTGTCAATTTAAGTTCAACAAAAAAACCTATTCAAAAAGGAGGCGAGATAAAGCTACATCCGGGTATCTTTATACCTTGTTTTGAAACGGAGGAGAAGTTCCCCCTCATCTTACAGGTATATTGTCAGCAAAATAGGATTACAGTGTTTCGGTGGGGAGGAGGATTATACAGGTAAAGATTTATTTTGACAGGCGCCAACTTTGGAGGAGGCAAGACGTGGTATAATACCTTGTCAAAATAATGAAATATCTTAATGCATAGCTAATACGAATGAATACATTCTATAAATAGCTCTGCCTTCTTCGCTTCGTATATAGGCATATTCTTTCCTGTGTGGTTAGGGTTGTTGCGATATTAGTCTTTATGCGATATCCGATATCGATACCAGAAAAACCCGTATCGATATCGCGATATTATCGCAAAGGAAATATCGATATCGGCAATATCGAAAGATATCGGTTTGGATTCCAGTTAAAAAAGTTATCATGTGAGAATTGAAGCTTAATTTAAACTTTGCTAGCTTAGTTTACGGATTATGACTACTTAAAAAACAGCAAATGGAATGCAAAATAATAATAATAAAATAGAAACCGTTCTCAATATGAATATAATTCCCGCAGCTAAAAGAATAATTTCCACAATCCTCTGATAAGAAGAACTCCAATAAAAAGAAGAAATAAGAATTCAGTTTAAAAAAAAAAGAACAAAATAGAGGAGGAAGTGTAAATCCACTTTATACAACACAAAGGATCTGATATGCTCTAGGACCTAGGGATGGGATTTTCGACTCACGTAGGTGAGTCGACATGACTCGACTCGACTCACCAATATGTGTCGACTCTTATCGAGTGAAAATTTTCAAAAACACCTTAATTGATCAGAAAGACATAATAAAACCAATTGACAAAAGGGGCATCTACCAAATAAACGTCTCCAACTTCCGTGAATTCATTAAAAAGACACCACAATCAATCGTCACCAGAATAAAAGAACATTTTCCTTCAGTAAACAACAAACACCTGGAAAAATCGAATTTGCTGATTTTATGATAACCAATAATATCCCTGTATTAGCCTGCAACATAGAAAACAAGCTTCTGCTTTATAATAAGATCTTAATCCTTTAATGCGCAATGTTGTAATTCTGCAACATTTTTTCAGAGGCCCGTATGTGATCGAGAATAATTGAAATTGATAGTTTTTAGTGTTCCGTGTTGTAGAGATGCAACTCACAAAGTAGTCGGTGCAATAAATTTGCGTGTTTCATAAATTTTGCCGGGATTTTTTCAGTTTCTAATCAGGCGCCTCAGTGGTTTGACCATTTTGTGCTTTTGTGATTTTTAGTCGTAAATAGCAGAAAAGGAGAAATATTTTTACAGTCGCAAGTTATTTTCCAAGATGGATCCATGTAAGAAAACCCTATTTTTACTATTGTTCAATGACTATAACTATTTGGGGTGCCGTAAGGACCATTTTTCCAATGTTGTAATTCTGCAACATTGCGCAGTAAAAAAACAGGTTATCACGTTTTTTATTTCATTGGTTTTTAGTGATGATTTTTTCCTGACATTTTTCACTATTTTACCGTACTCTGTATCATTTTTATGGTATTTTTCCTATATAGTACCACAATTTGTGATACTGTATAGCTGTGTATAGCTGGAATATTAGCTTTTCAAAGATACTGTATATAGCTGGAACATTATATCGGACAAAATACCAGTTTGTCTTCTATTGTCCTATAAAAGACGTGAACCTGTGGACTATGTCAAAAGATACTGCAAGACAAATAAGGCAACTGTTGATGTGGAGCGTCCGGCTCTTGTAGAAGATAACAACCGTCACATGGTTGGTGTGAATTTGCTGGATCCGCTTATTGAAAGATACAAAATCCGACAGTACAGTCGGAAATGGTACTTCCGGGTTTTCTATCACCTACTGGACTTGACTGTCGTCAATTCGTGGTTGTTACAAAGACAAATTCGTAGACAAAATGGATTTCTGGACAACATTGCTCTTCATGACTTCAGCACTTAGCTAGCAGAGACATTGGTAAAAAATAGGTGACGTACAAGCTAAAAGAAGAGCTAGTATTTGAGTCTACAGGATCCGGCCGTTTGCGTACTCAACATCAACCTCCCACCGTTGTAAGACGAGACAGCATCAACCATTGGCCCGAGTTTACTGACAAAAGAAATATATAGGTGCAAGGTGGATGGTTGTAAGGGAACACCTGAAGTATGCACAAAATGCCAAGTGTCCCTGCGCCTTGTCAGTAAGAGCAATTGTTCCCGGGCTTACCATTTATAATAATAAATGGCTATCACTAACTTTTCTGTGTAAAATATTTGTATTTTGAAGACCTTTAATTAAAATACTGAACTCCTTGTTTATATTGCGAGTAAAAATAATATTTTGTTATTATTTTTACGACTTTTATAGTATTCTTTAGCATACAAAAATATAGGCAATTTTTTACCCCTTACTGCGCAATGTTGCAATTCTACAACATTTGGAAAATTGGCTAAATCGGGTTCAAATTTTGAGAAAATGAAAATTTGGATTTCCATTCCGCTCCAAAGACCTATAACATACTAAAATTTGAGCAAAATCGATGATCTTGCGCATTAAAGGGTTAAAACTTATATGGACCTAATGCGGTATCCAGCTCCAGATATATTACGTTCTCTCATCTAATGTTATAAAATACAAATTATGTTATATTTCTCCCTTTATTATCTTTATCAGTTAACAAAAAAAAAAGCTACTCGTAAGTCGACTTTTTGAAGAGTCGACTCATTTCAAAAAGATGATTCGACTCGTGAGCGAGTTTAGTCGTGAGTCGACTCATGACTTGACTCGTGGATGACTAGCCATCCCTACTAGGACCCTTCCTATGACATTCTGATTCGATATCGATATTGACATTTTTTTCCCGATATTATCGAATCCCTGATATCGATATAAATATCGAAAGAAAATATCGATATTGATAATATCGCAACATCCCTATGCGTGGTATCATTATGAAATGTGGCGAGCTTTGCTTCCGGAATTTCATGAGCTGCGTCCATTAGTTAAGACTCAGCTCTAAAATAGCTGTGCCCCTGAAGAAGTTCATTTATTTTTACTTCCCTTAGGTATCCTATTATCATGGCACTGAACGTGTCATTAGAAATAGAAGCACATCTATTCACACCATATGGTATCATGAAGTAATCAAATCGAAGCATGTAAAAAAAAAAAAAAAAAAGTGTTAAGAGGTAATATTAACTTTAAAATAAATTAAAATAAAACACTTGGTAAGTGTTTTGTTTTAATTTATTTAAAAGTCAATATTAAAGAGACTCTATAACCAACCTTATAAAATTAAAATTTGGCCGCTAATAGTTCCTTCTTGTAATGATTTTATTTCCTATCTTGTGTCGAAGGGTTAAAGTAGGATTCGAACCAAAAGTCTCCTCGTTTCGGATCCACGGCTTCGATCAACTTTGAGGCTGTAGAATGAAAATATTGGGGACATGGCCATAAAAAACTTCTCAAGGGAAAATTTGCTAGAAAACTTTTTTACAACCTCGCTTTTGTGAAAGGAATTTTAAAGAATTCAAAGTTTTTATTTTAAGTTATAAAAGGGTTTCACTGATTTGCTTATAAGAATCCACTAAAAATTAACTAAAAGTACTATACAAAGTATTTCCACCCAATCACCAATTTTTTTTTCCTACGAACCTTTCAATTTAGAAGTTTGAAGCTTCCGTGTGCACGCACACTTGTAGGTACGTGCGTAAATTAAATTATTCTATAGCATCAACCTTTTCATGCACCTAATAATAACAAATTCGATTTACTTTACAGGCCCTTTCATTTTTGCGGTTTGATCTACAGTTTATCCAAATTTTATTTTATCCAATTTTCTGTTATGTTTAGCTAGGGGGCGGCCCACTTCTGAATTTTTGAAATAAAAATATTTTATTATTAATTTAAGGAAAAAATAGAAATGACGTAAAAAGACTTACTATTTCATTCTCACAGTACCTATGTCACTGTCAGCAGCGAAGGGCATCGGGCATCCTCCGTATACATTGTACCCACACTCACCTGAGAACAGAATAAATAGGATAAATGGTTATAATAATATTTCCCCAATAAATAGAATACCTGACTATAATAATATTTCCCCAATAAATAGAATACCTGGTTATAATAATATTTCCCCAATAAATAGAATACCTGACTATAATAATATTTCCCCAATAAATAGAATACCTGGTTATAATAATATTTCTCCAATAAATAGAATACCTGGCTTTAATAGTATTTCCCCAATAAATAGAATACCTGACTATAATAATATTTCCCCAATAAATAGAATACCTGGTTATAATAATATTTCCCCAATAAATAGAATACCTGACTATACTAATATTTCCCCAATAAATAGAATACCTGGCTATAATAATATTTCCCCAATAATGGATTACCTGGCTATGGGTAATAATGTTTCCCCAATAAATAGAATACCTGGCTATAATAATATTTCCCCAATAAATGGATTACCTGGCTATAGGTAATAATGTTTCCCCAATAAATGGATTACCTGGCTATAGGTAATAATGTTTCCCCAATAAATAGATTACCTGGCTATAATAATATTTCCCCAATAAATAGAATAAATTGCTATAATAATATTTCCCCAATAAATAGAATACCTGGCTATAATAATATTTCCCCAATAAATAGAATACCTGCCTATAATAATATTTCCCTAATTAAAAAACTTTTCGGGTCCATCACGGTAATAGATGGTGGATGAAGTGCTGTGTAGCATGTAGCATATTATGCTACTCTGAGGACGCCCGGACTAGATGTTTATAATCCCGACCCCTTCCATGTGCTCAAATAGTGGTAAATATCTCAAATTCATGGGGATAAAATTCAGCCGTTCGAATATTGATTTCAATATTATTTTTTGACCCTAGTGAACAAATCAATAAATATCCCTACGTTTTTGACGAAAATATCCCTCGCTCCCCAAGGACCCCGATTTTAACCTACGCATAGTGTAATATCCTATGAAATGACATCACTGAGAACCTCCAATGTACTAATAACCTCTTATATCTTCTATAGACTTGGCTACTCACATCGAAGTAGCTTACAAGGCAGAGTCAGGCCCGACGAGAGCAGGCCCGGGATTTCCTAAGAGGCCCGGTGAGAAATTTATCATAATGAAATTTTTCAAGTTTGTTTTCTGAATAATAAATTAATCAACTTAAAAATTTTGAAAAAATTTCAAACACAAAAAATCAGAAGTTTAGCGGTGGGCTAATAAGGGACAATGGCTATTACAGGACACTGTTTTTAAAATAAAGTGCCACCTTTCAGCTTGTACAGCAATCATAAATATTGCTATATTCGCTTAATCGCAAACAGTAACATCTCAAAATCGAATTATGGGTTGCCAAGAAGAAGCAAGCGTACACGCCTTTTCATATCAACTACGTGAATTGCCTACTTTTACTATTCTTACTGCCCATATGGTAATTTTAGGATAAGAATGATAAAGGGGCCCGTAAATTTTTTCCCCCGACCCGGATTTTCTGTCTATGGCCGTGGGCTGAGAGCACCCTAAAATCACAAGCAGCAAGTCAAAAATAAAATATCGACCGGGAATTGAACGAGGGTGCAATGTAATATGCACCAGATTAGAAGGACTATTCCATCGCTTATTCCATCCGTTCCACAATAATAAACCTGAAAAAACCCAGTCCTAGCTACAGCACTTGATAATAAGGAGATAATTGAAATATTCACGGAAATTATTCAAATTGATTTTCGAGGAAGGTAAAAATACACTCCTTTAATGAGGAATGCGCCTCAGGAAATACATTTTATCGGAATTATTTTTTAATGAACCTTTGTTTCAAAAAAATCATTAAAAGACAGGCAATTTTGTACGCTTACCTAGGAAGAAGAGGAAATTATTTCGGGCGAGGGAGAAAATTGACCCTCATAAGCTGTGTACTCGTAAACCCCTTCTCCGCCTCTCAAGGACCGTATACATATTAGTGACATTTTGACACAAATTTGACGTGGGTTTCAGTTAAAATGTTGGTTGGAAAGACTGGAAGGGGAAAAATGTTCGGCAAAAAAAAAAATATCGGAAAATTTCATTATTCTACTCCACGTAAAGTAAGTATCGAGAATTTATACGTAGGTATTATTTTTTGCTAAACGGGCGTAAAACATATCGACCCCACCCATTTGGTAGCACGGCAATATAAAAAGGTCATTATTTGCAACTGCTAACAACAGTGGAAAAATATTATTATGTGAAAATGAAAACAAATGGTTTGAACGAAGAAAACCGAATATAAAACGAGATAATGCGCAATGATAACCGAAAAGGAAAATAATTGGATGAATCGAGAAAATACGATGGTAACCGAAGAGGAAAATGAAAAAAAAAGATACAAATCCGGTGTTATATTGAAAGCAGGTGGCTGAGAAGTTTCCAGCAGTTTCGAGGATTGCCTTAAATTATTTCCGTGCCATAGCAACCTCGGTGCCTTCGGACCGGCTTTTATTTGAAGCTTCAGAGCGGCTTTTGTTTGAAATTTCAGAGCGGCTTTTCTTTGAAGCTTCAATGCGGATTTTCTTTGAAGCTTCAGAGCGGCTTTTCCTTGAAGCTTCAGAGCGGTTTTTCTTTGAAGCTTCAGTGCGGCTTTTCTTTGAAGCTTCAGGCCGGTTTTACTTCGAAGCTTCAGAGCGACTTTCTTTGAAGCTTCAGAGCAGTTTTTCTTTGAAGCTTCAGAGTGGCTTTTCTTTAAAAATGTGGCAAAATTTACCACATTTTTTTTTTTTTTTTTTAATTAACATCTTTTTAACAGCTATCAGACATTAGAGATGGGGGTTTTACCCTCCATCGCTGGAAAATTACAAACCAGCTACCCGCATTGACCTAACCCAGCCTAGGTTGGGGCAGAAAAATAGACAGCATCAAAAGGCTTGAACCCACTTGGACACACACTTGGTAAAAACTTGCTAGACGTTGCTTAATTTTGGTGATCTAACGGGAACTGGCGCATTCAACGTGCCATAGACGCTGGCTGCCTGCTCCAAACTTATTTACAATGACTATTGATTGCTTTATTAACCAATTTTCAGAACTTTTCGATTAATCTTCAGAATGGCTCCTCCAAAATCTATTTGTTGAGTTTCCTACGACCAAAAAATCCTGCCATAATTACGAGGGATACAAAATATTATTTAGATGGGATGAGGTGTTTGCGCAAGAATATTTTCCAAATCAGATTTGTGGATACTTTTATGTCGTGTTCAGATACGCTGTTTTGCTGATAGGCAGCGCGATATTGCAAACATCAAAAATCTACACAATCCACCAAATCCAGAGCTCACCTAATAGTTATTATACGGTTCCAAAGTCAAAACTTACAACTTCGAGGAAGAAAGAAACACATTCATACATATAGCATATTCCTAGGTCCCCTTCTTCACTTTTCCCGAATCGAAATTTTGAACGGCAATCAAAAACCCATTTTTGAGCTCATTCAGTGTATAGAAATTGAATAAAATGTTTTTCTCTTCGGTAGTGGGGGGTATTGGATTGCCGTCAAAAGTCGTATCGACAGAGTGGATGATATTGCTTTTCTTTTCTAGACGTGTATAGTTTTTCTAATAGGGAGGGACATATAAAGTGGTTCCTCGCTGCAGGAGTATGACAATGATGGATATTTTTTTTGATGTCCTTCCGTATACACATACCACCTCCATCTATTTTATCCCCCGGAGGAGAAGACACCTGCAGAATACAAAACTAGTTCTTTTCAACTCTTTTCAAGAAAAGCAAATGTATACTTTACGTCAGATGTCAAATTGTAACTTCAAAATCAGTTTGGTTTAATGATTACGCATACGGGATGCAACAAACTACAGGGTCATTCAGTGAAACGTATTAATTTGAAAAATTAATATCTCCGGTTCTGTTCATCCTAGAGGATTCTGGTCAACGGCATTGTAATCCAATTTATGTGTACGCAGATACACAAAATATACATATAGTTTATGTGTACGCAGATACATAGAATATACAGTCATATAGTTCATGTGTACGTAGATACACAGAATATACATATAGTTCATGTGTATGTGTACATCGGTACATAGACTATACATTATAATTATGAAAACATTAAAAAACGTATACGCTAATACTTGGAGCATAAAACAAGTGTTTTTCATTAATAGAGAGTGGGTTTGAAACGGGGGAGGAGTGTGCGTGGGGGGGAATAGCTTACTGTGGAAGTTGGAGTGGAGCGGTACAATGTGATTAGTAACGGGCAGGGAAGTTTGGCAGCGGCCACGAGCACGAGTGGAAGGGGAATCCATTGAAATACCTTTCATGTATTTGATACAAGTATAATGTGAACCTTTTCCTCATTTTGGAAAGCGCTTTTTTTAAGTGGCCTTTTTATTATTAACTTTATGACGGTGTGGGAGGACATATCACAATTATTTTTTTTATTCTTTTGTTACAATATTTTCAATTCAATTTCAAGTGATTAGAAATTATATATGCATTCATAAAATCATTGCCGATGTTGTTTTTCCCACTGCTGAAGTTATTGTTCTTGTTTTTGTTGTTGCTGCTGTTACTGCTGTTGTAGTTGTTGTTGTTGATGTNGACGGTGTGGGAGGACATATCACAATAATTTTTTTTTTTTATTCTTTTGTTACAATATTTTCAATTCAATTTCAAGTGATTAGAAATTATATATGCATTCAAAAAATCATTGTCGATGTTGTTTTTCCCACTGCTGAAGTTTATGTTGTTGTTGCTGCTGCTGTTGTTGTTGCTGTTACTGCTGTTGTGGTTGTTGTTTGTGTTGTTGATGTTGCTGCTGTTGTTGTTTTTTTAAATATTATAGGTCGTCCCCTCCTAGATACGGCCTTGGGCCGGTACATTAGGAATACCCTGTTCGTATCTTCAACTCCCAGGTGTCATTTGTTATCAGAACAATTTTCACAACAATAGCTTTGAACATGTTGCTTTTATCTTCCACTGCAATATCAACATCTCACTACCTCTTGAAAGTCTTCTGAGCTATCTGCATAATATGGACAACCCACACAGAGAAAACATCTGCTGCACAAAACGTCTTCAGGGGAGAAATTGAAAACAAATTTTCAAATTTGATTAACTTCAAGCATTGCAAGAGTTGTTTGTTTGAATTTGAAGATTGAACAATATAGAGAAAGCTATATTTAGGGATGTATGAATTGAAAGTTTGGTCGATTATAAATGTAAATCAGAAATATCTGTGTTTTTGGGTACGCTGTAGGGGTTGGCTGTTTTGATGTCACGGCCCAAACGGTAGCAGGCAGCGAAAACTGAGGGGGGGGTCCTCTAAAAAAACATTTCAGGGGGGGGGTCATGTAAAGGGATTTTTAACATATAGAAAAATAGGAAAAATCAAACCTTTTCAAATATTTCGGCGTCGGGTGGGGGTGGTTGGAAACCTTAAAAGCCTGTCCTGGATGATAGCCTGCGCATGAACTCCTCGCCCCAAATTATGGTCTAAGAGCCCAAAACAATCATCAGAACTAAAAAATATCAAAAATCGTATTCGAATAATTAATTTGACTACCAAATTACCAATTTACTGACCGTTTTGGGCTAGTTAACTTTTGTCGCGACAACATACTGATGCAAAGGGAAAGTATTTTATAGGCAGGTTTTATACCTCAATTTAAGATATATAGTTACGAGTTCGAAACCGGGAAAATAAAAGTGGTTGGAAACCTTAAAAGCCTGTCCTGGATGATGGCCTGGGCATGAACTCCTCGCCCCAAATTATGGGGTCTAAGAGCCCAAAAAAATCATCAGAACTAAAAAATGTCAAAAATCGTATTCGAATAATTAATTTGGCTACCAAATTACCAATTTACTGACCGTTTTGGGCTTTTGGGCTAGTTAACTTTTGTCGCGACAACATACTAATGCAAAGGGAAAGTATTTTATAGGCAGGTTTTATACCTCAATTTAAGATTTAAGATATATAGTTACGAGTTCGAAACCGGGAAAATAAAATTTAGAAAATACTAACCACCCAGAATGGATATGCCTCTATGGCAGAGGTTCCCAAACTGGGGGGCGCGAGACTAGTTGAGTTATTATCATTTAGTTAAAATATAAATGTACACAATTTTTTTAAAAAGGTATTTTTATTTTAGAAAATTTGAATGAGATAGCATTCAGTAACACATTAGCGTTTTGAATAAGATAGCATTTAGCAACACATAAGCGTTTTGAATGATATAGCTTTCAGCAACACATTAGCGTTTTGAATAAGATAGCATTCAACAACACATTAGCGTTTTGAATAAGATAGCATTCAGCAAGACATTAGCGCTTTGAATGAGATAACATTCAGCAACACAATGGCGTTTTGAATGATATAGCATTCAGCATTAGCGTTTTGAATAAGATAGCATTTAGCAACACATAAGCGATTTGAATGATATAGCTTTCAGCAACACATTAGCGTTTTGAATAAGATAGCATTCAGCAAGACATTAGCGCTTTGAATGAGATAACATTCAGCAACACATTAGCGTTTTGAATGATATAGCATTCAGCATTAGCGTTTTGATAAGATAGCATTTAGCAACTCATTAGCGTTTTGAATAAGATAACATTCAGCAACACATTAGCGTTTTGAATAAGATAGCATTTAGCAACACATAAGCGTTTTGAATGATATAGCTTTCAGCAACACTTTATTGTTGTTGAATAATATAGCATTCAACAACACATTAGCGTTTTGAATAAGATACCCCCCCCACTTTTGAAACTGTATTTCTTTATTTTACAACAACGTTTTGTTATATATATATATTTTTTTTTCACTCCGTTGTACCTAAGGTATACATAAAATAAACCTAACTAATACATTGTCTTCAGGAGGCTGAATTACCTCCAAAAACCTTTTTCTTCAAATATTTAACCCGACCTGGATTCGAACCCGTTATCTTCCTTACTCCTTACCATCGGTAGTGGTGAAGCAAATAATCATCAAATAAATTGAATGGTAAAATGGTATAAATAAAAAATCTTTCAATTTGACACGTTCAATGCAATGAAGGTGAATAATGGAAGTGGAAATGAACAGTAAACAAATCCATTGTTAGGGTTTAGGAAAATAAATTAGCAGTCAAAGATAAATGAGCACAAAAAGGGCATCTTGATAAATATGTAATGCTAAAAAACACAATCAACAGATTGAATTCAACACGATCACTGCGAACAAATTTTATTTCTGTGATAAATATGTAATGCTAAAAAACATAATCAACAGATTGAATTCAACACGATCACTGCGAACAAATTTTATTTCTGAGCTCGACGAATCTTGGACGTTAAGTTTAGGCTCTGTCAAAGGATCCGTTCGATTGAAAACTGCCGCTAAAGGTGAATGTTGAAAGTGAACAGGGAGGAGAAAGTGACCATTAAGGAGATACTAAGAAGAACAGACAAACCGAATTTCGAGCTTCTCAACATCATCGGAGGAGGAGAAAAAACCTTTTTTTTTTAGTGGCGCTGCACTGCTACGCTCCAGTGGTGCTGTACGATATAGGGGGTTGGAGAGCCAGGGATCTTGGTTGGATAAAACGTGGCTATAAATTTCTACCTATTAAAAGACCTGGCACAAGATAGAGCGAACTTTGTCAACAGTTTATTAGGACTATCAAACTTGGCGACCATCGGAGAAGATCAGAGCGGTATCTTGAGAATGATTTCGAATTCCGAAAAAAGCTGATTTTTTATCCATTATTCCTGTTTTTTGGCACATTTAAGGGAAGCCAGATCCACCCCAATTTTAATATATAGAAGTGAATAGAACATATGAGGGCAGCATACCTTGGCATCTACTATTACGATTCTAATGTAATTTAAAAGAAATTCAATAGACAAAAATTGTCTACAACAATATAATAAATCATACTTGAGATGGTGAGAAGTTTATTTGAGGTTGACATCCTCAAGATTCGATTTCACCTGAGCTGATAGTGTAATACGGAAAGAATCTTTGCTATTATGTTTTTGCTACTGATGTATAATAATGACGCAGTAATTGACATGGTTCTAAAGAGCCCAGGTCAATTATTAGCTTACAAAATTAGATTTTGTGTTTATTGCCAGCTCATATTTTCTGAGCACATTCATGTCTCTGTCGCTATCGATGCACAGTGGACATTAGGTACGCTTTGGATATACGATATCGCCACGAGTTTTATTAGCTGAATCGTGGCCGACCGTAATCGCTCTGTATCCGCCACCTGCATCGGAAACGATGTGGCCACTATTGATTGATAAAAGAAAATGAGTGTTCTTTGAGATTTATCTGTACTGAAAGCGTGAACTATTTGTCATGGCATTGAACGTGTCATTAGAAAGTCAGTTGAACCAATCAAATGGATGCACTTTTTGAAAAAGCTCAAGATTTTCGTTCGTATATTTCATTCGAACTAGATTTGACTTTCCTGGAGTTAACTTTGAATTATTGTAAACTTTCCGATATTTCTTTTTTATTTCAACATATCTAAGCTTCCATGTGCTTTTCGCCAGAGACGGATTTAAGAAGAAGAAAAAAAAGTAAGAAGCTTGAATGTCCATTCATCAAGATGTACACGATATTCTTCTTTGTTCTTTCAAAGATTGTACCCCCCCTACTTTGTCTAATGAGAGTCGTTGTGTTTGTTCTTGTTGCTGATGTTGTTTTTGTTGTTGTTGATGTTGTTGTTGCTGCTGCTGCTGTTGTTGATGTTGTTTGTTGTTGCTGTTGTTGTTGTTGTTGTTTTTTTGTCGTTTTTTTTTAATATTATAGGTCACGTGCAAAGTAAATTATTTTCATTAAAAGAAAAAACGATTGAAATTTCGGGGGGACTGGACCCCCCCGGACCCCCCTTCTGGGTACGGCCTTGATACAAAACAATAGTTGCATATTGTTTTGCCTATTTTGACAATTTCTTGGATTTTAGTATACATGGTGTAACAAGTTGTTGTACGCAACAGTGTAAGTGCTATAATATGGGCAAACACATATACTTTTTCTTTTATAGATTTTTGAGTTGAGCATTTGTTACAAAAATCCGGAGTGCTTTGTGTTCCTCGAAGTAGTGCCTTGTGTCCCGAGGTGCTTTATTTTTCTTCTTCTTTTTTTTTTAACAAAAAAAGGTGTTTTGCGCTATTTTTAAATCGGTCTTATTTCCCTTATTCCATCTCTGATTTAAAAAAAAAAAAAAAAATGGAGAGCTTAAAAGAAAGCATAAAAAAATAACGTTTCCCTGTTTGAATTCACCAGAAATCACACCAACAAAATGGCGGCATTTGAAATATTCAAATGCGATTTTCTCAAAATCATATCTATTTTTTTCCTCTCATTTAATAGAACATAAAAAATGAAATAACTTTTGTTTCGATGACCTTGTCAAAAATGAAGTTTTATGTCGCTTTTTTGCCGCACAATGATACAAGGTCAATGATGAATTTATAAGAACTCATTGTTTTTGCATCTGTGGTCCATTTATGATAAAGAGACATGCATAGTATTACCGGTACTTACTATCTAGCAACCAGTTTGGAAGGTAGAGGTAAATGAAAGGCAGTTTGAAGTAAAGTCGAAATAGATAGTAGCTACCGGTAAGAATATGCTCTTCTTCATAATATGACCACAGGTGCCAAAACAATGAGTTCTTATAAATTCATCATTGACCTTGTATCATT
>CM022884.1:13636214-13647745 GCA_012654025.1 Pachypsylla venusta
CAGTCTATTCGAGGCATGGCCGTAGTCGTAAATACGTTTACGACTACGGCCATTAGGTTTGAACTAAACGAACGATTGTAAGGTCTGATTATCTTTCAAACCTTAATACTATAATCATCATCATGAGCCTGTTCAATCCCCATCCGGAGCAAGGGCCTCTCCTAATCTATTCCAGACTAGTCCGCCTTGGGCGGTGTGTGTCCCAGAGTGTTCCTTCTGCTTTCTTGATAGGATCCTGCCATCTTGTAGCTAATCGGCCTTTGAACCCACGCCCTACTGTTTACCAGTAAGAGTATCTTACCACTGCACCACCAACCCATATTATTCGTATTATTACCATAGAGAGGCAGGATGAACGAAGGACAGAAGTCGATTTCTGCTCTTTTTCCGTACAATTTTGTTCTTTAAATTGGTAAGCATAAGACGAGTTATGGGATTTGCTTCCTAAAATACCACCCCTGAAAATTTAATATTTTACAATGCAAAGCATTAACTAAATATTCTCTGACTATGACGAATGTCCATACCAAGTTGCGTCAAAGTCGGACTAGGCGTTCGAGAGTTATCGCAATGAACAAACAGATAATCTGGGCCATATTATAAAATTCCACTCAAGTGTGAGTTGTTACTTGTAAATGTAACTTCGACTACAAATTAGCAAAGTGACCACTTGCACTTGTAAAATTTCCGTTTTTGTATTCTAATTACACACTCAAGTGACAAGGGACACTTCAAGCATAGAGATACTCTATGAGAGAAACGTCTTCCATTGGATCTGTAGACGGGTGAAATTAATAGAATTTTTTTTTTTTTTTTTTTTTTTTTTTTTTTTTTTTTTTTTNTTTTTTTTTTTAATTTGTCTCTTTAACATCTAACATCTATTGGTCATTCAAGACGGGGGTTTTACCTTCCATTCGCTGAAAACTTGCGCTGGAAACTGGGTTGGGCCGGAAAAAAGAGCCAACGATATGTGGTGTTCCCAAGCGGTCACCCATCCAAGTACTGACCACGCCCGACGTTGTTTAACTTCAGTGATCTGACGGGAGCTAGTCTATTCAACGTGGTATGATCGTAGGCTTCGTTTTTGTATTCTAATTAAACACTCAAGTGACACTTAAAGCATAGAGACACTCTATGAGAGAAAAGTCTTCCATTGGACCTGCAGACGGGTGAAATTGATTTGGCTTAACGTCTCTTAAACATCAATCTATTGGTCATTCAAGACGGGGGTTTTACCCTCCATTTGCTGGAAACTTGCAAACCAGCTACCCACATTGATCTCACCTAGCCTGGGTTGGGTCGGAAAAATGAGCCAACGATACGTGGCGTTTCCATGCGGTCACCCATCCAAGTACTGGCCACGCCCGGCGTTGCTTAACTTCAGTGATGTGACAGGAACTGGTGTATTCAGCGTCGTATGATCGTTGGCAATTGAATTTTTAATTTACATTGAAAATTTTGGGCAAGTGTTCACTCCGCTAAAGTGAGTGATGAATTATACCTACATGTATTTTTTTTGATCAGTGTTCCCAAGCGGTCACCCTTCCAAGTACTGACCACGCCCGACGTTGTATAACTTCAGTGATCTGACGGGGAACTGGTGTATTCAACGTAGTATGATCGTTTTCAATTGAATTTTTAATTTACATTGAAATTTTGTGCACGTGTTCACTCCGCTAAAGTGAGTGATGAA
The DNA here is from genome assembly GCA_012654025.1 of Pachypsylla venusta. Classification (NCBI taxonomy): domain Eukaryota; kingdom Metazoa; phylum Arthropoda; class Insecta; order Hemiptera; family Aphalaridae; genus Pachypsylla; species Pachypsylla venusta. The sequence goes on from CM022884.1 coordinate 13,637,908, forward strand.
TTATACACATGTAACTTTTTTAATCAGAACATTTTTTTTTTTCTTATGAGGGCTAAATTTTTCCTATTAAGCCCAGATAGTTTTTCTAGATAAAAATTTTAGTACAAGCAATGTGGGGGGGAACTCATAAATTCATGACTCGGGCGAGACTCCCTGTGGGGACCCCCTGACTAAAATCATGGGAAAATTTCCGTTACCCCCAGCAACCCATTACACAGAAAGGAAATTGGTGGGGATTATTGAAACTTTAGAGAACAAACTGTGTAGTAAAGCAGGCAAAACTGTATTGTCATTGAGTTTTATAGGCGACTTTCCACACACATGAATGAGTTTTATTTTCAATTGATCGGGATGAAAAGATAAAATAAAATATAAATGAGAAAATGGGCTTTTTTAGAATCTTGGGCAGTGGCGGCTCCTGAAATGTGTATCTTCATCATTTGGGATAAAATGTTAGTTGGGATACACAATGCTACTTGGGGTACACAATGTTAGTTCGCCCCCATGGGCTGTACTAACACATCAGATTACCGGCCATCGAATAGAGGAAATCGTCAAGAGCTGTAGGAAAACCTCCGTTAGATTATAGGCACCTGTTCTTTGTAGGAAACAGGATCACATAATCATCCGAATAGCCTCTTACATAGTTACAACCTCTTACATAGTGCCGCTGTAGGCCCCAGCCTATTGGTAAATCCAGCACTGTCTGTATAATGTATTTTTCAATCGATATATCCATTCAATTATAGAAAATGGGTTACAACTTTTTAAGGTTGAAAAAAATCAAGTTATAAAACAAGCCCAAAAAAGTTGTTTAAACAATTTTAGAGGTTGTAGAGGTTCAAAAAGTTTGCGTGCCAGGAGGGTTTTCATAATAATTTGGAAACTGGCGAGGAACGGGGGGGGGGAAGTTTATTAATAGGAAAGGGAAATGACAGAATAAGATAGAGAAGAAGGGAGTAAAATACTCCTCGCGAATAATCCCTTAAAAAAAATCCCCTCCTTTTTTTTGTCCCAAAACAAAAACTTTCATGATCAACAGTGTGTACCCCCCCCTCCAAACTCCTCGTGTATCCTTCGGCTATTTACCCACGCAAACCTCCCACTCTCCAATGCGCTATTTCTTTCTGGATTTCATTAGCTGTTCTTCTTGGTTATTATTCTTAATAACAAACTTTTTCTATACACCTATAATTAACATTAACACCCACGACACACAAAATTTAATCTATTGAACCAAGTGTCTGCNCCAAACGCCTCGTATATCCTTCGGCTATTTACCCACGCAAACCTCCCACTCTCCAATGCGCTATTTCTTTCTGGATTTCATTAGCTGTTCTTCTTGGTTATTATTCTTAATAACAAACTTTTTCTATACACCTATAATTAACATTAACACCCACGACACACAAAATTTAATCTATTGAACCAAGGGTCTGCCTAGTGCGATTTTCCCACAATTCGATGTTTCTTTTGTTTGTCTTTCTTTGCCATGAAATCTCGAACGCATTATCCGATTTTGATCAAATTTAATATGGACATTTGACGTCTCCGTGGCAGAGTGCTCATCACACTCGAATTGCACCACGGAGGTTCCGGGTTCGATTCCCGAACGGGTCGAAAATTTGAAAAAGGTTTTTTTCGAATTTTCTACTTGGTCTGGTTGTGTTTGGGGGTAACTCAGCCTCCTGAGGACAATTGAGTAGCTATGGTAATAGCGCCAAGTGGTAGCATTATAAGGAAATTGTTAAAAGTGTAGCTTAGGCTTAGTGATATTGGAAATACCTTGTAATGCTATGATGCCCACAAACATTGTGACATAATAACACAAGGAAATATACATTTACATTTTTTTACATTTACAAATGGACATTCATAAATCTAGCTCATTTTCCCGAGGCCACTCGAGATTTTCGTTTCAAAGAACGTCAAATCCAAAAATCGAACGACAAAGAAAAAAAAAATCGGCGCGATCAACTGTTTTGACGATGGCAGACATCTTTCTGTGGGCCGGGAAGCCGGGATACTTTAAATCTAAGTGCCAATAGTACACGACAATATTAGAAAAGAAATAGCGGCTTTTCAGGCGGAACCTTCCAAAAATGAAATGTGCCGAAAAACGATCACATTCCGTTATCCGTTCCTTTGATGGCCACTGGCCACCTACACGACATCATCTTAAGAGAACAAATTCGCCAAGGTCCAAATTTCATACAAAATCAATCAATTATTGCAAATTATTACGATCGATTCTCATTTTATCAACAACAAAAAAATCCGATGAATATAAATGGACCACCCTGTATTGCGAGTTTTATATAAGTTTTCTATAAATACAATCAATTATTGCAAATTATTACGATCGATTCTCATTTTATCAAAAAAAATAATTCCGATGAATATAAATGGACCAGCCTGTATTTTGAGTTCTCTATATTTAAGTTTAGTGTCTTGAAAAACTTTTTTAAAAAAACTGATTTACAGAAAATGGGCAAAGTTTCTTTTTTTTTTAAAGTCAAACTTTTGTTTTCTTTAAAAAATAAGGCGAATAAATTTAATTAATACCCGAAAAAATAAAATAAAAATTTAGTATGTAGATTTCATTTCAACGAACAAGATGTGAAGTCGGTTTGGTACGGCCCACATTTTGAACCCATTTGCTTTTCTTTATGTGAGACCCATTTGCTTTTTTTTTATCTGGTCGGGGTCCCTAAAATTGGTTAATTTCATAGTATAAACCTTGGGACATTTTATACGGAAAATAAAGCCCATCTCAATTTTTTTAAATTTTAAGATAGGCATCTTACCAGAAGGCGTCCAACCTATTCTAGAAGGCGTCACGTGAACTTCCATCCTACTCTGAAACTAAATCTCTCATGAAATCGCACCTAAAAGCTGCTGAACATTACTGTCTGTCATTTTTCATATTTATAATGCAGCCAGTCCTGCATTTCATAATTACCGAACAAAAAATGCAAACTTTTCCACAGTCCACGTCTCCATAGTCAGGAAGGACTGTACCAAAGATTTTTTTTCGGAGGGGGCGGGGGTCTGAAGCATTGACAGCCAAGCCAGGACTAACATCTCAAAATTATTATCATGAAAGGTGATTTGTTGTTGTTGTTGCTGCTGCTGCTGTTGATTTTGTTGTTGATCTTGTNAAATTTTTTTTTTTTTTTTTTTAATAAATTGATAAAAAACTTAATCATCCATCCATCCATTTCAATTTTATGTAAGACAAATTAAGCACAGTATGCTGATCAACATTTGACGCCGCATAATGCTGATCCGAGTGCTATTTACTGAAAATCATGGAAGCGGCTGTTTAAGACACAGTCGACGCCCATCAGCATTGCCCCCCCCCAAAAAAAAAGGAGGGGAGGGAAACCTAATACCGGGATAGGGTTATCACGGAGGTATACAAGTGATGACTCGTTGTCAAACCTATGGGTTGGTTTTAGCCTGGTAGCTTTGTAAGTGATCGATCGAAAGCTGTCCGCTTCCCACGACTAATAACGCGCTAGTAGTTTGTTATTGTTAGGAAAGTGCTAAGTTTCTTTGGAAAGAAATACATTATTCGAACATTTTTTAAATATATAAAATAACGGAACATTGCAAACTTTCAATGTAAAATGTAAATTTATTTAATTCCATTCCTTCATTCAAAACAATAAAACCTAATTAGGATGAATACGTCATGTCTGGATGAGGAGGAGTGCCGCAGCTACAAACACGACACTCCTTATCTATAGAATAATTAGGATGAATATGTCATGTCCGGATGAGGAGACACTCCTTATCTATAAAATAATTAGGATGAATACGTCATGCCCGGATGAGGAGGAGTGCCTCAGCTACAGACAAGAAGAAACAGTACACGACACTCCTTATCTATATAAAATAACTAGCTGTTTTCCCATGCTCCGCTACGGTTACGAAATTTGGATTTTTGGTGGAACCGACCCCCAGCTTGAGCACTGCTCCTAGTTAGAAAATTCAATATTTTATTCAGGGATATGATTTTTTATACTGCGGAACGCCTTTGTATCGAATTTTAGCATTCTCACTCATCCCGAAGTGGTACTTCTCAATTCCAATTTTTTGGTGGTGAAAACCGTCCACAAATCAGGGAGAAACCGGAAAATTCCAAATTTTATATTTTTTATTGGGGTCCCGATATACTATTTTGGGGGGGGTCCATTCTCGGTCATTTTTAGTTATATCCTTTAGTTTGCCCAGAAAAAAATTACAAAAAGACCCGCTAAAAAGCGTCATTTTTGACGGTAACTTGCTCCCACTTGAACTTTCGATTTTTCTAAAAGGGATATGTGTGCCAAGTTTCAAGTCTCTACGTTCAGCCATCGTGGAGCTACGTTGATTATCAATCAGTCAGTCAGTCAGTACGTTAGTATTAGGATGAATACGTCATGTCCGGATGAGGAGGAGTGCCGCAGCAACAGACAAAAGAAACAGCACACGAGAAGTAATAAGTACACTATGGCATCGCTCCCCGCGTAAGCGTGAAGGAAATGGATAAATGTTTTATATGTGAAAAGTTATTGAGCAGTGATGTCACCGATATAGTGAAAACGAAATGCCACAAAAATTTGCTATCCGCGAACATTCGAAGAGGACAAAGTGGTCATCAGAAAGTGCTACAAGCTTGCCAAACAGTGGAAAATAAAATTTCCAGATGTAACATGCGTTAAATTAATAAATATAATGATGTATAGGACAAAGTGGTCATCTGCAAGTGCTACAAGAGGTCAAGGTGGTCATCAGCAAGTGCTACAAGCTTGCCAAACAGTGGAAAATACATTTTCCAGATGTAACATGCGTTAAATTAATAAATATAATGATGTATAGGACAAAGTGGTCATCAGCAAGTGATACAAGCTTGCCAAACAATGGAAAATACATTTTCCAGATGTAACATTATATTTATTAATTTAACATGCGTTAAATTAATAAATATAATGATATATACGGTAAGACTGCCCAGTTTTGTGAGGCTTTTAAAAAATGGCTATAAAAACAAAAGTAATAATGAAAATACATTTTATTTAATAATGAAAATACATTTTATTCTTTCAACAAAAAGTAAAAAATCATTTATTTTCAATGTTTTTTTAGTCATTACACTTAAAATATTGCGTGCAAAAAATGTCAAATTGAAAAACACAAACAACTAAAAATTAACACTTGAAAAAATATAAGCTCAACTTGGGGAATGGCTTTTCCAAATTTGGGGAGGCTTCTCCTAATTTGGGGAGGTATTTTCGAAATAACATATAATTATCATATGTAAAGTTTATTCCCAATTTGGTGAGTTCCTCTATGGACACAATAAGTCTTCCTAATTTGGGGAGGCTTTGTTTTAATAGAGTCATTTACCTCCCCAAATTGATAAAACCATACCTAATTTTTTGAAAAATATTTTAAAATATGTCTGCAACTACTGAACTAAAATTTTGAGAACGATCAAAATACAAACTGATATCATCTTGCTCATGTCTAGAAAATCAATGATTTATGTCAAACACATTTTGGGATTTTTAACTTTATCCCCTTTATCAGTCGTTGGCAGTGTGCAGTACTTCCTTGACGGGATATGCCACCTCTCAAATTTGGCGTACTCCCCAAATTTTAAAATATGTCTGCAACTACTTTAGTAAATATAATGGAACAATAAAACTTAACCTGGACTAAAATTTTGAGAACGATCAAAACACAAACTGATATCAACTTACTCATGTCTAGAAAATCAATGATTTATGTCAAACACATTTTGGGATTTTTTACACTATCCTTTTTATCAGTCGCTGGCAGTGAGCAGTACTTCCTTGACGAGATATGCCACCTCTCAAATTTGGCGTACTCCCCAAATTATGAAGTCTTACCCTATAAGACTGGAATTCAATCACGTACAATTTGATACGCCAAGTGCGATTCTTCACAAAAAATATAGATATAAAAATAGAAAAAAAAATATCATAAATATTAAATTGTTGTAAACAAATGAATGTTATAAACAAATGACCTTTGTAAACAACGGCCAATTTGATACGCCAAAAAACAGAAAAAAAGAGTAGATTTGATTTAAATAAAAGTTGGAATTCGTTTTTGGCAGGATTCGCTAAAACCGTTAAAAAGTGGCAAATTACTAACAACAGTAGAATGGGCCAGTAGTGACAGGTTGCTTAAGCCAAAAACAACAACAGTGGTACATCTTTGGCATAAAATGGACATAGGTACTTACCAAATTTTAAATCTCTAGCACCGTTCTTGAGATAGATTGTTCACAGATAGACTGACGAAAATCGAGATCTGGGCTCTGGGGAACTGAAAATGTATTTTGGCATTGAAATCTTGACACATACTAAAATTTTAACACATTACAATACTTCCTTTTTGTAGGATAAGGAAAGTAAAAAAAATCTTTTGTCCAGTTAAATCACTATAGCTTCCTCAACATTTCACCTAATCCAAAAATTGATTCGTCTGCGCATGTGTTGTACAGACACAAGTAAAGGATTTCCACTTTCCAAAATGGAAACTCATCTCCTATAGTAAAAACTTTCACAATGAATCCACATTCGTCTCACACTTGATAGTCCCCCCCCTAAACTCACTGTCCCCCTCTTTTTTTTGATTGATGGATATATTAACCCCCCCCCCATTCTGTTTAGAAATTCGTCTAAAATTTATCCGTTTTCTAACCCACCTTGTGTGAACTCATTATATGTTTTGCTTTTAATATTTTCGAAATAGAAAAGAACAAGGAGGACGCCGAAATAGCATTTGCACAGATTGCATCTTAGATCTTGGTATACTCAGGTCGCCCTGCCAGAGGATTTGTGCCGTGTAGTCACTCGTAGTAGCGCGAGGTTGTAGTCGCGCACAGTTAGCAACTGTGCGGCACAAATCCTTCGGCAGTTGGATTTATCCCTTCGAGTCGCTTCCAAAGGACGATCTTCTTAATAAGGAATGAGGGATTCTGCACGTTACTATCGTCGCAGTGAGCAATTTATTTTTGTTTAAGTACACTTTTTGATTAGATTAGATCTATTCAGTGCCAATATTATGGTCGGGTGATGCTAACACGGGCTCATTGTTTATGGTCTTTCACCAAAAAAAAAAAAAAAAAAAATTGNGGTTTATGGTCTTTCACCAAAAAAAGAAGAAGATTGTATTTGAATTGGCGAAAAACGGACACACACATCACTACGTTTGGTTCAATATGGACCCATATGAACCAAATGAAATTCACAAAAACGAACACTTGGGACTTTTTCTTTAAATCACCCTATCAAGTCGTGCGAAGTGTCTGAGAATATGTCTTTTGGGTCGTAGAACTCAAATTTTTGGTCATATAGGTATCTCAACACGCCAAAACCCCCCTCCCCAAAAATATAATATGGCGGCCAAAATGACCGGTAAAATGATGCTCTAAACGAAAAAAACAAACAATATATCACAGTTATAATTGTAACAAATACGCTCTGCTTGATTTCATTGGCACCCTGCAGTTTTGGCCGTTGCCAAACTAGATTAGATGTTTTAGATGTTTATTTAATTTAATAGTCAATTTTTTTATATGACTTCTGTCTCGTCGCCACTTGATATGATGTCATCTTCTTCAATCGTGTCATCACTCACCACATTGTCACTGATATACTTAGTGCTTAGGGCATCACATACTTTAAATCCGGCACTGGTTTATGGTCTTTCACCAAAAAAAGAAGAAGATTGTATTTGAATTGGCGAAAAACGGATACACACATCACTACGTTTGGTTCAATATGGACCCATATAAATGAACCGAATGAAATTCACACAAACGAACACTTGGGACCCCCTGGGTATGAATTTGAGAACTGAATCATTACATATTTAATTAGGAGCTCTGTTTTTTATGAAGCTAAAAAACCGTCGATAACAAAACACATGTTACAGAAATCTCGTATCATATTTAAAAATAACATTAAAAATATACAAAGCATCCCATTGCACACAGAATTAAAAGGGAGCCATTGTCCATTGTATTTCCATTTCCGCTTCACTCACTATTAGGGCTTCCAATCCCACATGCGGGATTGATTTTGAATCCCTCATGCGGGATTTGAGCTTAATCCCGCGGAATCCGCATTATTTAATATTATAAGGAGGACAGTTCTGAGTAGGTAGGTATATCCTCATACTTTTACATATATTTTCCTGATGATCTTTTTTCTGATCTCAAAGGGAAAAAGGAGAAATAAATACAAATTTTTTTAGATCAAAACACTAGTATTCAATAATGAATCTTTGGGAAAAAATACAAAAATGAAAAAGAGAAGAAAAAAAAACACTATAAAATACAATTATTCAAGTACGGATTTCCGAATCCTGGGGCTTGGAAAAATACTCTCAGGAAGAAAATGCTGGACAAGCTGTTACCCCAACTGACTACAACTTAGCCCAGTTACTGAGAACGCTCTTTCCGATTCAACACTTGTGTGAGGAATAGTTAGTGCATACTCTACTCCTTCACAATACCTAAGCTCATGTTTTAAAAAAAATATTTTTAGTGCGGGATTTGCGGGATTGCATTTTGCGGATCCCCCAGATTGTAAATCTTGCAAAAAATGCGCGAATCCCGCAAATTGTGGGATCCCGCATTTGCAGGATTGGAAGCCCTATTCAAGACGGAAAACATACTACCCCACCCAGAAGTGAACTCAGAACCTACCAACTATGAAACAGGGGCCTGGCCACTGAGCCACAATTTTCTATAAAACTTTCTATTCTACCTTAAAACGTATTTTTTTTTTTTTTTTTTTTTTTTTTTTTTTTTTTTTTTTTTTTTTTNCCTCTCTCTCTCTCAATAACGATGCTTCATTCAGTGTTGCCATCTTGACGATTTTATAAGCAGGATGACGAAAAAAAAGTGCCATGACGGATGACAGAATTTTAGATGATTTTTTATTGAGCAACACCCCTACCCATTCATAATTTATAATGTAAAGGGCGTGGGAGGCTTTCATTTCAAGAAAGGGTGCGCGGTATCAAAAAGTTTGGTAACCCCTGTATTAGGGAATAAGGTATACTGTTAACTGATTTAAACAAACGCCTTTGTTTAAAACAGTTTTAGCGAGAAAAGTACAAATTTATGTTTTAATATTTAAAAGAAAAAAAAAATGGCGACCGCTTAGATTTGGAAAATTTGAATTTGATTTCTTACGTAACGGGAAGTGGCAAATAGATTATTTTCTTCTTTTGCAATAAGTTTTCTATTCTAAGGATGTGTTATTCCATATTGTCAAATGAAAACCCAGAATTCCATCCCTCTAAACTCCAAAGCAACCTTACTTATCGTTTTCATTCCTAAGCTCAGGGCGAGCTCTACCATATAGGCAAACTAGGCAACCGCCTAGGGCGGAAAAATTGAGGGGGCGGCAAAAGCAGAATGGAATTTTATTTTCTGCGGGATATGAAAAAAAAATGTATATATAGGTATATAGACGTGCATTTTTGTGTATATGATTGATAATTCATAACAAGAATTATCAATCATAAACACTCCGGCTCAATCTGTCGTTGCTTAAAGGCTACAACCCACACATATACACTTGAAAAATTCTAATTAAAATTGTGTGGATTTAACAAAAAGGTTTAGTGTCCATTATTTCTGTTGTAAATATATATGACTCTGAATTGTTCAATATTAACCAGAGGAAAATTCATAGCCTGATTTTGATTGAAATTTGAGCAAAAATCATGAATTTCACTACTATTAGCAGGGATAACTACAGTGGCGGCCCGTGAATATTTAGCCTAGGGGGCTACATGCCCCCCA
>CM022884.1:13647845-13668313 GCA_012654025.1 Pachypsylla venusta
GTCACTGGATAACTATTCAGTATTATCATTCAAAATATGAATATGAGTAGTTTTACTATTTATATTAATTAACGAACAAATTAAATATTATATTCAGGGGACGGCAAAACTCATTTTGCCTAGGGCGGCAAATTCTCTTGAGCCGACCCTGCCTAAGCTTATAATAGGGTTATCTTAATTGGATTTGTCAAAATGTATTGTAAACAATAAAGTGCGTTCAACAAACCGGTTGTAAAAAATTTACGAAAAGAACCCCTTGAAGACCTTCTTTAATTTCCCTCATCCTCAAAAAGTGCGAACAGGGAAGTATTTTTTCTTTTCACATCTGATATACGGCTTCAGAACCCCCAACGATTTTTCTGTTGAACGGCAGGTGCAACGGCTTCATTCTACTCCTCAATGGAACGTAAAACGTTATCTTCAAATCTGCCTGCAATATTACCACGGGGTTCAAAATCGGCAACAACATAAACATTATCGGCTTTAATAGAGACGCCAATCCCAAAGAATTTTGTAGATTTCCAAATCAACTGAGAAAAATCAGCTGCAAACAAACGAACATAGTCATATAGTATCCCCTCCTCCAAACCAATATGAACGACCCAACTTAAGACCACCTGAATATCTTTTGATCGGCCTTATGTGGAGATTTGAAATTTTGCATGGTATTATATCCCAAGTTAAACCACCTGATGGCGTGACTAATTTTTCAGGGGCGGGTCTCATGTGGTCCCCAGGGGGTCCAACTTTTGTTTTTTAAATACGAACCCCCGTCTTGTGATACATTTTTAGTACTTATAATTCTATTGTCTTTGTGAAAATGTATCACAAGATGGGGGTTCGTATTTAAAAAACAAAAGTTGGACCCCCTGGGGTCCACATGGGACCCGTCCCAGAAAAATTAGTCACACCATCAGGTGGTTTAATTTGGGATATAAGACCATGCAAATTTTCAAAACTCCACATAAAGCCGTTCAAAAAATATTCAGGTGGTCTCGGACTTTTGGGACACCCTGTATAGTTCCTTATATGAGCTCTGATACATGTGCGTCCTCAGCCCCAACTTAAAAACTCACCAATGTGACACATAGGTTTATTATTTTACTAGCTAAAAAAATACCCCCCCCACCCCTAAAACAATACTTCCCCGAAAAGTTCTTAGGCAAACATAGACCCTAAATTTGGCAGGTATACCAAATTTCAAGTCCCTGTCTTATATCATTCTCTTTCTAGACAGGATGAATTAAAACCGCTGAAAAGCGGCAAAAACCGCCAACGGCATATACGATTGTACCCAAAAGTTTTGGGGCACAAATATTTTTTTTTTATTCCATTTTTGGATTCTACGTACCTTGAAACGTAAAATATAAAATTTTGAGGGAGGTATTTTTTTTTTTTTTGACGATTCCAAAAGATTCATTATTGAAAATAATAATTTAGATTTCCGTTATCTATGTATCAACCGCCATTTTAAGTTTTTAGATTGAGCCGTTTCTCATCTCGTTTATTTATTTACTAGCGGGTGAGCCCCTTGCTTCGGCACGCCTACGTTTTCATTATTTTCTTGAAACAAATATTTTCTCGGTTGATAACATTATCGTTATCAATTTCATGCGGCCTGACCATAATTTGTCGAATTTGACCGAATAATTAATTGAGAAGCTGAGCCAAAATAATAATAATAATATAATAATAAAAAAATAGCCTGAATAGGGGTGCCTTGGAAGTAAAAAGAATACTTCCAAGGCACCAAATCCATGCCGGTCCTAAAAGGCGACCCAGGCCAGGGTGAGAAACGATATTTTTTCCATTACCCATGCAGAAAGCAAAAGGAAGAGCTACTTCAATGATTCGGGAAGATTCTTTAGTATCAACAACTCATGGCGCTAGCGTCTATGGCACGTTGAATACACCAGTCCCAGTTAGATCACTGAAATTAAGCAACGTCCAGCAAGGTTGCTCTATGTGGGTGTCCACGTGGGTTCACGACCTCGTGATGCTGGCTGTTTTTCCGGCCCAACCCAGGCTAGGTGAGTTCTATGTGGATATTGACTGGTTTGCAAGTTTCCAGCGAATGGAGGGTAAAACCCCCGTCTTGAATGACCAGTAGATGTTAAGGAGACGTTAAATCAAATTAAAAAAAAAAAAAACTCATGGCGAGTTGTTGCAAACCAGCCCCACAAATCACTGCAAGAGCTTGCCGAAAATAAAGAGAAAATATACTCTCCTATTTATATGCTTACCTATTTTGCCTTTATGCTCCTCTCTTTGAAAGTCATAGTAGTCTTTTTCTGCATACCAACGTCCGATGGCATCTGTTACAGCGGCTTCATAATTGTATGCTGAATCATAAAAGTAGTGTAAGTTTTCACCAAATCTCAATTTTTTCAGATTATGATTATAGGCTAAAGCATTAAATTTGGTAAGCATTTCAGAGTGGTGCTGAGAAATTCCAGCGATCTGTAAAATAAGCATTTAAGCAGCGCTCAACCAATGCCTCGCAGTCAAGTACAGGGTGGGCCGAAAGTCACCATGAAGTTTAAAGATTTTTAATATAACATTTTCGTTTATATACGGGGTGTTTCAAAGGGTTATGCAAAAAAAGGAACGAAGTATGGTAGACCTACCTCAAATAAAGGCCACTTTGCTTAATAACCCCCTATACGGAAATGAACCCTAAGGTAGCTAGGGACACCCAAAATTGGAACTTAGAAATCGAAAAATAATTTTTATTATTATTATATTTTTGTGTGTTTTGGAGACACGTAGCATGTATGTCCCTGCACATTACAATTTAATTACATATATATATATATATATATATAAAATACATATTAAATATTTACAGAAAAAATACATAGAAAAAATAATACCTATATAGATATATAGTCTGGAGAAATTAATTAATGAATTCCTCCACACTGTATGGTGTCATTTGCAATAGAAGATTTGTCAGCGCCTTTTTAAATTGATGTCCGTTAAGATTTTTAATATTTTTATTTATTTTATTCAAAAGTCTAATACCAATATCCAAAAAAGATTTTCGAAAAATGCTGACTCGGGATTCCACGAGATGTCATGACAATGACGTGTGTTGTATTGATGACTATGCGATGGCATCAAGTGAATATTTTTGTGTATCAAACAACACAAGTCAAGGATGACTTGTCCGTGGAAGGTCAGTATTTCTTTGGTTCTAAATATTTCTCGGCATGGTTCAAAATCATTGAGGTTATAGATAGCGCGTACAGCTCGCTTTTGTAAGATGAAAATTTCTTGAGCTTGAGAAAAAAGACCCCAAAATGCGACTCCATAGCTCATAATGGAGTGGAAATAAGAGAAGTAGGTGAGACGAGCTGTTTTCTCACCTAGATTATATCTAATGGACTTGATGGCAAAAATAGATGATCCTAAACGAGACCTGATTTCATCAATATGGGTTTTCCAATTTAGATTGTGACAGATGTGCACTCCAAAAAATTTTGTAAAAGATGTTGGTTCAATGAATGAATTATGTAGCGGAATTTTTTCAAGGTTAGAGAAGTTAGTATTAAAATAGATATAATTCGTTTTGGATGTATTCAGACAAAGGCCATTAGATGTGAACCATGTGCTTAGAGAAGATACAACTTGGGAAGCATTGTTGAAGAGGTCGTCTTTGCTTTTTCAAACTATTTTCCCAACTATTCCCAAATATTTTCGAATTATTTTGCGATTGACTTCATTTTTTGCATGACGTCTTCGATTGTTATTATGCTTCTTTGGTGAGTATTTGGAACTTTTTTTCTGATCAGGGGCGGAGTTATGCCCCTCCATGAAATGGAAATGCCTAAAACATGGCTTGTAAAACTTGTTTTGCTACAAAAAAGAGCGGAATAGCTCTAGTCTAAAACCAATCTTTGACCTTTTAAAATCACAAAAATTGAACGTAAGACGATTCTGCAGCGTGCGACAATTAGTATTTCCACATTTGAAAGAGCTGGCAAATAAAAACGAAATGAGATATCTGAAAAATTATTTTGTATTCTGAAAGTTTGTGTATTCTAGTTTTTTCACATCTATGTTTTGTGAATAATGTCGTCCAAATGACGACCTTGGTCAGAGATAGACATTTGGAGTCTTTCGCGGAAGATTTCCATGACTCTCGTCAGCATACCAGCATCAATTTGGATGATTTCTTCCAAAATTGTCTCCTTTAACCCTTCAATGGTCCTAGGGCGATGTTTCGAGACCTCAGCCTTGAGGTAACCCCACAGGAAGAAGTCACAGGGACTCAAATCCGGCGACCGGGGATCATGTCCTGCGGAATCTCACGAGAACGATTGGCTGCAGGGTGGCCCCAAAAAGCCTAAAACTGATGATGTGGTCCTAAAGTTGTGAATTCAACTCAAAATTGTTTTTCGATCAGGAACTGGATCCGTGGAGAGCAAACCATACCTTGTGCGCAACGCCCTCTGAGTGGCTATAATGGTTCACTTTTTAAAAACAACAGCTTGACAATGAACGCACGATGCACGCTCGATCAAACCATTGCAACAACTAAAAACTAGATGTCATATCGTGTTGAATATCACAAACCCTTCGCTCCTCCCACTATCACTCCCCCACCCAATTGAAAAAAAACAAAAAAAAACATAAAATTTGTCTGATTTTGATGAAATTTGATATGCACAGTCACCCAAGTATTTACAATTTATAGTGTTTTGTAGAAATTTTTACAATCTATATTTTAGAATTTATGGTGTTCTGTAGAAATTTTGCATTTGGGCCCGGTATAGGGGCCCACAAATGAAAAGAACATAAAATTCGTCTGATTTTGATAAACAGTCACCAAATTATTTTTAATTTGTAGAAATTTCGGCCCCCGAAATTTGCCGCTCTTGAAATCTGCCACTCCAGCAGTGGCGACCGCTCCTTAAGGGCAAAAGGGTACCCTCCCAAAAATTACAGAAAACAAAGCATAAATATATTTCGTTTGTAATTTAATTTTATGTCTAGCAAATTATTCTTCTTCCCTCAAAAAGGGAAAAAACTTGAAATAATATATCCCTTTAATTTGCGAGTTACTTAAAATATTTGCTGTTCACTTGCAAAAAAAATATTGTATGTCACCATGTCTCACAGTATGTATATAATATAACGAGCACAATGCTTATAGCTCAAAAACTAAAGAAAATTTACATTATAATTCGAATATCGAATATATTGGGGTATCATGTCCAATATGAGAAAAAAATGGGCCTGCCCATTTTTCTCTTGTTGACAAAATTCACGAAATGTAATCAGTGTCTCCAACTGGGTATAAATAATTTTAAGTGGGATTTTTTTTCCCTTTCTCTACCATAATAGGTATGTCAACTTAATACGCATTTTCATTTTTTTTTTTTTTTTCTGTCATAAATATGGGGATTTGTAACCGGGGAGATGTGTTGAGGCATTTTTTTTTAACCAATTTTTACCCAATTAGAGAGGTTATAATACTTTTTTATGGCCATGCCTCTATTGCGAGTTTAAAAAAATAAAAAGTGAGTTTAAAAAAAAAAAGATTTTTTTTAAAAAAACTCACCTCATCATATCTCCACGGAGCAAACTGCATAAATATGCTTTTTTTATCTCTTTTTTTAGACGCGGCACAAGGCCCGAATGGAGCAACAGTTTTTCCGCACTGATGTAAGATCTTTTAGGGATCATAGAGGCATGGTCGATCAAAAGGTTTCCTAACCTATAGATTTACTTTTTATATAAGTATGTATCTGGAGTAGTGTGAAAATTGTAAATAAAATACCTTTAAGTTAACGTATTAATTTTCTATTGCTATTTTGCATGCACAGACATGCAATTTTTGCATGTCTGTGCATTTTGAAATTGTAATGTAGCCCTCCCGGGCCAATTATTCACGGGCCGCTACTGCACTCTAGGCTCCAACCTACTCAGCTACTGCCTTTTATATTTCTGAAAATAAAAATAGTGCTAATATGACACATAGGTATGGTTAATAAAATAATACGATCACTAANGGATACGCCCGCTTCGCTTGGCGCCTTAGAGGCATGGCCGTTTATAGTTTCAACCCCAAAAGTAGCCTATGTCCTTTCCTAAAGTTTAGTCTATCTCCATACCAAATTTCATCAAAATCGGTTCAGCAGTTTAAGCGTGAAAGTGTAACATACATACATACAGACAGACAGACAGAGTTACTTTCGCATTTATATATTAGTATGGATATGGATATGGATTACGGGGAATGATAATTCGATGAGCAGTTTACATACTTGGGCGCATAATTACAAAATTGGCCGTCACTAATTAATATCACGGAATAGATGTTGCCCAGCACGAGTTGCAGTGCATTCAAATCCTAAAACCACGAGTGTAGTGATGTTCGAATCTCAAGTGAAAAATGCCGTACCAACACTAAAAATGTCCGTATTTTTGATGACATTTCCGTACATGCCCGCAAGAAATAAAAATGTGAAACAATTAGCTGGTGACTCGCGAGTTCTACGACTCAAGAGCTCCACTCAACGTATTTTGCGGCTCTGATAGGACACACCCAGAGCTAGGTTAGTTACAAGCATCAGCAACGATAGCTGCCGCCTTGGAAAATAAGCCTGCTGCCAATGAAAAATGAAATCGTATTTCAGTGTTGTCGGCCAGATTACTTATATTTCCGTACATTTCGCGTACGGATTAGACTTCTATCCGTCACCCAAATACGGATGAATTCGTACGCAAGTACGTATGAATCCGTACGCCGAACATCACTGCAGAAGTGTAAATCAGAAACCATTGCGGAAAACGGTCAATCTACAGGGTACAGAGTGAGTGGTCGTCCATTTATGATCACTCGACTTTCCTCGGAACCACTCGGAAAATTCTTGATTTTTTTTCCTTTAGCTATAAATAGAGCCCTTGGATACGGTGAGTAGCCAGGGCAGCTATTTTGTTCCTATCAACTGTATGAAAACGTTTTTTAGCCAGGGTAGCTATTTTGTTCCTATCTACTGTATGAAATTTTTTTTAGCCAGGTTAGCTATTTTGTTCCTCTCAACTGAATGAAAACGTATATTTAGCCAGAGTAGCTATTTTGTTTCTCTCAACTGTATGAAAACGTTTTTTAGTCAGAGTAGCTATTTTGTTTCTCTCATTTTGTTTCTCTCAACTGTATGAAAACGTTTTTTAGCCAGAGTAGCTATTTTGTTCCTCCCAACTGTATGAAAACGTTTTTTTTAGCCAGAGTAGCTACTTTGTTTCTCTCAACTGTATGAAAACTTTTTTTAGCTAGAGTAGCTATTTTGTTCCTCCCAACTGTATGACAACGTTTATATATATATATATATAAAAGAAAAAGTTATTAAATTTTTAAAACCTATGGTGACTTCTGGTCCACCCTGTAGTATCAATAATATATATTATAAGGGCTGCAGTTTTGTGGCCGTGTACTCTTTAAAATCAACGGTTCTTCCCATGTGTTAGATTCAGATTTGGACAAATGGAAGAAATAGGTTTATATAAGTTCACCAAAAAGGAAAGCATACCACCACATTCCAGCCAAGGGCATTAAGGGATGTAACTTTGTTGTCCAAAACAGTTTGAGAAAAGATTTTGATATTGAAGGCGGAAACTGAACTGTATTACCACAATACATTTTTTATTAAAAAAAAAAGTTATACTCACATTGGTATCATACTTTAGTGCAGTCACATTGTGCAAAGCTCTGTATTTGTTAATGGTGTCTATTGCAGCCTTGATTACGTTTCTATTTTGTGGATTTATAGGATTAGTCGAAGCCTCAGCAAGTATTTGTTCATTGTGATCTTCAACACTGACACCAGAGTCATCTTGCATTTCCAAATCTTCCTCATTGTCATCAACAAATATATGTTGGTTCTGAAACGTTTCTCCCACTCCCTCTGGTAATATATATTCTGGAAATAGGGAATCATATTCTTCTGTTTGTACTCCAAAATATCTCGAACTCCTCGTTTTCGGAGGAAGCACTCTTATAGTCTGGCCTCTTCTTGAGAGAGGGTTTCTTCTAGTATTCGTTGGAAGCTTGTCGTAGTCATCTCTTATTCTTGTGGGTTCCAAATTCCTTTCGTACTCTTCAGATTTCCTCTCATAATCATCTAAACTTTCTTCATCCGCTTCTAAAGGTATTTCCTTAGAGTTTTTGTTAGCAAGATGAGAATTTATTTTTTTCAATAGTCGAGGATTAATGCGTTCATTTTCTAGTTTTCTTCCAACACGGGTACCCTTTGGTGGTGAATAAACGGTACCATCATCTCTATCCATATCTTTTTTATATAAAGGAGTCTGAATAGCACCCACGTCCGCCTCAACTGGAGGGTTATTATAAGAGGGTAATCTTTTAATGGTACTTGGATGCACTTTTGGGTGAAAAGAATCATCTACAAGAGGATAATTATTTGGCTGTAATTCATTTGAGAAGAATGGCGCTCCTATTAGTATTAGATTTGTAGTGTGTACGTTACAAGGTAATTATTTATCCATTACGGGGAATGATAATTCGAAGCGCACTTTACATACTTGGGCGCATAATTACAAAATTGGCAGTCACTAATTAATATCACGGAATAGATGTTGCCCAGCACGAGTTGCAGTGCATTCAAATCCTAAAACCACGAGTGCAGTGATGTTCGGATCACAAGTGAGAAATTCCATACCAACACTAAAAATGTCCGTATTTTTGATGACATTTACGTACTTGCCCGCAAGAAATAAAAATGTGAAACAATTAGCTGGTGACTCGCGAGTTCTACGACTCAAGAGCTCCACTCAACGTATTTTGCGGCTCTGATAGGACACACCCAGAGCTAGGTTAGTTACAAGTATCAGCAACGATAGCTGCCGTCTTGGAAAATAAGCCTGCTGCCAAAAAAAATTAAATCGTACTGTATGAAAACGTTTTTTACCCAGGGTAGCTATTTTGTTCCTCTCAACTGTATGAAAACGTATATTTAGCAAGAGTAGCTATTTTGTTTCTCTCAACTGTATGAAAACGTTTTTTAGCCAGAGTAGCTATTTTGTTTCTCTCAACTGTATGAAAACTTTTTTTAGCCAGAGTAGCTATTTTGTTTCTCTCAATTGTATGAAAACTTTTTTTAGCCAGAGTAGCTATTTTGTTCTTCCCAACTGTATGAAAACGTTTTTTTTAGCCAGAGTAGCAATTTTGTTTCTCTCAACTGTATGAAAACGTTTTTTTTAGCCAGAGTAGCTATTTATTTTCTCTCAGCTGTATGAAAACGTTTTTTAGCCAAAGTAGCTATTTTGTTTCTCTCAACTGTATGAAAACGTTTTTTTAGCCACAGTAGCTATTTATTTTCTCTCAGCTGTATGAAAACGTTTTTTAGCCAAAGTAGCTATTTTGTTCCTCCCAACTGTATAAAAACGTTTTTTTAGCCACAGTAGCTATTTATTTTTTCTCAGCTGTATGAAAACGTTTTTTTAGCCAGAGTAGCTATTTTGTTTCTCTCAACTGTATGAAAACTTTTTTTAGGCAGAGTAGCTATTTTGTTTCTCTCAACTGTATGAAAACGTTTTTTTAGCCACAGTAGCTATTTATTTTCTCTCAGCTGTATGAAAACGTTTTTTTAGCCAGAGTAGCTATTTTGTTTCTCTCAACTGTATGAAAACTTTTTTTAGCCAGAGTAGCTATTTTGTTTCTCTCAACTGTATGACATTTTTTTTGAAAATTTGATCTTTCAACATTTGATACAATTATCATATATTTTATAGGGAAATGTCTTTGGAGACTAAATTTGAATAAGGAAAAATAAAATTATCAAATCGGTTTTAAAAGACATTAAATCGGCAAGTATTTATTTCGATTTTTGTATTCTACGTGTCTTGAAATGTAAAGTAGCCAATATTGCGGGTGAGGGAGATTTTATTCTAAAGGTTCATTATTGAATATATAAAATAAAGCAACAAAAATATACTCACGTTCGTATATCCATAATTTTTCACTTCTGGATGTATTGCGGACGGGGCAGGTGAATACCACTCGTCTCTTCGCCGTCGGCCACGCCTTCCGCTTCTGTCTACATCTGTGACAATAGCATTAAGGACATTTTGCAATCCACCTGTTGTCATATGTGACGAGGGGTCATTATTATGATCAAAAAAAGTACCTCCTCCATGGCTGGGCTGATCGAAATTAAAAGAATGATAAGAATCTCCAAAATTTGTTCTGGCAGAACCAAAGAAATTTTCATATTGTGGAGCTGGACTGAAAATAAAATACATCAAAAGATGAAAGGAATACTCGCATGGAAAGATTTTCGCACTAAATGAGGAAACCAGAGGCGCGGTGGAGACGAACTTAAATGAGCAAAAAATTACATTCATATTTTCAAAAGGTTACATTCTACCATGAGTTACGGTATTGCTTTCTGTGGGGACCTTCTCATCAAACTCAGGAAATATTCATTCTTCAAAAAAGAGCCTTTCGCGCTGTCTATGGTCTTGAGGACATAGCTCATTGCAAAGAATACAATTTTGTAATGTGTCAGCGGTTTTTTAACCCCCTGAAACACACTAAATAATAATGAACCCCAACCAAAGCGGTGTGAAACGTCATAATATGGCCATGCATTGAAATATATTCCTGAATCGCGCACGTATCAAGCGAGGGCGGTTACTTCAGTTATATTCCTCAGTCCTTACCTTGTTCTCATAGACCACGTGTGCCCCAATCCTAGTACAGCTTTCATCAAAAACAAAGTTTGGAACACTGTTCTCAGTGGGCTAAACAAAAGCCCCATGATGAACCAAATCTAATTCAAAGAGAAACAAAGTGACACTTCAAATGTGCTGAATGTAGTTTTGAAAAGTGAAGCATAATGAGTTAGAAGCTCTGCTTTTATTGATTGTGACCGCTCGATAGCAAAACACATGTTACACAATAACATGGGAGCATAATTAGCATAAAGTTTAACCCATTGCACAATAGTTGATTGTAAATATACAATAGGACATGTGGGTTTGTTGTTTGACTCTTACTGATATTGACTGGCTATGAATACTGTTTTTGACTAAAGGCTATGCCCCCCCTAAAGCGGGTTTAGAAGTAGACTGTAGTTGCGCTGGTTAACTGACCAAACTATGGAGTTCCGTTTTAAAAATATTCCAAAAAAGAAGTAAAGAGAACATAGAACTTACCCTCTTGCTTGAGTTATAACCTATAAAAATCCCTAAAAGAAGAAGGAAATACAAGGAAAGGAAGAAAGGAGGTCCTTAAATATTCACAGCACAAATTCACTAATATTTATTTATCTCACTTTTTATTGTACTTATTATTTGATATTATAATTATTGATATTAACCCTAGGATTGCCAAGCTCTATTCAATTACGTGCAATGCCAAGGGGGGGGGGGTAAAAAGTACCCGCCAACAAATAAAGGAAAAAATGTATTTTTTTTATTACAATAAGTCGCTTTATTAAAAGCTAAAAAAATATGAACTAAATCAATTACAAAAAAATAAAATTTAATCCCAGGAATAAAATAATGTAAATGAAAAAAAAAAAAAAAAATCTCATTAAGATACGTATCATAATTTGATTACTATAAGCTTTTTGCTAAAACTGAATTGACTCCAGACTCCTGTATACCGAACAAACAAATTCAACAAATATACTTCAAATAAATAGTGCCACATCTTTGGAATCGTGCAAAATAGTGTGATATGACCTTTAACGTAAAATGCCGATACGTTTAATAAAAAAAAACCGTTCGTTTATCGTTAGTGGAAAAAGTGTGTAGGCCGATTCACTCCGAAAGTATTTTTGTTTATTTTTTTTCATGGCGTGATATATTGCCAGAGGCTTCCCTGCCTTGCTGGTCTGCAGATATTTCTAAACAGAAACTCTTTCAGCAATAGGAAACCTCTGCCAGGCAAGATGGATTACCTCAGGCCGAGCGAGTGGTTTATTGTTTATTGTCTTTGGCTTGACAAGTCCGGTCCATTTTCTGTTTAACGTCCTCCGGCAAGACATTCCATTTTTAAGTAATCATAATCCGTAGAGCTAGCAAAGTTGAAATTAAGCTTCAATTCTCACATCATAACTTTTTAAACTTGATTCCGAACCGATATCTTTCGATATTGCCGATATCGATATTTCCTTTGCGATAATATCGCGATATTGATACCGGAAAATATATCGGTATCGGATATCGCATAAAGACCAATATCGCAACAACCCTAACCTGAGACCTCTTAACTCTTTATTTATTTGTAGAGTCCAGTTGAAAATTGTAATGTACCTAAATGTAGAGTTTCTCTTTGTGGTACGACCAACGTCCTTTTCACAATATTTGTAAGTATTATAGGATTACCAAGTCAAATGTTTTTACTCTGTAATATTGCAACTGCTGGAAGCTAGTCCATTAAAGTAACTAGTGAATGTTCCTCACAAAGATGAGTACACCCCCAAATTACAAGCACCCAGTCGAAATTTTTCCGACCCCGTAAAGTAACTAGTGAATGTTCCTCACGAAGATGAGTACACCCCACAATTACAAGCACCCAGTCGAAATTTTTCCGACCCCGTAAAGTAACTAGTGAATGTTCCTCACGAAGATGAGTACACCCCAAAATTACAAGCACCCAGTCGAATTTTTTCCGACCCCGCTGGGAATATAACTTGGGTTCTCCTCCTGCAATGGCATTTGTGATATACAATTAAGCTGTCTACCCAGAGTCTATGGCGCGTTGAATACACCAGTTCCCGTTCGATCACTGAAGTTAAGCAACGTCCAGCGAGGTTGTACCATGTGGGTGTTCACGTGGGTTCGCGGCCTCGTGATGCTGACTATTTTCATCCAATTCAGGCTGGATGAGGTCAATGTGGGGAGCTGGTTTGAAAGTTTCCAGCGAATGGAGGGTAAAACCCCCGTCTCGAATAAACAATAGATGTTGAAGAGACGTTAAGCCAAATTAAAAAAAGTGCTGTCTAGCTTTTAAAATTTGAACTAAAATGTTTCAACAATATTGGATCTGTGAGACCTACGTGCTGGGAAGTCTAGTCAACCCATCACTGAAAATCTGCAACCATGGGATAAAACAAGAACGAAATTTCTTTTTTTAAAATAAGGTATAGAATAAAAGGTAGATAATGTAGAATCCCATGGGGGATTTATTTTTAGAACTGACATGTACGCTTGATATTAAAGCTGTGAATGATCTCCAGTTTTGTCTCCTATATCTTTGCTGACGACATTCAAACACAGTGTGAAGGTGACAGGATTTGATGTGCAGTGGAGAAATCTTCACGCTTCACAAAGTGCTTCAGGTTACTATGCAAAGTGCTTCAGGTTAGGTGTTGTAGACAGCGCTTAAAGAGAATGATAAATTAGTTGGTTCTGTTCCGGAGGTAGTTAACAAATTCTCCTTTTTTTACACGAGTCTCCCCCCGGTTTGTAGAATCTAGATTNTGGAATGATTCACAATCAGTGGAATGGTTCACAACCATCGTTCTTGTAGAATAATTGACAAAGATTTCCTTCCGAATTATCGCATTAGGGTTCACAATGAGTTTCTCCCGGCTAGTGGAATGATTCACAAACAGTTTCCTCAGGCTTGTAGAATGGTTGATAACGATTTCCTCCCAAATTATGGCAGGGTTCACAATGAATTTCTCCCGACCAACCTGATCAAATTTTAAGTTTATATTTCTATTAAATTCTATTAACTACACAAACATGCATTGTTGAAATAGCAGGTGGCAGGATCAATGAGAGCATTGAGACAATGAGCATACAATGCGGCGGGCATCATCTTCTGAATGCATAAAACACAAAGCCCACGCTGACTGATGAAATCACAATTTAGAATTATTAAGAACATAGATTCCCCTTAAAATGTGGGTACGTAATGAGAAAGAAAAAACTCAAAAATTCAAGGGAAAGTGAGCTATCGCCAAAAACACAACTTTCGGGGTACAGCATTTTTAAAAAATGACCTGGAATACCCAAAAACGTTTCGGTACCCACATATGGAATCCACTCCACGTTTGCGATTCCGGTAGATTTGCGCATGTGTGCAAAAAAAAACACAGACTGNCCCCCCCTCCAATTTCTATTGTCTTTGAAAAACAAAACTAGCAATATAGGAATCGTAGCGAAGCACGGGCGAAACAGCTAGTTTAATATAAAGGAAAAAAAATGGATATTGAGTAAGAAGAAGGAAAATTAAAATGGATCCAGCGCAAATATGGAGAAAAGAAGCACAGATGAATTTCTCCAGATAATTCTACACTGATGGTTCGGTCAATCATTCCTACATTGTTCACCGTGTGCCCCCGAGGATTCCTGACCCGAGATTAGGATACTTTAATTCCGCACCATTTGATATCCATAACAGGAGGGGGGTCTATTCAGGCCCCTTTTGATACGAGCTTTGTCGGCTTATAATACCATGGTTGACAAAGCCAACATATTCTAGATGTGCTCGCCTAATACTCGCGTCAGTAATTGCTTAGTTTATCATCGTTAATAATGAAGCACTGAGCGATTATAGGACTTTAAATAGATACAAATAAGTAGGTTCTCGAATTTACAAAATCAACCTAGACTCTGTTTGACTCATAATGAGATATGACTCAGAAGGCTGGCTGATGTGTCACAAAACACCAACTTGCCATCTACATTCAATTATTAGTGAGAAGATAAAATGCACTTCAATACAGGGTAGATACATATTTTAAATGCGGAGTCGATTTCTATATTAAAATAAAAATAAATTTCACAAGAAAGAAGTTTCAATTGCAAGTAGAATGGTGAGTCAGGCTCGCTTTTGAGTGTTAAGACATTCTCAAGTAACCTCGCGCTTTCTACTGTTATGAGATTCTCAAGTAAAATCGCGTTTTCATCTGTTATGATATGCTCAAGTAAACTCGCGCTTTCATTTTTTAAGACATTCCCAAGTAAACTCGCGCTTTCTACTGTTATGAGATTCTCAAGTAAAATATCGCACTTTCTCCTGTTATAACATTCTCAAGTAAACTGTTGCACGTGACTCACAAATCTACTTGCAGTTGACACAAAAAAAAAAAACTTTTTAAATTAATTTATATTTTTAATAATGACTGCAAACATCCTGAATACAATCTCAAAATTTTATTTTCATTTTGCTAGCGCAGCACTCAAAATACACTCGACAAATCTTGAAATGCAACAGTTTCAAGGTTTGAAGTATGCAGAAATCGAAAATCATGTTGCTCGTCGTATGTGTTGTACTAACGAATGGCACTTATTGTCACTTATACCGTAGGCGACAATTTTGATCAAATTTGGTATGCAGTTCCGATTTATGTTCTATATTGTCTAGTTGGTCCTCAAAAGTCGGTGTTAGGTGTCAGTCATACAACTACAAGAGGCGAGCTCTTTGTTGAAAAAACCATAATAAATTTGTAGTACTTTGTGAACTATAGGACTCACTCCGTTGAAATTGCCATCATGAGGACTGGGACGATCCCTAATCAGCAATTGAAATTTCATCAGAATCGGTACAAGAAAAAGAATGTACTTTGGAATTCGTGCAACATCAGAATAGGACACGGTATCTCTCCATACTGGCGTTAGAGAATAGCAGTACAACACGAAAAATTAAAGAAACTTGTGGATTTAAAACTGGACCTCACACCTTGTCCATGCCTCTAAGGTATATAGATAGGTGATCTCTTCAAGGCACTCGTTTAAACAACACCCTATAATCAATTTGTGCGAGCTGTTTGCGTGTGTGATATCTTCAAGGCACTCGTTTAAAACAACACCCTATAATCAATTTGTACATCAGTGGTGAGCGAGCTGTGATTTCTTCAAGGCACTCGTTTAAACAACACCCTATAATCAATTTGTACATCAATGGTGAGCGAGCTGTTTGCGTGTTTGATATCTTAAAGGCACTCGTTTAAACAACACCCTATAATTTTGAATCACTAATGAGCGTGAACCAAGTGCTCAGGTTTGTTTATTTTTATTATCATGAAGAATTATTGACTTGCTCATTGAGCAACTCATGTAAAAGCTAATTAACAGCTAATTATCAAACGATAATTGTGACAATAATTAAAAACAGCACCAATGATGATGCAAAACATATTTGATGAGAGAAATATGACGATAAATCAACAGATGGACGAACATGTAACAATATTTCAGCTTTAGAAAGGAAACTTCATGGGAATACATCTGATGTACATTTTGCTTAATGTAAGATCTGATAGCACGTCAAGATAACAGATCAACGCCAGGCGGGTACCTACAATAGATGTTAAAGAGACGTTAAGCCAAATTAAAAAAAAAAAAAATTCATNCGCACTCAAGTGAAGTTTTATAATATGGCCCTAAAAGATTGAAGAGATTATTATTAGTGCATGAAGCTCTTAGTAAATCTGTATATGTGATATCCACCAAAATTGTGAACATTCATTTTTATTTTCGCTAATAATAACCTTGGTGCCAAAAGGTCAAATTCTATTCGACTTTGAAAATGTTTGCTAAGTTGTTCTAATACTTAGAGACTAGTTGAAAATTAATGTTCCGTAAAAATATTGGACGATATACGATCTGAAAGTTTGAAAAACTTTTTAAAAGTTCATAACTTACTAATCTCGTGTACTTACACTTGAAGCAATTTAGTAAATTAAAGATTGCATTGAGTTCATGATGGGCGGTACACAGGGCGGTAGTCAGAATTTTCCTCAAGCATTATTCATTAAAAATATACAGGGTTTCCTCAAGAATTATTCATTACATATAAACAGGGTTTCCTCAAGAATTATTCATTAAAAATTTACAAGGTTTCCTCAAGAATTATTCAGTAAAATATACAAGGTTTCCTCAAGAATTATTCATTACATATAAACAGGGTTTCCTCAAGATTCAAGAATTATTCATTAAAAATTTACAAGGTTTCCTCAAGAATTATTCATTAACAATATACAGGGTTTCCTCAAGAATTATTCATTAACAATATACACGGTTTCCTCAAGAATTATTCATTAAAATCATACAGGGTTTCCTCAAGAATGATTCATTAAAAGTATACAGGGTTTTCTCAAGAATTATTCACTGGAAATATACAGGGTTTCCTTAAGAACTATTCATTAAAAACATACAGGGTTTCCTCAAGAATTATTTATTGAAAATATACAGGGTTTCCTCAAGAATTATTCATTAAAAATATACAGGGTTTCCTCAAGAATAATTCATTAAAAGTATACAGGGTTTCCTCAAGAATTATTAATTAAAAATATACAGGATTTCCTCAAGAATTATTCATTAAAAATATACAGGGTTTCCTCAAGAATTATTCATTAAAATTATGCAGGGTGGTTCATTTTAATTTATGCAGTTTAAATATTTTAATTACCTTCTACGGATCTCATCTTCTACTGAAATTGGTATTTTTATATCATTATTTTATTTTTCATTGTTACTGAAAGGAATACTTTAGATAAAGTAGAAATAAAAAAACACCATAAATTCGATTGAATGAAGAATCTATAGAATTGGATGGAGAATTGGATAACGTAAAGACAAAAAGGTTGTCTATTTAAATGAATTTCCCATTATTTCATTAAATTTAACAGCTCAATTCTTACTGATAATCCTCAATTTCAACTTGATTCTTCTCAATATAGGTAAGGTTCATTTTCTTACATTGGCTCACGGGCAAAACCTATTATGAAAAAGAATAGCTTCATTTTAGATAAATGTTTCACAAGGGTGCCATTAAATCTAATATACCATTCACCACCACCAGTAAGTCTGCTCTTTTCTCCTCTTTTATGCAAAGGCTCAAACTATCTTTTAAAAATGAAAAATATCAAATTTGCAAAGAAAAGTAAAAAATTGCAAAAAGTAAACTTTTAAAATTTTATTATTAATGCTGCATGAGCAAGGAAAAGGGGGAAAAGAAGGGAAAAAATATTAAGGGGAGAAAAAAGAGGGGGGAAAAATGATGATGAGGGAACAGAAAGAAGGGAAATATTTATCTTCAAAGGAAACATTTTATTTAAATTTTTTCCTTAACTCAGGAAAGAAATTAAAATTACTCGACCATTGCCGAGTATGAAGCGTTGGCCAAAAAAAATTTCTAATAAGAATGAATACAGAAAGAATTAGATTCACAGGAATCACAGGTAATACGGGAGCATCCATCACACTACACAGTTAAAGTGTCAGTGACAGTGACCGTGATCTCACAGTGATTTTAATAACACCCGTCAGTATTTTCTCCGTGCTCAGACAGTAAACTTGTGCTCACATAAAACCGTAATGGAGATATTTTCATGTCAAATCTCTGTGTGAAGTGTGAATGCTCCCAAAGCGTAATAGTCAAACCTACATCACGGGAGACATTACAGTATTCGCAAGGGAGAATACATTAACTCCCAATGACACAAGTACCTTTGATGTTTAGGGTAGCACACGCGGTGCAGTAATCGGCTGCCTAAAATGTTGATAAATAATCACTGTTCAATTTTCCTTATATTCATCTATATTGAAGGATTATTAGGTTTTAAATGAATTAATTTAATCAAAACGTGAAAATCTATTACTAAATTAGTAAAAATAATAAAAAATACAATTCTGGGACTATATTATTTCTTACAAAAATTCAATCATCCCAAGACACACACACACAAAAGTAATATAGCAAAATGCTGCCTGACACGACCACCTAAAAGCCTTATTTCTGCGTAATTTATACTTTATTCTAATTCCTTAAATGTTATTAACAAAAAATCGAATATATATGACAGCAAAATTCGGCCCCGCGTGTCATTGAGTGATAAAATTCAGGTATTTCTTCGAATCTGCAGAATAATATGGTAGTATGGTAGTCATTCTGTGAACTGTATAGACCTCAATCATATCATAAAATATTTTATTTTAGGTTCTTCCTTAAGGACAAAAGAAATAAAATTACTCGACCATTGTCCAGTATGAGGAGTTGGCATATAAGGATGAATACAGATAAGATTCAACCTCCATCCTTTGTGACTCGACTAGACTGATGATGAATCGGAATGATTCGAAACTAGTTCCGGTGTTAATAATTATATTTAGTGTTTCTGGTGTTTTGTTTAAATCATCTAAAATAGCCCCGAATTCATACAAGACGCAAAAACTAATCAACCACCAATTCTATGAATAAAATCAGGCCGTACGCAAGATTTTTTTTTTTTGGGGGGGGGTCGAAAGGATTGACAGCCAAGCCAGGAAGGACTCACCTAAAAATGATTAATTATCATGGAAGGTGATGTTGATGTTGTTATTGATGTTGTCACTGTTGATGTTGTTATTGTAATGTTTTTGTTATTGTTGATGTCGTTAAATGATGTTGTTATTGTTCTTGATGATGATGATGTTGTTGTTATTGATGATGNTGGATCCCATGGACCCCCCATGGGTACGGCCTGTAAAATAATCTATGTCCATACAATCCCTTTCGGACAAGACGTTCAAGATTTAAAGAAAAAAATCATAGAGTTAACATTAGACATTACTTCGTTCAGTCAATTAAAATAAAATGTTGAAGTGAAACAATAAAAACCACCCTGCACAACGCTAGCTTGTTCCAAGAACACATAAATTTTCATTTCAATGTAAAAGATACATTTTAAATAAAGATAACGGAAAAGAGGTAANCCAGACAAAGAAAGTATTGCTTTAGGACACAATGTTCGGCCAGCTGTTGTAGAAACGAAATGGTAGGTTAACATTTTGGTCTATTTACTTTTAGGTTACCGTATCCAGACAAAGAAAGTATTGCTTTGGGACGCAACGTTCGGCCAGCTGTTGTAGAAACGAAATGGTAGGGGAACATTTTGGTCTATTTACTTTTAGGTTACCGTGTGCAGACAAAGAATTTCAAATGGCCGCCATTTCGAAACCAAACACGATAGGCGTGTGAATTTTTTTTGCAAAGTACTCCTAATTTTATTGTTTTTCTGAAAATGTATCACGAAAGATGGGGGTTCGTATTTGAAAAACAAAAATTGGAACCCCTGCGGGTTACATGGGACCCGGCCTTAAAAAATTGGTCACACCATCAGGTGGTTTAATTTGGGATATAATATCATGCAAAACTTTTATGTGAAATGGTATTTTTTGTTCGCGTTTTTTTTTTTTTTTTTTTTTTTTTTTTTTTTTTTTTTTTATCTTCGTCCGCGATATCTCTTCCTGTGGACCAAGCAGTAGCATTGATACGTATAGAAAGTGTACAGTTTTGAAACGGTCAAAAATAATTAAATACCTCTATGCTATCGCCTATAAAAAAAATCTTACCAACTTAGCGGGCTATTACCATTTTATACCGACCATCGTATTGCGGTAGACGATCAATTAATTACCTGAAATCAAAACAAAATGAGAGTTGTTAGTCAAAATGATATGCAAGTGCGGCCCAAACTGCTGATCCATTAACAATATCA
>CM022884.1:13671182-13697747 GCA_012654025.1 Pachypsylla venusta
AGGTCAATGTGGGTATAGCTGATTTGCATGACCAATAGATCTTGAATGATTCTTGTCTTGAATGACCAATAGATGATAAAGAGACGTTAAGCCCAATTAAAAAAAAAAAAAAAACACCNAAGCCCAATAAAAAAAAAAAAAAAACACCGCAATACTATTATGTTACTGCCGTAATTATAGTACAATGATTGACATGGTTCTAGGGGTCGCCTTTTTCCAATTATGGGCCTCCAAGATGTATGACGACTTAGAGCTCATACATCCGGCTACCATAGGAAATAATGACGCATTTGGGGTATAAATGTGCGTCGAACATATTTCGTCACTGTTAGTTACATTTATACCTAAAAGGTTTCGTATACCTAACAATAATTTTATTGGCAAACGTGCCGCTCACGTGCTGGCAAGTGTTTTTTTTTTAAATATTAGGTAATATAAATATAATAATTTGGTACTGCCGCCACAGGTCGCTACTCACATTAAAGTTGCTACTTAATCGTCCTCACAATGATGAGTGCACCCATTACTATTAGAACGGGAGCACTGCGTTTTTTTTAAGTGATCGATTCCAATAGTTCAATATTGAATATAAAAAAACAAATAGAGCCAGTGGAACATCTGTCACAAGCCGAAAATGATTATTAGTATTTGAAATCTCGCAATAGGTAAGACACCTCTCGCTAGGTCTATGAAGAAAGTGATTGCCAGAACAATCAACTGAAGCTATGCCTAGCTGGATAGCAATCATAGAATGGTTAGGTGTTGTAATAGTCTATGCTCAACAAGAATTTCAAATCATATATCTTTTGTTTGCCGCGATGATGTCACATCTTCTTCCGTATGTGGCAGCATCGTGTTCGATGGCAATCGTAATGTATGACAATGCAGCTCTAAATAAAGCTATGCCTAGCTGGACAGCAATCATAGAATGGCTAGGTTTTGTAACGGTCTATGCTCAACGAGAATTTCAAATCATATATCTTTTGTTTGCCGCGATGACGTCACATATTCTTCCGTATGAGGCAGCATCGCGTTCGATGGCAACCGTAATGTATGACAATGCAGCTCTAAATAAAGCTATGCCTAGCTGGATAGCAATCATAGAATGGTTAGGTGTTGTAATAGTCTATGCTCAACGAGAATTTCAAATCATATATCTTTTGTTTGATGACGTCACATCTTCCGTATGAGGCATCATCGTGTTCGATGGCATCTAATATATAATTTTTGACGATACAGCTCTAAATAAAGAACTTGTCTTCTAGAAAAGTTTTTTTAACTGTCATCTTTCATACAATATCTGTCAGACACTACAATCAAACCAGTGTGGCATCCTATGCATGAGAGTGACAGTGCTAAAAAGATTCGGCGCAAAATTAAGACACAATGGTTAGGTGTTGTAACAGTCTATGCTCAAAGATAATTTCAAATCATATATCTTTTGTTTGATGACGTCACATCTTCTTCCGTATGAGATATCATCGTGTTCGATGGCAACTAATATAATTTTTGACGATGCAGCTCTAAATAAAGAACTTGTCTTCTACAAAAGTTTTTTTAACTGTCATCTTTTTTTACAATATCTGTCAGACACTACAATCATACCAGTGTGGCATCCTATACATGAGAGTGACAGTGCCCAAAAGATTCGGCGCAAAATTAGACCCCAAAATGGGATTTGTACATACCAAATTTCATCAAAATCAACGTTTGCCGCTTACGGCGGACGGTTTGAGAGAAAAATCCGTTCGCCGGATTTTTCCCAAAATTTTTGAATTCTCCGTACCTTGAAGCGCAAAATATCTGACCAAAATTCTGTAATGCTAACAATACCAAAATGGATCTACAAACCAAATTTCATGATCTTGATGAAAAAGCAACTCAAAAAAAGAATTATATTTTACGTTTCAATGTTCTACCTAACCAAAAATCGAAACAAATTCTATTACTGTCGCGACTTAGGTAACACGTAAATAATCCCCCTCCCCACACACACGCAAACGGAGGGGGAAAAGAAGAAGAATGAGTTCCAAACGACTCGAAGCCTGATGGAACGGTCCAAGTGAAAGTACAGATTACTCGGCGGGAGACAATATTGATTTGATTCATATAATTGTTGCTTAAATTATGTTGAGATGCTTCCTCAAGTGAGAAAGCTGTAAGAAAAGCATTGTAGGTATAGCAAAAACATAAAGACAAGAGAATGCAATTTGGACAGGATAGGATGTAAAAACTGGCGATTCCATAGCCGTGATGGTATGTAGGTTTCGTTTGGAGTCTAATTGTGCCCCGAAAATTTTGGGAGTATCCTCTCTAAAAGAGAATTGTTATGAGCTAGAGATTTGAATGTAAGTCAAAAATAGGGNTGTAAGTCAAATTTAGGGTCTAATTATGCCCCAGAACTATGGGTTTTTTTTTTTTCATTGTTCGTGTTGTAGGTTTTTTTTTGCCTATCTATTTGTCATTCGATACGGGGGTATTACCCTTTATTCTCCGGAAACTTACAAACCACAATAACCTAACCCAGCCTGGGTTGGGCCGAGGAATGCTGCCAATAGTCAAAATTTTCTGATTAAAATTTTGCGTTTCTGGAGGGGCATATGGTTGTAAGAGGGAGTACCCTGAAATAATGTGAAAACGGTTCCAGGGCATAACGTTTTTTCTGTTTATTTTCCACTACTTATTTATTTATTTAGGATTTGCATACATCTCCATATAGTTTACCAGCTGCTTTCCCGCGCTTCGCTACGGTTACGAAATTTAACAACAATTTCGAGATTGCGAGAATAAAGATTCTCAATATTAGATTTTTGGTGGTGAAAACCGTCCATAAATCGTGGGGAACCCGGAAAATTTCAAATTTTCTATTTTTATGGGGTCCTTATATACTATTTTGAGGGGGTTCATTCTCGGTCATTTTTAGTTATATCCTTTAGTTTGCCCAGAAAAAAATTACAAAAAGACCCGCCAAAAGCGTCATTTTTGGCGGTAACTTGCTTCCAATCAAAAGTTCAATTTTGATTTTTTCCTTTCTTATTACTTACCTAACATACTAAAAGGGATCTGTGTGCCAAGTTATTTTCGATTTGAATTACCACCAGGCGATCCAATCGGGCCCAAACGAACATAAGAATAAAAATGGAGAGAGCTTTTCAGAATCTTTCTACAAATCTAATTGTTTGGATTGATCTTAAAATTCATTCGATTATCTGATTTCATTGAACTATAGCTTCAGGTCAAATATTAGAGATAGGTGCATGCATCATCATCATGGGATAATAGTTAACGGAACCGAGTCATAGTTAATCATTCAGAACCTCAGTAATTAATTATTTAACAAGTATCAATTAATTATTTAATTTGTGTTTTCTTTGATCGCAGTGTGTGTTGTGCCGAATTCGGTCCCTGCCCACTAGTGCTCACGTTCCTGTGGAACTGTTCTGGTCAATCGTTCATGCGGATTTGGAGTTGACGCAGTCCAAAAATGAGGTAAAAAATCAGTTCAAAGTAATTGCCTATTTATTCTTGAATTACTTTTCTTCTAATTTTTGGTTCATTATTTTATTCCAAGAATTTTAGATGAAAAAAATGAGTTGAAACAAAATAAATTATTACAGTTACCTCTCATCAATATTAAAGAATCTCTTTTTTAAATAAATGAACGACAAATGAATTTGACAATCCTGTAGTGCGTTAACTGTACCTATAAGTTAAGTTTGATACGCCATATTTCCTAAGTTTGATACACCGTATTACCTTAGTTTGATACACCGTATTTCCTTAGTTTGATATACCGTATTTCCTTAGTTTGATACACCGTATTTCCTTAGTTTGATACACCGTATTTCCTATGTTTGATACGCCATATTTCCTAAGTTTGATACACCGTATTACCTTAATGCTTTTAGAAAACATAATTTTTATTTCAATAATATTTATGTTTTTCCTTCTATTTTTAATTTAAAAAATACTTTAGATATCTATCTACTATTATCCTATCCCGGACGTTTTATTATGAAGGAAAAACAAACTTCTGTAATGTGAGATGATTTTTAATTCATCCGGAAACAATACACCTTATTTATTTTATCAAAATATTAACGTTCCCTTCTTTTAAAGGTAAACACGGCCACACGCCCGTACATCTCGTCACCTAAGAAGAAAAAAGCAAATTTTACAGGAGAGTAAAAAAACCGTTTTTTTTAAAGAAATATTTTACGTTTTCTTTTATATCTTACAGACGGCTTGTATTAAAGGTTTCATTCAATTTTCATTTAAAATAAGACATTATAAGGGATATTTTATTACCTCTAAAAATAGTGTAATCTCTTTTATTCCACATGTAAAAACCTTTAAAAAAAATACCTTCGTTTTTGTACCTATAAGGAACCGTTTTAATCAATACTGTATAGAGATCTATTTTGAAATGGATCCTTAACGTCTTTAAGAATACATTAGAAATGCATGATCTATGTTGAAATGGATGCCTGCGTCTTTAAGAATACATTAGAAGTGCATGAAATCATCAAAGTTGGCTCTTTACAGCTCCACAATTGGATCTCTACTGTATTTACTTTGTTCCAAATTCAGTCAAATAGATCCAAGTATAAAATTATCCCCCATGCTATAAACAAATTAACGGCAGTATAGAAACAAATAAAATTGGCTTTCTGAAGAAGGGAGCTCTCTTGCGAACACTGTAAGAGCTAACTCAGTTCTGATCATACCATTGGACGCGCCTTGATATTTTACATTATATGGGACAAAAAAGCGATTACAAAAATTTGGAGTTAGACCCCTTCAGAAATAAGGTGACGATGTATCCATTTCTTTGTGTAGGTATATGAAATCACGATTTTTGGGGGCATTAAACATAGAAAGACTGATTAACTTACTTTTGATGATCGGGCATTACCACTGTACTTTTAATGAGAGCTCTTGGAAAAATCAGCTTTTCCAGAGCGCGATCAATTTTTGCCCGCTTCTTTTCTTTCTTTTTTTGGCCTCATTCTTGTTGTTTCAAGTGAATTCTTTCAAAAAAATAATTTTATTGTCACTTTCAACTTTTTCCCTCTCAATAATTCGAAAAATCAGGTTCTCTCTCCCATCTTCGAAAAGTCGCGATCAATTTTTGCCCGTTTTTTTTTTTTTTTTTTTTAAGTCTTTTGTTCTTTAAATAATGCAAATGACGAAATTAAAAAGTCTTTCCACTTTCGTCACCTTACTTTTCCTGTCTAGTTCTCCCTTTGCTGCCCTCTCTACTTTCTTGTTTTATTTTGTCAGACTCTCTTACTTTCAACGTACATTCATGTTTCTTATTTGTTTCCTTCTTTGAAATAATGGGAGTTTAGTTTGGTACGAGGGCAGGGGCGGATTTAAGGCTATATCTTAGGGGGGCGGTGCAGCACTTTGGGAGGGAATACTTCCGTAGTGAATGGAATACCCCCCAGACGGGGGTTGTCGGGGGACCGCCCACGGTGAAATTTTTGAATAATTAAAGTCAAAATGTGAAAATCTGTGCTCTAAAACTGCAATGTTGTGTCATACACAAGTGACTAAAACAATAATATGTTTTAAACAACATCATGCAATTTGCAAATGGAAATTATAAAAAAAAAATCAAGTTAACGTAAGATGAGGCTTTACGGTCATTACAAAATGGCCGACGTGCCTGGCGTATGCGCGGATGTGGCATGTAGTTAGCGGCTGGGAATAGAGCGTTCGTAGTGGCATTTTTACACTATTCCTGAACAGTTTGTAAAATGTAAAATAAATTCTGTTCTTGGGGCACCTGATATAAACAAGATAGACAATTGACGAGGGGAGTGCGGGGCGTTGTTATGACGTTATATATATCTGTGGAATGTTTTATTTGAATTCATAAAATCATTATGTCTGATTGTATTTACAAATTCAAAATGAGAAAAATATATATGCCATAATTTATCTTCCCAAGGGGTGGGGCGGTCGCCATCCCCGCCCCCCAATTTAAATCCGCCCCTGTACGAGGGAAAATAATACATTTGTAAGAAACATTTTTCATAATTTCAAACACAACACTTAACACCACTAATCAATATCTACCAACATCCTGCAAGGTGCTATTTACATTCTACACCACCACAAATCATAAATATGTAAACAATTAAATAATAATGATTAAAAAAGAAAAACAAGAATATTATGTCCTATGGATTGATTAGTATGCTGTTCAGAAGCAATCAACTATATGTTGACACGAATATTATGTTCTATGGATTGTTCAGTATGCTGTATAGAAGCAATCAACTATACGTTGACATGAATATTATGTTCTATAGATTGATTAGTATGCTGTACAGAAGCAATCAACTATACGTTGACACGAATATTATGTTCTATGGATTGATCAGTATGCTGTATAGAAGCAATCAACTATACGTTGACATGAATATTATGTTCTATAGATTGATTAGTATGCTGTACAGAAGCAATCAACTATACGTTGACACGAATATTATGTTCTATGGATTGATCAGTATGCTGTATAGAAGCAATCAACTATACGTTGACACGAATATTATGTTCTATAGATTGATCAGTATGCTGTATAGAAGCAATCAACTATACGTTGACACGAATATTATGTTCTATGGATTGATCAGTATGCTGTATAGAAGCAATCAACTATACGTTGACACGAATATTATGTTCTATAGATTGATCAGTATGCTGTATAGAAGCAATCAACTATACGTTGACACGAATATTATGTTCTATAGATTGATCAGTATGCTGTATAGAAGCAATCAACTATACGTTGACACGAATATTATGTTCTATGGATTGATCAGTATGCTGTATAGAAGCAATCAACTATACGTTGACACGAATATTATGTTCTATGGATTGATCAGTATGCTGTATAGAAGCAATCAACTATACGTTGACACGAATATTATGTTCTATGGATTGATCAGTATGCTGTATAGAAGCAATCAACTATACGTTGACACGAATATTATGTTCTATGGATTGATGAGTATGCTGTATAGAAGCAATCAACTATATGTTGACACGAATATTATGTTCTATGGATTGATCAGTATCTGAATAGAAGCAATCAACTATATGTTGACACGAATATTATGTTCTATGGATTGATGAGTATGCTGCATAGAAGCAATCAAATATAGGTTGACACGAATATTATGTTCTATAGATGGATCAGTATGCTGTATAGAAGCAATCAACTATACGTTGACACGAATATTATGTTCTATAGATTGATCAGTATGCTGTATAGAAGTAATCAAATATACGTTGACACGAATAGTATGTCCTATGGATTAATCAGTATGCTGTATAGAAGCAATCAACTATACGTTGACACGAATATTATGTCCTATGGATTGATCAGTATTCTGTGTAGAAGCAATCCGCTATACTTTGACAACACCACTAACTTCATATATGTAGTTGATTCTCTCCCTTTCTACATTATTACTATAGTCTTATAAACTACTGTAAATCTCGCTCAAGTCTTTTGCCACTATTCCATTTAAAGGAGCTAAAAACTGATCCTTGAATATAATTAATGTCCACAGCAAGTATCATAAAATCAGTGTAACAAACAGATTGTTAAAGAAAAATTGTAGTGTTGAAACTAAAGCCACTTAAGGTAGCATTCCGTTCCTCGGGACTGCGTCAAGCGACCCGACAGGCGGCCGCTTCCTATTTGCAGCATTCCGTTCCTAGCGACAGAAGATATTGTAGATTGAATTCAGAACAATTTACTTTTGTACTTAACTTAATTGAAAAAGACATTCAACCATTCTCACAATGGACTAACCAACTCAACCAACATCTCATCTTCATCAGAACAAACTAACATTTTCAGTTTTCTACCGAAATTAAAAAGAAAGATAGTGGACTAACCAACTCAACCAACATCTCATCTTCATCAGAACAAACTGACATTTTCAGTTTTCTACCGAAATTAAAAAGAAAGATATTGGACTAACCAACTCAACCAACATCTCATCTTCATCAGAACAAACTGACATTTTCAGTTTTCTACCGAAATTAAAAAGAAAGATATTAAAAATTACGAATCGCAAACACAAGTAAACAAGGAATGTGTCGCCAGACTGAAGCGACAGTATTGCTCTCGAAGCGACTTGGTCGCGCGACCCAGTCGCCTGCTTCGGTCTGTCTTTCATTTAAATACATAGAAAGCAGTGGTGTCGCGAGGAACGGAGTGGTACACTTAGTTTCTGGTATAATCAGGAAGATTCTGGCTATGATAGTTCCCGAATATCTGCAAAGGATATTTATTCCCAGCCCCTTTATAGGTTTTATCATACTCTCACTTTTATCTTTCATGTTCTTCTTGTTTGTTTACTTCTTTCTCTTTAACTTCACCTATAACTTTATATACGTATGTAGTTGATTCTCTCCCTTTCTACATTATTACTATAGTCTTATAATCTACTGTAAATCTCTCTCAAGTCTTTTGCCACTATTCCATTTAAAAGCCACTTAGGTAGCATTCCGTTTCTCGCGACCGCGACAGGCGGCCGCTTCCTATTTGCAGCATTCCGTTCCTAGCTACAGAAGATATTGTATATTGAATTCAGATCAGAACAATTTACTTTTGTACTTAGCTTAATTGAAAAAGACATTCAACCATTCTCACAATATTATCTTTATAGGACTCCAGTCTGACATCAAATAGGGGTAAGTTCGGACTAACCAACTCAACATCTCATCTTCATCAGAACAAAATGACATTTTCAGTTTTCTACCGAAATTAATAAGAAAGATAGTAAAAATTACGAATCACAAACACAAGTACACAACGAATGTGTCGCCTGACTGAAGCGACAGTACTGCTCTCGAAGCGACAGGGTCGCAGGACCCTCTGTCGCGCAATCCAGTCGCCTGCTTCGGTCTTTCATTTAAATACATAGAAAGTAGTGGTGCCGCGAGGAACGGAATGGTACCTTTCGTTTCTGGTATAATCAGGAAGATTCTGGCTATGATAGTTCCCGAATATCTGCAAAGGATATTTATTCCCAGCCCGTTTATAGGTTTTATCATAATCTCACTTTTATCTTTCATGTTCTTCTTGTTTGTTTACTTCTTTCTCTTTAACTTCACTTTTCCTTTCCCATCGAAGCTTTCATATTTTTTCTTGTTAAATGTAGCATCAACAATTGTACAAAGGGCCACACATGTTTTTGTTTCTTCTCCCCCCACCCCAAAAGTTCCCATTCTTTTCAAATTCTGCACACCGCGACTCTCATTTCCATTTGAAGATATGTATACTAGAACAACAGAGTGGAAAACAAATTCCACAAATTCAAATTTAATCAACATTTATGAGAAAGAGTTTTCCACGTTACTGTTTAAGAGTATATGCGGTACAAAGATATTTTCGTTTGTGGGTTCTTGCGAGTGGTGGTGGTGGTGAATGGGTGAGTAGTTTGTGGATGCATGCTGTCTCATGAAAAGGTATTCGGATGAGTTTTTTGGTGTTGAGGGAATAATGTGTTCATTTAAATGGAAACTG
The DNA here is from genome assembly GCA_012654025.1 of Pachypsylla venusta. Classification (NCBI taxonomy): domain Eukaryota; kingdom Metazoa; phylum Arthropoda; class Insecta; order Hemiptera; family Aphalaridae; genus Pachypsylla; species Pachypsylla venusta. Next base: position 13,680,736 of record CM022884.1, read on the forward strand.
GGTTTCTATTACAAACCCGCTGTGTAAGGCAGAACCAATGGAAGCTTACCAAATGATAGCGCCGATCTCAGTGGTGGTGGTGAATGTGTGAGTAGTTTGTGGATGCATGCTGGCTCATGAAAAGGTGTTTGGATGAGTTTTTAGGTGTTGAGGGAATAATGTGTTCATTTAAATGGAAACTGGGTTTCTATTACACACCCGCTATGGAAGGCAGAACCAATGGAAGCTTACTAAATGATAGCGCCGATCTCAGTGGTGGTGGTGGTGAATTCCTGAGTAGTCTCTAGATGCATGCTATCTCATGAGAAGGTGTTCGGATGAGTTTTTTTAGTGTTGAGGGAATTATGTGTTCATTTAAATGTGTTCATTTAAAGAAACTAGGTTTCTGTTAGACGCCTACTATGTATGAGAGAACCAATGGAAGCTTATCAAATGATAGCGCCGATCTGAGTGGTGGAGCTTGTCTCGTATATGTTGATTTAAAAGATCCTGCCAACTTGATGTATCAATTCGCATGAGAAATCAGGACAATTAAAAAAAAAAAAAAANAAAAAAAAAAAAAAAAAAAAAAAAAAAAAAAAAAAAATGGAAATGTCAACAATTTATGATATAAAAAGAGTGTTTTGTAAAATGTTGTCATAAAGTACTGCCCGCACTTTTCAAAACTCTGCACTCTGAAATTTACCTCACCTCACACTACCTTCACCTCTGCGCACGTTATTTTTAGTGGCGTAGAAAAAAACACGACATTATTAATTATTTTCAAAAGCAAGCAGGACATGTGCTGCCAAAACCCGACGTCTGGTAACCCTAATCCTGTCAGACCTGTGCAAATTTGATGACTCGGTCGAGTCTGTTGAAACGATAGATGCTGTCCGCTTGAAGAAGACTGTCAAAAGTGTCGACCTGCCACTTAATGAAACCAGTCCAAAAATATTTACTTACTTTCCGTCTCCATCACGGGAATTGATGGTGGTAGGAAGGCTGGACAGGCTACTCTGAGGACGCCGGACCACAGATGTTAATAATCCCGGTCCCTTGCATGTCCCCCAATAGAGGTTAAAATCTCAAATTCATGAGGATTTCATGGGTTGGCTGAGTTTGAACTCACCACCAAATCACCAACCCATATCTAAACGGTGGGGTCTGCAAATAACCAATTGGTAAATAACTCGATACAGCTTGATTGATGCTGTTGTCTCATTAGAGCTCATCATTATTTAATCTCTTTCCAATGCACATCCAGGTGCAATAAAATCCATGCAAAATGTCACAGTGTGGACGCATCAATTCATTTTATATTGCAGCACACCTTTCTGTCCCCCCACCTCCCCTCACTGGGCAACATGTTGTGATGATATTGTTTAATTAATTTTTTAATGAGCATGCAGATACAAATTTTGGTTCGGATTTTATGTTTTTTGTTATACTGAGTGTTTCAATAATTCAATATCTTGTGCACCATAAAATATACACAACTCAGATTTGAAGAAAGTTTTTAACATACAAAAAGTAAATTTGCGAGGAATTCAAATATACTAAGTTACTACGCATTGATACTTTTCGGGTGGTGGGGGGGGGGGGGGGGGGGGTAGGGGGGGGTGGTCGANTGTTTTTGTTGATGCTGTTATTGCTGATGTTGTTGTTGTTGATGCTGGTATTATTTAAAAAACTTTGTTACTACGCATTGATACTACGAGAAAGAGAGGGGTGCCAGGAAAGGATACAGCTAAAGAGAATAGGTACTGAAAAGAAGGTTGTGGCATAGTAGAATATAGGAAGGCAACGCCAACCCCAAATAGAATTGAGAAAAGAAGAGGAGTAAACTACTATTTCAGTCCTGAAAAATCTAAGGAAAAAAGTTTAAAGACTAAATTTGGCCCACCCCTAAAATCAGAATAAAAACCTTCAGGAAAAATATATAATTCATGCTATCTTGTTTCGTATCCCATCCATGACACATTGCCAATATTTGCCTTGGAAACAGATTATATTATTATTTTGATCAAAAGTAGTTCTACAGCCACAGGAAAAAATGCAGGCCTCAGCTATTTATTTATACGGCAAAACTTAAACAGTTTACTTAAAAATATCGTAACAGACAACACACCATTATTTTAAATTACTAAACAAAATTAAATAACAAATTTGCACCCCAGACTGGGACTTTTCTAAGGAGTACGTTGTACTGCTGTAAACATACTGAAGTGAATAGAACATATATGAGAGCAGCACCACCTTGATCTCTAATATTCTAATGAAATTAATTCCAAAGAAATCCAATAGATAGCGACACCTCTCCTTTATAATTGACTATTCTGGAATTAATTGGAATGTGAGCTGCGTATTTACTTCCCCTTTCGAGAACAATGCAGAAGGTTATAGGGTCCTCCATGACTTCTGGAATATTCTAGAATTTTTGTTAAAATCTATATGAGGGACTTCGAGGGGCTTTTGAGTATAGTTCAAGTGACTGAATTTTGAATTTTTCTAGCGTGTTTTGTATACGATATTTTAGAAGTTTATCAGTGTACACCTTTTTTTAACTTTTTATTGTGTTTTTTTTAATAAAGTGTTTTAAATTTCTTTTCTATTTTTTTGAGTTAGTTAACGCGTTTTTATCAACGACTACTTAATCCTCGAACCCTAAGTCTACAACAATACAATGGTTTTAGCTGAAGGAGTAAGAGAAAGCCTGAATACCCCCCCCCCCCCCCCCCCCCCNCCCCTCCCCGACAGATTTTTCTCTCCATGGCCCTGTGAACCAATCTTCTCTTTCGCACTGAATATCGCGGGGATAATCAGTTTTAATGTCTTCTTTAATGCAATTTATTTTAATGAGACTAATTAGGTAATTGAACGTTAATATTATTTCAAAAGAAACATTCTTCTTGCTCAGAAGAATGTTTCAGATTATATTTAAAGTACTCTCATTATGACTAATAAAGTCCTTAGAAGCTTATTAGCTTGGGGAAAATTATCTTTGTATGTATATAGATAAATAAATTTAAAATTAAAAAAAAAAAAAAAATAGATTTTCAGTTAATTTATATTTTAAATCAAGGGGCACTTTNAAAAAAAATTAGATTTTCAGTTAATTTATATTTCAAATCAACAAAATTCAAATTTCGTTTTCACTCTATTCCTAGCTGGAACCATATTACCTACAATGTCTGCCATAATCAACAAATTTGGTCTCTGGGAACCACATAACGTGTTTTGGCATTGAAAACTCGACATCCCAAATTTCAGTCCAATTAAAATAATTTCTTATTTTTTATTGAAATTTTGTAATATTTCAAATTTTATTGAAATTTTGTAATGTTTCATTTTTTTTTTTTTTTTTTTTTTTTTTTTTTTTTTTTTTTTTTTTTTTTTNAAAGCATTTTTTTTTTTTTTACTAAAAAACGACAGATTATTTATTTTTATAAATTCCAGACCAGCCGTGAGTGAATTTTAATAACAATTCGAATTAATTAATTATTATTATTTATTACTGAAATTAGAAGGGCTCATTGATTATAATATCTTCATTGTTATTCACTAATTATAAGATTTCTAAACGATAGTATTATGGTAAAAAAAATAAGACTTAAGCGACCTCAGACAGCCGCATAACTACATAGCAAATATCTTTGCATAGTCTCGCATGTAGGAAAAACACATGATCTCATGGGAGTCTGCAGAATGCTCGATCCCCGGAATCTTTGAAGTACATTCATATTTGTTGGTCATAACTGCCCATAACAAGGGAGTCTACAGAATGCTCGATCCCCGGAATCTTCGAACTACATTCATATTTGTTGTTCATAGTATTAACTGCCCATAACATGGGAGTCTACAGAATGCTCGATCCCCGGAATCTTCGAAGTACATTTGTTGTTCATTGTATTAAAAAAACAAATATAAATTTGTTATATTTGTTTTTTTTAATATCATTTTTTTTTAGGAATTACAATAAAGACCTTCCCATTTCAATATTAGGCGCAGAATTAACGCATTTCAGTCGTTCCCGGCATTTTGTTATATCCTTTTTGTCTGTGTGTCATGATGATGAAAGAAAATTGTACCAAAAAGAGAAGGTTCCAGAATTGTATTATTACAATTAATTCACGTTTAGATTGAATTGATTGATAGAAAACTGAATTATCCTTCAGTGTACAAAATTTCAAAAAGAAATATTGAGCACAGTATATTGATCAACATTTGAGACCGCCAAGTAATGCTCCGCGTGCTAATTTCTGAAAATCAAGGACGCGTGTGACGGTCTGTTAAAATGGACGACCCAGTATTTCTACATTATTATTAACGTGGCGGCCTTTCCTTTCGGAATTCCAAGTGCTGCGTCCACTAGTTAGGACTATTGCACACCAGTTTTTTCCACGTCTAATATCTCTCATCCAGCCCTGAAATTGCCGAACCCCTAATGAAGTTGAGCAACGATTCTACTGGAACCCTAGCGTTCTGAAGCGTTGTGGTGCCATATATGGGCAATCAAATATAATGTGCAAGGCCGTCTCCTCTTCTTCTCCACACACCCTGCACATCGCGCGCAGTATTTCTACAACTTTGGAATACCACTTGACCGATTTTCTTGCATTCAGTTACTGCTTGTTGTACGGTTAGTAATGGGAAATTTCTTTTCATTTCATTTTTTTTAAAAAAAGGAAAAAAAAATATCATTTTTCCCCGTTCAGCATTCGCGTCTTATTAAGTTTGCTCATCTAACTGGAAAACCCCGTACTCATACCGTTATAGCATTACGAGTGAACTCGTATAGGTTTCAATTTGTTTCCATTCAGTTTCCTTATACTCCTTAAGTCGGCATTTTTTTCCCCCCTCCCTTGCGTTAAACCGTTATTAAAGTGTCATTGACGGTGTTGTTTAGCATATACAGGGTGAGCGAAATGTAATGAACCCAATTGTGTTTCTCTTTAATTTTTTCAGGTTATACCGCGTTCTCAAATACAATTCCTGCAAGTTTTTATATCAAAAATATCAAAATAAAAATTAAATCAATCCCGGTTAGGGAAAACTTTAAAAGAAAACAAATAGGCCCATTACTTTTGGCCCACCTTGCACAAGGTGAATAACAATATTAAAGCTTGATCCGACTCCTGGGGCAGGACTTTTGAAGTAATAGAAGTTTGGTTTGGTGTGAAGAGTACAATTAGGACATTTGATAGGGAGTTTTTCAATAATTCCATCCTGAACAACAAACACCTCAAATAGCCAACGATCATACCACGTTGAATACACCAGTTCCCGTCAGATCACTGAAGTTAAGCAACGTCGGGCGTGGTCAGTACTTGGAAGGGTGACCGCTTGGGAACACCACGTATCGTTGGCTTTTTCCGGCCCAACCCAGGCTGGGTGAGGTCAATGTGGGTAGCTGGTTTGCAAGTTTCCAGCGAATGGAGGGTAAAACCCCCGTCTTGAATGACCAATAGATGTTAAAGAGACGTTAAGCCAAATTAAAAAAAAATAAAAAAAATAGGGCCATTACTTTTAGCCCACCTTGTACAAGGTGATTAACAATATTAAAGCTTGATCCGATTCCTGGGACAGAACCTTAGAAGTAATAGGACTTTGGTTTGGTGTGAGGAGTACAATTAGGACATTTGATAGGGAGTTTTTCAATAATTCCATCCTGAACAACAAACACCTCAATATTTGCCAACATTCTACAGGAATATATGTTATAAGCATGATAAAAAAGAAGGACCCCACTATTAGAATGGAAACGCTACCCGAACAACATACCTTAGTAGACGAAGAAAAAAAAAGTATTTATGAGCCATGTATACCGTACTACCAAGAGAATTTCAACATAAAATATATTGGATTGCTAGGGTGCCAGAGGGATCATTACCAGGTTTTTTTGAAAGTTTTAGAAAACACTTTGGAATACCGAAATCTATGAGAGACGAAGTAATTACTGCCACTATACGTGGATCCTGTAAAATTATCCAAAATCATCTTTATAAAAGTTAAAAGGAAAGAAAGAAGGAAAAACATCAACAACAATAAAAACTGTTTGATAACAATACTGTGTCCATGGGCAAACATCAAAGTGATGTCAGTTTGTGAACATATTATTATATATATTCACATTCTACACATATACAGAGTGAATCAGAATAACGTTATCACAGGCATAGGGTAGGTGGTAGAACATGTCATTGTCATTTCCAACACAAATTACTCTGCCAATGTGAGACATTGTATTCAAGGTACGTAGAATACAAAAATCCATGAAAAAAAATGCGCCGTTCACCACAATTTTTACACCAGAGANGCGCCAAGCGAAGCGGGCGTATCCTGCTAGTATTATAATATATATTCACATTCTACACATATACAGGGTGAATCAGAATAACGTTATCACAGGCGTAGGGTAGGTGGTAGAACATGTCATTGTCATTTCCAACACAAATTACTCTGCCAATGTGAGACATTGTATTCAAGGTACGTAGAATACAAAAATCCATGAAAAAAAATGCGCCGTTCACCACAATTTTTACACCAGAGACTGTCCGCTGTTATGGGCACTTTTGCCACTTAGCGTTGACAGAATTTGATCAAATTCGGTCAAAGATCTTAGAAGTCGGGATTAGCTTAGGATCAGAATTAAGTAAATTGTATTGTAAAAATAAATAAACATATTATCTATAAAAAAAAATTTGGTATGCATGTCCCATTTGGGGTCCAATTTTGCCCAACATTGAGTATGGAACCATACATATGTGAATGGCGGTGAACAAACGTTTCGGGGCACGAATAGACCCTAAATGAAACATACATACCAAAATTTGATCAAAATCGGTCAACGATAAAGTGGCAAAAATGCCCATCACGGCCGTTCATCGAACAAGCGGGAATTTTTTATCGATTTTAATATTAGAATCCCTAATACGTACCTTGAAAGGTAATATATCAAATTTTGAGTGGAGTATTCGTATATCCCGCTTGTCCGATGGGGTCTATTCGTGCCCCGAAACGTTTGTTCACCGCCATTCACATATGTATGGTTCCATATTCGTAGAGGGCTAGGATCTCCATCGTAAGGCTCCTGGATGGTCCCCGCAGCATGGCCTTGATTTGTCTCAGTCCCGAGATGGCCCTCCACCGTTCAAGGTGTCTTTTAAGTACCCAGTCCGCAATGAAGCTCCTGTCATGCTTACGGGTTCTGGTCCTATGAATGGTGTCGCAGACCCCATTCTCGCCAGTTCATGATCCCGTTCATTACAAGCAATGCTTTTGTACCCTGGCACCCAACCTAGGCAGACTCGGTTGTTCTGTGCCAGTCCTTTTAGCGCAAGCTGACATTGCCACGTTATTCTGGAGAACGCGCTGTAGCTGATTATAGCCTTCAGCGCTGCCTGGCTATCACAGAATATATAAGTCTCCCTTTTAGAGAGACCATTTTTATGTTCTCATACGCGCAAGTGCGAATTGCAAGGATCTCAGCCTGATGATACACCCCGGCGTTGGTCCCCAAGGGCAGAGATATGTCCATCCTGTATTGCACACAGTGTACGCCAGCATTAGATTCCGTTTTTGTGGGATGATTTTGGTTTATTATTTTCAATAATGAATCGTGACGAAGAAAAAAAAAAGGTTCCAAAGGTTCATAATTGAAGATGGTAAACTACCACACTGTTCGGTAACAAATTTTCTTTTTCTTTGTCTCCCTGTATTGGACAAATAAATTATGAAATAAATGCACAAACATAATGTGTTCATACCTACATAATATTATATTTAGAAAACATAATANCATGGCCTTGCTTTGTCTCAGTCCCGAGATGGCCCTCCACCGTTCAAGGTGTCTTTTAAGTATACCCAGTCCGCAATGAAGCTCCTGTCATGCTTACGGGTTCTGGTCCTATGACGTCGCAGAGAATGGTGTCGCAGACCCCATTCTCGCCAGTTCATGATCCCGTTCATTGCCAGCAATGCTTTTGTACACTGGCACCCAACCTAGGCAGACTTGGTTGTTCTGTGCCAGTCCTTTTAGCGCAAGCTGATATTCCCACGTTATCCTGGAGAACGTGCCGTAGCTGATTATAGCCTTCAGCGCTGCCTGGCTATCACAGAATATATAAATCTCCCTTTTAGAGAGACCCATTTTTATGTTCTTATACGCGCAAGTGCGAATTGCAAGGATCTCAGCCTGATGATACACGCCGGCGTTGGTGCCCAAGGGCAGAGATATGTCCACCCTGGTCGCACACAGTGTATACCAGCACCAGATCCCGTTTTTGTGGGGTGATTTTGGTTTATTATTTTCAATACTGAATCGTGACGAAGAAAAAAAAAAGGTTCCAAAGGTTCATAATTGAAAATAGTAAACTACCACACTGTTCGGTAACAAATTTTCTTTGTCTCCCTGTATTGGACAAATAAATTATGAAATAAATGCACAAACATAATGTGTTCATACCTACATAATATTATATTTAGAAAGCATAATATTTATATCGTTTCCCCAACCCGCCCGCCTCGAGGGGTTGAAAACTTTACTTTCATTTCCTGCATACACTACAACACTTCAATATGTCTGTTCAATTGGAACAGTTTAGTTTCCCTTGTTTGACAAACTTTATCCATCTCGCCATATGAGTATTATTTAACAATAGTAATTCAACAATATTTATTTGTCTCTTGTCCTTGTCAATCACAAATTATGTAAAAAAAAAAACTGGTGTGAACATCACACGACTTTCCTTGTCTATATAAAAAAAAAGAAAGTATTGCAATGGGCTGAAATTTTCGATGTCGAGTTTTCAATTCCAAAACACGTTTTAAAGTCCCCAGAGTGGAAATACAATTATATATTACACTTCTTGATATAACACTTCAACCCAAGTTGTATTTTTCAATTTCTTGTATGAAATTGTATGAATAGGCACCAAATTTTAAGTTCTAGCTCTTTCCATTCTGTTTTCAGGCGGAACCGCCAAAAAGCTGCCTTTAACCGCTAATTAGCGGCCAACAATATATTGCACTTCAACCTAAGTTGTAATTTTCAATTTTTGAATGAAATTGATAAGAATAGGCACCAAGTTTAAAGTTCTTGCTATTGCCGTTCTTATTTTAAGCAGGATATGCGAAAACCCCTAAAAAACGGCAGAAAACCGCCAACGGTATATTCGATTTTCACTAAAAGCTTATTTGGCCGTTCATGGCATAAACTGACATTCATTCGACATGGAAAATCTCAGCCCATTACAATACTTTCCTTTTTATAGGATAAGGAAAATAAAAATGTTTACCCACCATGATTCAATGTTGACCTACTTTCAGTGGCGCAACCAATTTATATGCCGCTGTCTTTTGTTTTTTGGTTTAACGTCTCCTTAACATGGTCACTGCAGACGGGGGGGGAGTTATACCCTCCATTTGCTGGAAACTTCCAATTAGCTACCCACATTGGCCTCATCCAGCCTGGGTTGGGCCGGAAAAAATTGTCAGGATCACTTGAGCGCGAAACTGCGTGGACCACTATTTGGAAAAAAACCTCGCTGGATGTTGCTTAACTTTAGTGATCTAACGGAAACTGGTGTATTCAACGTGCCATAGACGTTATAGCTGTTTAGCGTGGCAAGGCAGACCACGGCTTGGACGCCAATAACTTTTGAGCCGATAGTTGTACAAACAAACTAAAAAGTTTTGCAATCATCAAAATCGGAGGTGGTGCTCATCCAACTTAACGGAGACAACTGAAGCATTGCATCATTGAGTTTTCTATCAATTTATTCAATCCAAACGTAAACCTCCATTACCAAATCAATAATAATACAATTCTAGAACCATTTTTTTTTTTTTTTTTTTTTTTTTTTTTTTTTTTTGTAAAAAATCGTTTAGGTCATGATGCATACTGCGTGACCCGAAAGTTCGAGACCACCTGATTATCTTTTGAGCGGCTTTATGTAGAGTTTTGAAATTTTGCATGTTATTATTTCCCAAATTAAACCACCTGATGGGTTGACCGATTTTTCAGGAACGGGTCCAACATTTGTGGCAACCAGGGGGTCCAACATTTGTTTTTTAAATACAAATCCCCACCTTCTGATACATTTCAAGAAAGACAATAAAATTAGAAGTACTTTGCAAAAAATTTCACACATCTAGCGTGTTTGGTTTCAAAATGGCAGCCATTTGAAATTTCCAAGACATGCCTTCCAAAAGAGTATCTAAAACTAGGCGAATTATTTGGGATATTGAATAATTGCATAGGACACCGCTGTTCGGGAACCTGTTTTGTTAGACATAAATCCCATAGCAAATAATTTGCCTAGTTTTAGAAACTCTCGGAAATTTAAAATGTATCACAAGAAGAGGGTTCGTATTTAAAAAAACAAAACTACAAATGGTGAAATATAATAATTTGGGGTATAATATGCCATGCAAAATTTCAAAACTCCACATAAAGCTGCTCAAAAGATATTCAGGTAGTCTCGGACTTTTGGGACACGCAGTATACGAAAAGCATATATACACCAAAATGCTATCGTGGACGACCTTGTCACCTAAATGCCTCAATTCTGTGTAATCAATAGGTCCTAAAATGAAAATGCGAAAGTCATTTGAAGTGTACGAGTATATCAATGACAAAAGTTATCAACAGAAAAGCAAATGTGACATTTCGGTCCGTGTTGTGCCTCCATAGTATTCCGCAATCCCCTTACGACAAGTTTCCCGGGTTTCCTCTTAATTTTTTCGAAATAAAACTTCTGACATTTTTGTTGTTGTAAAAGACATGCATTTTATATTAAAAAATTCTATGTCAAGTAGCATGATACAAATAAATAACATTTAGTCAAGTGAAAACATAGTCATCAGTTTTATTTTTTATTTGTTTGTTAAAAAAAACTGCAAAATATAGAACGACGATTTCATTCTATATTTTCAGATACCACCGACCACCGGCAAGTTCTGTTAATGCTTTATTTGATTGACAAAAAATCAGATAAAGCCGCAAACTCCTGTCCCGCGTGTTCATGAAATTTGTTGGCCCTATGAAGCCAATTGGTAAACCAGGTATATCGACAAGGTCTGTTAATGCTTTATTTGATTGATAAAAAATCAAATAATGCCGCAAAATCCTGTCCCGCGTGTTCATGAAATTTGTTGGCCATATGAAGCCAATTGGTAAACCAGGTATATTGACAAATTCTGTTAATGCTTTATTTCATTGATAAAAAAATCAAAAAAAGCCGCAAACTCCTGTCCCGCGTGTTCATGAAATTTGTTGGCCCTATAAAGCCAATTGGTGGACCAGGTATATCGACAAGTTCTGTTAATGCTTTGACCAGGTATATCGACAAGTTCTGTTAATGCTTTGACCAGGTATATCGACAAGTTCTGTTAATGCTTTGACCAGGTATATCGACAAGTTCTGTTAATGCTTTGACCAGGTATATCGACAAGTTCTGTTAATGCTTTGACCAGGTATATCGACAAGTTCTGTTAATGCTTTGACCAGGTATATCGACAAGTTCTGTTAATGCTTTGACCAGGTATATCGACAAGTTCTGTTAATGCTTTGACCAGGTATATCGACAAGTTCTGTTAATGCTTTGACCAGGTATATCGACAAGTTCTGTTAATGCTTTGACCAGGTATATCGACAAGTTCTGTTAATGCTTTGACCAGGTATATCGACAAGTTCTGTTAATGCTTTGACCAGGTATATCGACAAGTTCTGTTAATGCTTTGACCAGGTATATCGACAAGTTCTGTTAATGCTTTGACCAGGTATATCGACAAGTTCTGTTAATGCTTTGACCAGGTATATCGACAAGTTCTGTTAATGCTTTGACCAGGTATATCGACAAGTTCTGTTAATGCTTTGACCAGGTATATCGACAAGTTCTGTTAATGCTTTGACCAGGTATATCGACAAGTTCTGTTAATGCTTTGACCAGGTATATCGACAAGTTCTGTTAATGCTTTGACCAGGTATATCGACAAGTTCTGTTAATGCTTTGACCAGGTATATCGACAAGTTCTGTTAATGCTTTGACCAGGTATATCGACAAGTTCTGTTAATGCTTTGACCAGGTATATCGACAAGTTCTGTTAATGCTTTGACCAGGTATATCGACAAGTTCTGTTAATGCTTTGACCAGGTATATCGACAAGTTCTGTTAATGCTTTGACCAGGTATATCGACAAGTTCTGTTAATGCTTTGACCAGGTATATCGACAAGTTCTGTTAATGCTTTGACCAGGTATATCGACAAGTTCTGTTAATGCTTTGACCAGGTATATCGACAAGTTCTGTTAATGCTTTGACCAGGTATATCGACAAGTTCTGTTAATGCTTTGACCAGGTATATCGACAAGTTCTGTTAATGCTTTGACCAGGTATATCGACAAGTTCTGTTAATGCTTTGACCAGGTATATCGACAAGTTCTGTTAATGCTTTGACCAGGTATATCGACAAGTTCTGTTAATGCTTTGACCAGGTATATCGACAAGTTCTGTTAATGCTTTGACCAGGTATATCGACAAGTTCTGTTAATGCTTTGACCAGGTATATCGACAAGTTCTGTTAATGCTTTGACCAGGTATATCGACAAGTTCTGTTAATGCTTTGACCAGGTATATCGACAAGTTCTGTTAATGCTTTGACCAGGTATATCGACAAGTTCTGTTAATGCTTTGACCAGGTATATCGACAAGTTCTGTTAATGCTTTGACCAGGTATATCGACAAGTTCTGTTAATGCTTTGACCAGGTATATCGACAAGTTCTGTTAATGNGATGTCACTTGAGGGTGAGCTCACGGTCCGAATCCACCGTGAAATAACATAAAAAGCAACTCTACAAAAGAATAATTTACTGACTTAGATGTAGTCAATCAGATTTGGTTGTCGTGGACAATGCCAATGTATTAGCCGTCAAGATTAGATGTATGGTGAGACTTATCATAGCGTTGGTCATCATCGGAAACGATGATATCACTATCTGTTCGAATTTTTGAAAAATTCGAAACCTTTATTTTCGTGATATTCACATAACTACAGAAAAAAAGAATCCGCGAATTTGTAACAACCTTGGATTTTAATCGTGAAACAGAATATTGCTGTCATATTGGGAATGGAATGATTTCGTGATATTCACATACCTACAGGAAAATCTGATATCAACTTTGGTCTCTTAGCACCCCACAACACGTGGGGCAGAATTTTGCTGTCATATTGGGAAAGAAATGATTTCGTGATATTCACATACCTACAGGAAAATCTGATATCAACTTTGGTCTCTTAGCACCCCACAACATGTGGGGCAGAATTTTGCTGTCATATTGGGAAAGAAATATGTCATTGATATAAAACACGTCAAAAATGATCTTTTCATTTAAATTTTAGGACCTATAGATTAAGCAGAATTAACGTGTTCAGGTGACCGTTGACCAGTCCCGACCGGTAGCATTTTTCTATATTGTTTTTGTGTGGTGTCATGGCATGAATTTTTATAAAAAATATGGTTCCAAAGTTGTAATATTATTATTAATTTGACAATACAGGTACGTAGATTTTCACGTTTTGAATGATTAAATTAATAGATTTTTTTGGCTTAACGTCTCTTTGACCATCTATTGGTCATTCGAGACGGGGGTTTCACCCTCCATTCGCTGGAAACTTGCAAACCAACTACCCAGCGTGGGTTGGGCCAAAAAATAGCTAATAGTATCACATAGGCGCGAACCCACATGGTACAACCTCGCCGGTGTTTTAATGTCAGGATTCTAACGGAGTGTAGTAAACGCTGGCTAATAGTGAACAAAATTTCGAAATTTCAGTGAACAAATTTAATAAGTGAACAATATTTCAATTCAATTTAAGACAAATTAAGCACATTATACCTATTGATCAACATTTGAGGCTACAAAATACTGCTGCGTGTGCTCTTTCCTGAAAATTAAGGACGTCTGTGATGGGGTACCCCAGACGTTTTATTTTCCAATTCTTCATTTACCTGCACAGAACCGGACTTAGAACTAATGGAATGGCCACAAGCATTTTTGGCTTTGCCCGTTTGTTCGTTCTACGATAATAAATCTGAAACGTTGTGCCTGCTTTGTATGACATTGATTATGACCCTGGAATTACCTGATTAATTTCTGGCTCTATTGGGCCACAAGGAGCCCAATGACAGCTCATACAAAGTCTGCAGTCCACAGAACTAGTGGTTAGTGTATAGTTGTAGATATAGACGTAGACACTTCACTCTTCAAGAGAGACTACAACACAGACCCAACTTGATTCTCTTCTCAAATGATTATTTGGAAAAATAATTTTCTTTCCCAGTTTTTCCCCTTTCTATTTTTGTCCCATTGTCAGGTTCTGACATTTTCATTGTTATTCTACACCTACACCCAAGTTCATTTGGAAGTGTTTTCTTAAGAGACGAACGCACTTGAGGCGTGTTATCTTTTATAATTTCAAGAGTGTTAGCTGGGGTGTTTAATTGTTTATATTAAGAAGATTGAAACAAAAAATACGAGTTTGGGAGACTACGGTGACAATAGAATTTTAATTTTAACCCTTTGGTGTACAAGGAGCAATAATCAGGATGTTAATAAACCTTGTAACAATGATAGAAAGAGTCAATTGTAACAATGATAGAGAGAGTCAATTGTAACAATTTTAGAAAGAGTCAATTGTAGCAATGATAGAAAGAGTCAAATGTAAGAATGATAGAAAGAGTCAATTTTAACAATGATAGAAAGAGTTAAATGTAACAATGATAGAAAGAGTTAATTGTAAGAATGATAGAAGAGTCAAATGTATTAACAATGATAGAAAGAGTCAATTGCAACAATGATAGAAAGGGTCAAATGTAACAATGATAAAAAGAGTAAATTGTAACAATGATAGAAAGAGTCAATTTTAACAATGATAGAAAGAGTCAAATGTAACAATGACAGAAAAAGTCAATTGTAACAATGACAGAAAGAGTTAATTGTAACAATGATAGAAAGAGTCAAATGTAACAATGATAGAAAGCGTCAAATGTAACAATAATTGAAAGAGTCAATTGTAACAATGATAAAAAGAGTCAAGAGTCAAATGTAACAATGATAGAAAGCGTCAAATGTAACAATAATTGAAAGAGTCAATTGTAACAATGATAAAAAGAGTCAATTTTAACAAGGATAGAAAGAGTCAATTGTAACAATGATAGAAAGAGTCAATTGTAACAATGATAGAAAGAGTAAATTGTAACAATGATAGAAAGAGTAAATTGTAACAATGATAAAAAGAGTCAATTGTAACAATGACAGAAAGAGTCAATTGTAACAATGATAGAAAGAGTCAAATATAACAATGATAAAAAGAGTGAAATGTAACAATGATAAAAAGAGTCAAATGTAACAATGATAAAAAGAGTCAAATGTAACAATGATAAAAAAAGTCAATTGTAAAAATGATAGAAAGAGTAAATTGTAACAATGATAAAAAGAGTCAATTGAAACAATGATAAAAAGAGTCAATTGAAATAATGATAAAAAGAGTCATTTGTAACAATGATAAAAAGAGTCAATTGAAATAATGATAAAAAGAGTCATTTGTAACAATGATAGAAAGAGTCAATTGTAACAATGATAAAAAGAGTCAATTGAAATAATGATAAAAAGAGTCAATGAAATAATGATAAAAAGAGTCAATGAAATAATGATAAAAAGAGTCAATTGAAATAATGATAAAAAGAGTCAATTGTAACAATGATAGAAAGAGTCAATTAAGAAAAATCCGTCATTTTCATTACTCTGTGCTCTAAACTAAATGAACCTCCGTACCCATGCTTAACAAATGAGCTATAATAATAATATAATTTCAAGAGTGTTACTATCAGAATTAGAAGTTTGAGAGGCTCCAGTTATATTAACCTTTTGAGGTACAATAACAACGAAAAGTTTTCTTTTCGTCCTCCAAATCTTGAGAGGGGGACTACCCTCTATATATTCGCTACTTCAAGACGCCTCCGTGGCAAAGTGTGGATCACAAGAATCCTCGTAGGTTTCAAAAGTTTGAAAAAGTTTTTTTCTCGAATTATCTAATTGGTCTGGTTGTGTATATGTGTAACTCAGCCTTCTGAGGACAACTGAGTAGCTATGTTAATAGCGAATAAAGGTAGCATTATTAGAAAATTGTTAACCCTAGGATTGCCAAGCTCTATATGGGGATATTTAACCCTGGTGTATTGATGTGATTGTTAGATAATACTTTGTAATGCTATGATGCCCAAAAATTAACACAACATTTTTTTTACTTTAAAACTCGACCCAATTTTCATCTTCTCTTATGTTTCAGAATAAAAATGCTCATTCTACTACTAACATCTCTCCTCGTAGACATAACCTCATCACTGGACCCACCATCAAACTCTTCAAACCAGATCTCACCATCATCATCGACAGTATTACCCAGCTCGTCAGAACTGATATGTTCAACAACAATATCAACGGAACCACACAATGGCAATGTTACTCGAGATGATAAAGCTGACAAGTCCGATCCAAATTTTAATCATGAATCTTTGGACTAGATATTCGGTGGGGAGGAGAGCGGGGCAACCATAATTTGGTGTTGGGGAAGAAACAGGAACGAAATGAGTAAGATGTCACAGATTTTGGTTTTATTATTTTTAATCATGAATCTATGGACTAGATATTCGGTGGGGAGGAGAGCGAGGCAACCATAATTTGGTGTTGGGGAAGAAACAGAAACGAGATGAGTAAGATGTCACAGTTTTTGGTTTATTATTTTTAATCATGAATCTTTGGAATAGATATTCGGTGGGGAGGAGAGCGAGGCAACTATAATTTGGTGTTGGGGAAGAAACAGGAACGAGATGAGTAAGATGTCACAGATTTTGGTTTATTATTTTTAATCAGGAATCTTTGGACTAGATATTCGGTGGGGAGGAGAGCGAGGCAACCATAATTTGGTGTTGGGGAAGAAACAGAAACGAGATGAGTAAGATGTCACAG
>CM022884.1:13698605-13709361 GCA_012654025.1 Pachypsylla venusta
ATAGATCTGGCTTCTCACTCATATTGTTATAGATATTCATTGCGCAGAGCAATGCCTGACAGTAATATTTGCATATAAAGTGAGTGAGAAGACATCAGATCAAAATAGATCTGGCTTCTCACTCATATTGTTATAGATATTCATTGCGCAGAGCAATGCCTGACAGTAATATTTGCATATAAAGTGAGTGAGAAGACAGAAGACAGATCAAAATAGATCTGGCTTCTCACTCATATTGTTATAGATATTCATTGCGGAGACCAATGGCGATTTAAGTAAATGATTTCTGTAGGGTATTGTGAGAGATAAAATAAGATTTCACTCCATTCTTTTACTTATACTTGCATTGTTGTTTTTGTAGATTGCTACTACGATATGTTTGCAAAAAAGAAGGCCGATGGCTTCGAACAGTGGCCGATGAGGTAATGTGGCCCTTATATGGAAAGAAACCGACCAGTCACATTATTCATTATGTGGAAGCCTTAGATCAAGAAGTCGGAGGAAAAGGGGGATTTGCGTCCATCACAAGAGGTTTGTACAAGAAGAACATTGCGTACAAGATTTATTAACCAAACGGAGTGAGGTCTAGTTTTAATTCCACGATTTTTTTGTTAATCGTTTATTCATTCCACGATACCCTGGGAGAGAAAAACAAACAAATCAAAATACCTAATTCTAAATTTAGTAATGTTGAAACTAACTTTTTTTCTTCTTAAATTTGGCTTAACGTCTTTTCAACATCTATTGGTCATTCAAGACGGGGGTTTTACCCTCCATTCGCTGGAATGTTAAAGAGACGTTAAGCCAAATTAAAAAAAAATAAAAAAAATAAACTGACTTTAGTTTAGAAAGTCATTTGATTAATCAGTAATGTTCATTACTTTTTAAAGAACAATTCACACTAAGCAGTGACAGTGACGTTAAACTTTTTTCGCTGATCGTGAGCTCACAGTGATGGACTGTCACTGTCACGTGCCGGTCTAGTATGAACATGTCCAACTACGTGGAAGAATATTTTTAGTTTTGCACAGCGGATCACTTGCCGGTCACGTCACTTTAACTGTCACAGGTGTGAATACTTCTTTTTAAACTTATTCTCGGTATGTACATTAGCCGTTGTACCCCGTGCTTTGTCACGTCTGTTCTATTTAAATATTTCATTTTTTTCAACGATTTTTAAATTTCTCGCTTTGAGTTTTCCTATCAATCTATTCCCATCAATTTTTCTTTCACCCTTCTTGCCAAACAATTCCGGGCAAACACAGATAATATACAGGGTGTTCCAAAAGTCCGAGACCGCCTGAATATCTCTTGAACAGCTTTATGTGGAGTTTTGAAATTTTGCATGGTATTATATCTGATGGTGTGACCAATTTTTCAGGGGCGGGTCCCATGTGGCTCCTAGGGGATCCAACTTTTGTTTTTTAAATAAGAACCACCATCTTATGATGGGGGATTTTCAGAAAGGCAATAGAATTAGAAGGACTTTGCAAAAAATTTACACGTCTAGCGTGTTTGCTTTCAAAATGGCGGCCATTTGAAATTTCCAAGATATGACTTTCAAAAGTGTTTAAAACTAGGCGAATTTTTTGTAATAGGATATTCAATGATTGCATAGGACATCAATGTTGAGGAACCTGCTTTTTAGACATAATTCGCCTAATTTTAGACACTCTTAGAAGTCATATCTTGGAAATTTCAAATGGCCACAATTTGGAAACCAAACAGGTTAGACGTGTAAATTTTTTTGTAAAGTACTTCTAATTTTATTGTCTTTCTGAAAATGTACCACAAGTTCGTATTTAAAAAACAAAAGTTGGACCCCCTGGGGGTCACATGAGACGCGTCCCTGAAAAATTGGTAACACCATCAGGTGGTTTAATTTGGGGTATAATACCATGCCAAATTTTAAAACTCTACATAAAGCCGCTCAAAAGATATTCAGGTGGCCTCGGACTTTTGGGACACCCTGTATTTCATTTTTGTACATAGAGTTATATTAAGATTAAAGCGTCATAACTCTATGCACTTGCACAATCAGTTTACGTTCATATGGAATTAGCTAAAAAAAAAAAATCACTGTCCACGGCCGAGCACTGAAAGTTCTTGAGCTCTCTCTCTCTCTCTCTCAGCTTGAAAAATCGACTTCACCGCCACTATTGTCTCACGGAGTAACCCTGTTGTGTTCACGCGTGTGAACACATAGTCCATTATGTGTTAAAGGTGGAAGGGCATATTGACGAGAGGATATCTGAAGAGAGAAGAGCTTTTTGAAGAGGATTTGTCAAGCCATTTAATCAATTAAATTGGTAAAACACCAACAAAGATATACCTAGATCAAGAAAAGCAGAGTTATATGAGATAACCAGCTATATGAGATAACCAGCTGTTTCGCCCGTGCTTCGCTACGGTATTTATATTGCTATCTTTGTTTTTCAAGGACAATGGAAATTGGGGGGAGGGGGTATTATTTTGTGTGCAAAGCTATCTGTATAAGGGAGAGAGCACAATACCCAGCTTTCTGTATAAGGGAGAGAGCACAATACCCAGCTATCTGTATAAGGGAGAGAGCACAATACCCAGCTATCTGTATAAGGGAGAGAGCACAATACCCAGCTTTCTGTATATGAGAGAGAACAAAATACCCAGCTATCTGTATACGAGAGAGAGCACAATACCCAGCTATCTGTATACGAGAGAGAGCACAATACCCAGCTATCTGTACACGAGAGAGAGCACAATACCCAGCTATCTGTATATGAGAGAGAACACAATACCCAGCTATCTGTATAAGAGAGAGAGAGAGAGAGAGCACAATATCCAGTCAGGTTAATTAAGTTAGCTTTGGCACATGTTTAAATGCTTCAGGGATTAAATTTCAATTTGAAAGTCTCTCAAGAGCAATGTCAAGTATACATTAAGATGTTGCAGTCTTCCCCACGAGGAGTTCTGCAACTGAGTTGCTTTTCAAATTAACTTTTATATCTAATTAAGTGTACCTATCTAATAATAAAGGATCTATTTATATTATGGGGAGCATACAGGTACTATTAATTTTTTTCTGAGTAACTAACCTAATTTAAAATATGATTAATTGAAAGTAGAAGATTAATTTTCACGATTTAGGGAAATACGAGAAAACTCACTTTTAAATGTTTAATTCACAATTTTATTCCTTGAAAATCTTCAAAACTTTGGAGAAATCAAATGTTTATTTGGATTTTTTAAAATATGCAGATATTTTTGTTGTTGTTGTAGTTTTTGTTTATCCAACAGGTTAGGTAACATGAAAAAAAAAAAAAAAAAAAAAAAAANAAAAAAAAATCACCACGATTTAGTTTTTTTTTCCGAATGGTGCAAGAGTTTTTAGGAAGCGACTTTATGAAAAGAACAAGTTTAATCGAGGCATCACCGATCAAAACGTTTCCTAACCTCTCTGGGGGGACAAATGTCTTTTGACAGTGTTTNGGACTTTTTTCATGTTGGTACAACTATGTCTGCTTCAGTTCAATATATTCAAATAGTTCAATAAATACGGAAGAAAAAGGGTTTTTTCAAAATAAATTAAAATTAAAGTGAATTAATTAATCTCTCACCTCTAAAACGTTTTAAAGACTTTTTAAATTATATTAAACCACATTTTAAGTTTTTAACTTGTTCAAAAAAAATTAATACTATCTGTCTGGAACCATATTATGAACCTCATAAATAAAATAAATATTCAATGTAAGAATTATGTAAATTGGAAACACGTAGGAGAGTTATCGTGAAACGAACGAAAATTATTTCGTGAATGTTTAAAGAAAAACAATTAATACTATGTCCTACTTCGTTCGATAATATATGGAATTTTAGGCTTTTGAAACAAAGGTGTTTGCCATCGAAAAATAAAACAAAGTTCAGCGGTCATTGAGCCTCATACGCTATTAATTTGAACGTACATTCGCCAGCAGAAACACTTTATAATGATAAAGCTTAGGCCCATATTATAAAATTCCCTCAAGTGTGAGTTGTCACTAGGGATGGGCTTTTCGACTCACGTAGGTGAGTCGACATGACTCGACTCAACTCACCAATATGAATCGACTCAATGAGTCGACCCTCGATCTCGACTCTTATCGAGTGACAATTTTCAAAAACACCTTATTTGATCAGAAAGACAAACATAATAAAACCAATTGACAAAAGTGGCAGGTACCAAATAAACGTTCCCAACTTCGGCGAATACATTAAAAAGACATCACAATCAATCGTCACCAGAATAAAAGAACATTTTCCTTCAGTAAACAACAAACACCCGGAAAAATATTTCTCCCTTTATGATCTTTATCAGCCAACAAAAGAAAAGCTACTCGTAAGTCGACTCTTTGAAGAGTCGACTCATTTCGAAAAGATTATTCGACTCGTGAGTGAGTCGACTCATGACTCGACTCGTGGATGACTAGCCCATCCCTAGTTGTCACTCCGACTAGAAATTAACGAAGTAGCCTCTCGCATTTGTAAAATTTCTGTTTTTATATTATAATAAAATTAAATGTAATTTTTTTGTTCAGATTTTTTTTAAAATATAGGATCAGACACCCAAGTAACTCGTACTCAAGTGGGGTCTTATAATATGGTCCTTAATGTTGTGAGCGTCTCCGTGACAGAATGTGTTCTGTTTGAATCCCAGAGATACGGGGTTCCAAGCCTCCTGAGGTCATTGAGTAGATATCGGAATAGCGACAAATGGTAGCATTATGGGGAAGTTTTTTTATAAGTATAGCTTGCGAGTGATTGATAAAAATAACTTGTAAGACATAATGCTCACGAAAATTGTGACAATTACAGAGAAATATATATTTTGTTTTAAATATTTTTTAAAATGTTTAACTTTCGTCGATTGACTTTTTCACTTTAGAGAAATAAACTGAATGAAAATTGAGGATAGAAGTTTGGCCAAAGGGGGATTTTAGGGGGATTATTTTTAGACTAAAAAATTTTTGGCCTTAGGTTGGACACCGACTGACTTCAAAATCTTAAATGAGAAGGTATATCAAGTGACACCTTGTTTTAAAGTTCTCGTTAATACGAGTTCATTACAGAAAACCAGAGCTCTCTACGATCTACCGTTCACGAATTACAGGGNGACACCCTGTATATATGTTACCCTGTGAGTTTGATAATCCTAAGACTATCAATAGACGATTATAAGTAATCAGCAGAGATACTTATTGAGATTGATGGTAATTTAAAACAATTAATTGGTGAGATTAATAATAATTGTATGATTTTTTGTTAACACAGGTGGAGTGAGTCATAAAAATATAACCATTGCATTGAAATCACAAAGAAACTATGAATAAATATGGTATCGTTCACGCATATAAACCAAAACCTGAATATGGACCACCGCCACCAACCACAGCACAAGAATATATCGTACCCCCTCCACCTCCTCAACAAGTTCAAGCCCAATATGACGTTCAACCTTCCTATGGAGTTGACATTTATCAACAAAACTATCGACCTCAACTTGGATACCAAACCAATCATCATAATTATAAACCCAATTATGGACACACCCATTCTTATTCTCCGATTGACAATAGTTATGAATCTGAAGAGGATGGCGATGATGTGAACGCCGCCAGTCCAGGAATCTACATTGAACAGCATCAGTACAAACCAACATACAATCCATACAGACCGTCAGGAGCATATAAACCGCAAAGTAATTTAAATGCAGAACTTTACTTGTCCTCTAAACCGAAACCAAATGTATATACGCACAATGTGGAAGCTTACAAACCAGGAGAGTATTATGTACACCATCAACAAAATTATTATGCCAAACCTCAGAAATATCAATGAGATACAGCCGGCCACAAACCAAATGTATATACGCACAATGTGGAAGCTTACAAACCAGGAGAGTATTATGTACACCATCAACAAAATTATTATGCCAAACCTCAGAAATATCAATGAGATACAGCCGGCTACAAACCAAATGTATATACGCACAAAGTTGAAGCTTACAAACCAGGAGAGTATTATGTACACCATCAACAAAATTATTATGCCAAACCTCAGAAATATCAATGAGATACAGCCGGCCACAAACAAAACTCGACGAAAAACAACCTTCAAACACATCAAAATGATGAGCGCGTTCAGCTTGCAAGATATAAGCACTACAATACCGCTGACACTAACGAAAATTGCCATCCGCAGCCTAAATTCTTCATTTCAATTCAAGTCGAAAAATACTGGGGTATGTTGACGCCGAAATGAAAGGTAGACAAATTTTGGTCCGGGGAAATTTCCCGAGAGGAATTTTTCGGTTAAATAATAGGCCAAAGTTGCATGTTTTAGTTTGTAATACGGTCCCAGAAGAAAATCAGAGATACAGGGTGTCCCGTAACTAGAAGTGATCAGAACTTATCAGAATATAGGGAGATAGTAAAACTATGAGATGTGGTTTGCTTTAAGAACGCCGCAGAAAGTCTTTAGTCTACGTTATTTTAAAATAAGGCACGCAAAATTACATCTTTCTCACTTAACTGAAGCATGAAAACGAAAAGGATTATACTCGATACCACAGAAAATATTTCTAGCTCGGAGCACAAGCATCCTATGTTCATAGAACATTCTCCTCTTTCTTTTCGCCTCAAAATATGACCTTAAGGCTAAGTTTCGATGATCGCGCGGTACCGCGTGGGAGGAGTATTCACATGACAACGTATGTACGCGCGGAAGTCTGGCATCAAAATATCTTCTTGGCTACTTTATTTCGTCTCAAACCGCCCGGATCAACTGAAGAAGTCAATACAAATTTGTAGAACTAGTACCGCTCGGATCAACTGAACAAATCGATACAAGTTTGTAGAACTAGTACCGCGCGGATCAACTGAACAAATCGATACAAGTTTGTAGAACTAGTACCGCGCGTATCAACTGAACAAATCGATACAAGTTTGTAGAACTAGTACCGCGCGGATCAACTGAACAAATCGATACAAGTTTGTAGAACTAGTACCGCGCGGTGCAAGATCTTCCGCAAGGAACAAAGCGCACTGCGCGGTACCGTGCGGTCATGTAGGCAATATGCATTATTTAGATAGATCTTGTGGCGGGCGGTTTGTGGTACAGCGCGGTAACGCGCGATCATCTGAACATAGCCTAAAGAATTTTCCATTAGTTCCGATTCTGTATTTTATAAATTGGTCAACGAAACTTAGTAAGTAAGCAGGTGCTAAAATTAATGTTAAAACTAATTTGGTTAAATTGGAATACTATATCTTCACTTGACTGTAAAAATTTTAAAATTAAATAGAGAAAAATCGATTTTTTTTAAAAAAAATAAATTGGCAAATTTTTTTTACCAGTCGATTTTTTTTTACCAACAAGGTTCTTTCAAAGGAAAAAACGTATTTTTAATAATTTAAAAAAATCAAATATGTTCTCATGGGTTCGGGGAAAATTTAGGTTAACCTAAAAAAAGAACCACAAAAAATCTTATTTAAACAGGTAGGTTGAGTTTATAATTTAGTGTTAAAGTTACCTAGGAAGGGTTTATTTTGTGTATTTTTATATTAAAAATAAATTCAAGTTTTTTTATACTTACATATAAATAAGGATTGTTATTTTGGTTTATGGTTTCCAATAATGAACTTCTTTTAAACTGTCTTCATTTATATTTTACGAGGGGTGTTCAAAAAGTAAGTTTCCCTACCCCGGGAAAAAAGCAAAACACAATTTTTAGGTTAAAGTAACATATGTATTTATTGTTTGACTTCATTGTAGAAAAATAAACATTTTTTATATCTGTTCTCAAGCTTTGACAAACCTTGTTCATAAAAATCCGTACCCTGCGTTTTAAAGAATAATTGAACTAAGTCTTTCACTATAACGGGGCATTGTGGTCTCAGAAAACACCTACACAATATGGGAAAACCCATTGTGTACACTATGTGGGGAGGAAGAGGAAACAGCCTCTCATGTGATCTTTGATTGCAATGCCCTGCTCAATTGGAGAGTGAGTATCATCGGGTCACTAAACCCCAGAGAGGAACTCGTCCAAAACAATCTGGTAAGAAGACTGCTCAAACTCTCTGGGCAGTTGAACCTTAACTAGAGAAATAAGCTTAACCCAATACACAAAAAACCCAGGAGGCTGAGATGTAGGGATCCCAAACCTAAGGGGTTAAAATGAAATGAAATGAAGTCTTTCACTTCATCATTTGAATTGAAGTGATGGCCACCCAAACTTTCCTTTAACATAGGAAAAAGAAAAAAGTCACTTAGTGCGAGATCTGGAGAGTATTAGGGTGGGTGATCAAAAATTTCCCATTTGAATTTTTCGATTTGATGATGATTTTTTCGACTGCTGCGACTGCGTCATCTGTAATGGCGGTTTTTGGCCTGTCTGCGCACTGCTCATATTGAACTTCTCCCCGTTCCTCGAGAAAATCTGTACGCAACATTTGCACACTCATGCATTTGTCACCATAAATATGCACTAATTCAGTGTGAATTTCGTTGCCATTAAGACCTTTTGCAGTTAAAAAGCACGCAACTCACAAGTGGACACGTTTTTCACAGCTCCATGGTTTCCGAGACTGTACTGAAAAAAAAAAAAAAAACCGGCAGCTAAGACCGGTTCCGCTCTTATCGGTATATCCTAAATTAAAACTACGTTCGGTTGCGGTCCAAGCTCACTAGATGGCGCTGGGCAAAACGGCAGACTTGGGAATCTTACGTTTTGAACACACCTCGTATAAGTTGGGATTCAAACACACGTGTATAACTTAGTGAGAGCTGGTCCGATAGGAGGGTTGGCCCAACTAATAAATAACTAATCCATAATATGAATTTAATTGAATAATTATTTGCAGTGATTTCGTAAGCAGATTTGAAATGGTGTGGAAGAAATATTGACCTACACTATAGCAATCGGAAAAAGTATGGCTTTTTCACATTGATAATCCTTTAAACGGATCAGTCAATGAACGGGACGAAAAATACATTTGCGCATGAGCAGGAGAAAGCGATGGGTAAATTCTATGAAATTGATTGAGAATCTTGACTTGACAATCCCTGAGTTTCATCAAAATCGAATAAACGGTACACTCGGCGACTATAAGTAGCGAAAAACGAATTGTGTGTGAAACATAATAGCGAAACGTGAATAATTTAATGAAAAAACACGTTTTATTATTATTAACAATTTCATAACTCCACTTGTAGTTTTATTTTTCAAAGGTACAAAACAAAGACAACTCGACTTGTAGTTTTATTTTTGAAAGGTACAAAACAGAGACAAATACAATAACATTTTAATAAATATATAACTTCAGTAAAATAAAATTCGAGGAAACAACATATAATCTTTCCGTTTCGGCTATTTATTATACAAACCAATACATATTATACAATATTCCACCTCTAATACAAAATAAACATATTTATACACATTTACAAAATTTGCAGAATTTCTATAAACTATCTATTGCTACATTCCACTATCATCCTATCATTTATTAGATTCTATAATCATCATAACATCTAATACATTATACCATCAAAACAGCATCGAATACATTATACTATTCTAATAACATCCATTACCTACATTATAACATCTAATACACAATAATATCAAAACAACATCTAATACATTATACCATTAAAGCAGCATCTAATACATTATACTCTCCTAATAGCATCCAATACCTACATTATACATTCATCATAACATCTAATACACAATAATATCAAAACAACATCTAATACACTATACCATCAAAGCAGCATCTAAATCTAATACATTATACTCTCCCAATAACATCCAATACCTACATTATACATTCATCGTAACATCTAATACATTATACCATCAAAGCGGCATCTAATACATTATACTATCCTAATAAGATCCAATACCTACATTATACATTTATCATAACATCTAATACACAATAATATCAAAACAACATCTAACACATTATACCATCAAAGCAGCATCTAATACATTATACTATCCTAATAACATCCAATACCTACATTATTCATTCATCATAACATCTAATGCACAATAATATCAAAACAACATCGAATACATTATAAAATCAAAGCAGCATCTAATACATTATACTATCCTAATAACATCCAATACCTACATTATACATTTATCATAACATCTAATACAGAGTAATATCAAAACAACATCTAATACATTAAACCATCATAATAACATTAAATACATTATACACTCATCATAGCATCCAAAACATTTTACTTAAAAAGTTTTGAGGTCCTCAAGAAATTTTTTTTTAAGTTTTATTCCATTTCCTTTTTATACATCAGGAAAGTCTTGTGATGTTCATACCAGAGCTTATTCAATCTCCTTCGGCTTACAAATCTTCCCTAACCTTCGTATAAGGAAAGTCGTGCGATGTTCACACCAGAGTTTATTCAAACTCCTCCGGCTTACAAATCTTCCCCAACCTTCCTATATAAGGAAAGTCGTGTGATGTTCACACCAGAGTATATTCAACCTCCCCCGGCTTACAAATCTTCCCTAACCTTCGTATAAGAAAAGTCGTGCGATGTTCACACCAGAGTTTATTCAAACTCCTCCGGCTTACAAATCTTCCCCAACCTTCCTATATAAGGAAAGTCGTGTGATGTTCACACCAGAGTATATTCAACCTCCCCCGGCTTACAAATCTTCCCTAACCTTCGTATAAGAAAAGTCGTGCGATGTTCACAC
>CM022884.1:13710815-13751379 GCA_012654025.1 Pachypsylla venusta
AAACCATAGACTTAGACTACAGAAACATTATCAATGTTCAAAAATATACAACCGTTTTCGAGTTACGGCCGATTTTTCGATTTTTGAATAGAAAAACATAGAATAATATTAGAAACGGTAAGAGATATAGAACAATTGATGGGAATGGACCCCCCTCTCAATCCAAAGACTGGGACCCCAGAAAAATTATCAGAGTTCAAAACTCTCCCACCGTTTTCGAGTTACGGCTGATTTTCCGATTTTTGTATGGAAATTCAAATTATAGCACAATTTTATCCGACATAAATAAAATTTTGTGTACAAAAGCGGGTAGAGTCGATAAAATTTAAAAGAATTGAATACCAATTTTGTTGGGTAGAACGTTTTGGGAGTAGTATTGGGTTAGATTCCAAAAAAAATAAAATGCGTGTTGAAGTCTGCGCAAGGTTAGGCTGGGACGCAGACCCAGCCTAAACTTGCGGTTAACAAACAGCCTAAACTTGCGGTTAACAAAACGGTTCTACCTAGGTTGACAAACGTATAGGTAATATGTAATCTATGTGTGGTATGTTCTGATCGGGATTAAACGTTTGCCGGTGATATGATTATTAATGTGAGAGTAAAATTTCTTATCAATTTTTCTCTCATCTTCTCGAAACGAAGTTCGGGTACACTGCTAGTCTATATATATAAAAGAGAAATATGCGTGGTATGTGTGCATGTATGTTTATTTATCCGGAATTGTTTGGCCGGAAGGATAGGGGATATCGAAAAATGCATGGGAATGAACCACCCCAGAAAAATTATCAGAATTCTTTAAAATCGAACCGTTATTGAGTTACGTCCGATTTTCTGATGTTCAACAAGTCACGGTAAAATATCTCAAGTTTTGTCGCGACAACATAATATCAACTAAAAGCGGAAAAGTTTTAGTTGACGTTTTAATCTTAATTTCAAAGAAAACGGGCAAAGAAAATTTTGAATTTAATAATTATTTAGCCAAAACGGTAAGACATATCGAGAAATTGATATAGGAGTGGACCCCACCAAAACTATAGGCTAAGGCCCCGGAAACATTATCGAAATTCGAAATTCAAAACTTTCCAAACGCTTTCAAGATACGGCCAGTTTTAAATTTGCTGAATTTTTCGAAATTTACATCTGCTAGTAGTTCCCATCAAAGTGCATTATTTTTTATGAAAAAGGGCATGCAGATGTTGTCCGTCTAAAATTTGCATTTTTAGCAAAATGGAGAAATCGTGAATTTTTCCCATGACTGAAATATTCGAGTGTAACATATATTACAATTAGTACGAGTATTCCACGAAAAAGGAAAACATTGGAAAAGCTTTCCGGCTTGCTCCTTCTGCGAGCATATTTCTATAGCTTCAGAAAATAGCTTCATCAAAAAAAAAAAAAAATGAAGGAATCTATGCTATTTCGTGGATATACGCCTTTTCGCCTTCAATGCTTAAATGGTAGTGTTTGGATGAAGTAGAATTGTTGGCAAAGAAAAAAACCGTCGTGAATGACCAATAGGTTTTAAAGAGACGTTAAGCAAAACAAATCGTGTTAACATATAATTTTAGAAAGAATTAAGTAGCGGACAATTTTTTTTTTAACATCTATTGGTCATTCGAGACAGGGGTTTTAACCTCCATTCGCTGGAAACTTGCAAACCAGCTATCCACATTGACCTCACCCAGCATGGTACAACCTCAATGGACGTTGCTTAACATTAGTGATCTAGCCACTGGCTAATTGCTATCTTTAAATTCACAAAATAATTCTTTACTGAAATCCAAAATGAACACCGTTTGTTGCATCTTAAAATTCCAATCCATACTCGAAATATTTGAATGGTTTCTAAAAATCGAAAACACTCTGTAGACATACCATATTATGAGGTATTCAAAACAGGGGTTTTAACCTCCATTCGCTGGAAACTTGCAAACCAGCTATCCACATTGACCTCACCCAGCATGGTATAACCTCAATGGACGTTGCTTAACATTAGTGATCTAGACGCTGGCTAATTGCTATCTTTAAATTCACAAAATAATTCTTTACTGAAATCCAAAATGAACACCGTTTGTTGCATCTTAAAATTCCAATCCATGCTCGAAATATTTGAATGGTTTCTAAAAATCGAAAACACCCTGTAGACATACCATATTATGAGGTGGTAGGAAATTTAATAATAAAAAAAGTTCAAACTTGGACATGACAAAATAAAAATGGTAGTCCTTTGCAAAACTTTCCTCCTTCTTCTCAAACTCATTTAACGCAGGTAATTGTTTCCAATTTCCTCCAACTATAGACCTCGGGAGAATTATTAGTTCAAAAGTTTTTCGAACTTTTCCCTTCCTAGAACATTTTCACGCTCAAGCATCAGAGAGGAAAGTATTGGAAGTCTCTTACTAAAATGCTACCGAACTAAAAGTGTTCAATTTTTAAGGAAGACAGAAAAACTGTTTAAAAATGTTTTTTTGGCAAGCAATATTTTTTCTGACTTTTCAAAAGAGTGAAGCAATTTTCCGGACATTTCATCTGTATGGAATATGATAAGTGGAAAGAGTCAATATTGAAAGAGACGACAGTATGACCAAAATTTATTTTTCCTATTCAGAAAAAAATAAAAATAGAAGGAAAAAAAATTGCTATCTTCAAATCCACACAATAATTGTTAACTGAAATCCATGATGAACAGATGAACACTTTTTGTTGCATCTTAAAATTCCAATCCACTCTCGAAATATATTTTTTTTAAAAAATATATTTAAATGCTATCTTTATTTTTTTTTAAAATAAAGATAGCATTTAAAAAAATAAAGATAGCAATTAGCCAGCGTCTATGGCACGTCTATGAATACACCAGTTCCCGTTAGATCACTGAAGTTAAGCAACGTCCAGCGAAGTTGAATCATGTGGGTTCGCGCCCTCCTGATGCTGGTTATTTTTCCGCCCAACCCAGGCTGGGTGAGGTCAATGTGAATAGCTGGTTTGCAAATTTCCAGCGAATGGATGGTAAAACCCTCGTCTCAAATGACCAATAGATGGTGAAGAGATGTTAAGCAAAAAAAAAAAACTACAACTCTAATTGTGAAATTGTCAATAACTAAATCGAATAATTTTCAATGTTATTGTTATGCGTACAGTATGTGTAAACTAATCGGCCATTTGTAATCGTCGGCAAAGGAGGAATAGTGTCTAAAATGGGCAGTCTACATAATGAAAATGGCCAAAAAAATTTCTTCCTTTTCAGAAAAAAAAAAAATAAATAAAAGGAAAAAAAAAATGCTATCTCCAAATTCAAACAATAATATTAACTGAAATCCATGATGAAAACATTTTGTTGCCTTTTAATTTTCGAAATACTGAGAAGGGCCGTTTTCCTCTGACCTCATTGTTTTCGGAATACATACTGAGAAATTTATCAAACAAAACTATTGTTTTGCGACCCCCCCCCCAAAAAAAAGGCCCTAAGTCTATATTATTATATACGTACAGCTCAAACTAAAAAAAAAACATAGAGAAAGAATGCCCAAAAGTGACTATAAATACGGCACGTTTATATGCTTCTCATCATGTACAACAGCTTATCTCTTATTACTGGAATTATTGGAATCTAATGATTCCATACTACTTTATCAAAATTTGTGAAAGAATGTACCTCATATAGTCTGCCTCTTGGAGAGGTCCAATCGGCAGACACTAGAATAAATTTTATTTGTTCAGTGTCCATAAAAAGATGGCGAAGAACTCGAAGAAAAATGATGAGTCCGATGTGAGTCGGCAATGCAATGATATGGTACTGATGATCCATAAAATGTGAGATGCATAGATATAATGCCAGTAATGCAATAATATGATTAGGGAGGTCCATAAAATCTGAGCTGCCTAAAATGTTAGCAATGCAATGATTTGATGCTGCTGAATCATAAAATGGGAGCTGAAAGTAATTTCTGCAATACGTGCACATACCGTTGACCCCTTGCAATATGTCGGTCATGTTTGATGCAACACAGAATGCATCAGCTAGTTTTATGTTTCTGGCATGAAAGTTAAGCATTATATTTTTCTTCATGAAACTTTTTAATTCAATCTGCTACTCAGTAATATTCAAAGTTATTCTTTTGTATATGAAAAAATATAAGAGAACTTTGTTTATAGAGGACTTCGTTATGGCTGTGTTTCCTCTTTACTATTTAAGTTATTATTTTGTATATGAAAAATAAGAGAACTTTGTTTATAGAGGACTTCGTTATGGCTGTGTTTCCTCTTTACTGTTTAAGTTATTCTTTTGTATATGAAAAATAAGAGAACTTTGTTTATAGAGGACTTCGTTATGGGTGTGTTTCCTCTTTACTCTTTAAGTTATTCTTTTGTAAAATGCAAAATAGAGAGCTATCAATCGGCTTGATTGGCTCTGGTAACCATCCAACTTAATGTTGACAGACTTATGGGAGGCCAACCTTTGAACCAGAGGTTTCAGAGGTTCGCAACCAATCAACACCTCTGTTTGAAATAAGTCAAATTTTTCCTCCTCCTCCTCCTCCTAAAAAAAAACCTTTGAACCACTATTTTTTTTTTTTTAATTAATTAAAAGTAATGCAAATCAATAATATTTTCACCATAAAAATCGGAGGCTGTGATTCTCCAACTTAAGGGTGATAAGAAACGCATTGCAACGTTCAGAGGTGCACCAACATTTTGATGTGATTTTTGATACTTAAATCTCATTCGTCATTAGGCCCTTAACGCATAAGGAACGAGACAATATCGAAGTTTTACTCCGTGGGACTGTCCATTTTTAATTCAAAAATCCATGACCTAAGATTTTTATATGATAATATAATCAAGCGAGTCGGTAGACGCGCGCACGTCAAGATAAGCAAAACTACCGACTATATTAACACGAAACAGAGTTTGAAGGTATGGAGATCCACTTTTTTCTGCCATTTCCAGACAATAAATGTTTTTCTTTAGAACGAAATCATTTCAACCAATCAAAATAGTGTATTTAGCGAACAAAACGATTTTTTCTATGGAGGATTCGTGTTCACACGTGTAAACCTCGGTCCCACGGAGTAACTCTGTTGTGTTCACGCGTGTGAACACATGCTCCATTATGGGATAAACAAAGGTGAAATGTATCTTCGATTGCTATGGGCTTTTAGCATTTTATATTAATAAAATATGAGTTGGTAAGTATTTAGCTATATTTTATTATTAATTGTAATTAATTTTTATGTGAAGAAAAATATTTTTTTTCTTCTTTTAGAAAATTAATTGCTCTTAACTCTTATTAAGAAAGTTGAAGAGAGAGAGAGAGAGAGAGAGAGATAAATTGTTAATTTTTAGTTTTAATATAATAAATATACGCGGTGGTTCATGCAGAAACCGTAGGCAATAAAATTAAAAGAAATGAAAACCTTTTGAAAACTAGTGTTATACATAATGTAAATGTATATTTCCTTGTGTTATTATATCACAATGTTTGTGGGCATCATAGCTTTACAAGGTATTTTCAACATTCACTCCAATATCACTAAGCCTAAGCTACACTTTAACAATTTCCTTATAATGCTACCACTTGGCGCTATTACCATAGCAACTCAATTGTCCTCAGGAGGCTGAGTTACCCCCAAACACAACCAGACCACGTAGAAAATTCGAAAAAACCTTTTTCAAATTTTCGACCCGTCCGGGAATTGAACCCGGAACCTCCGTGATGCAAGCCGAGTGTGATGCGCACTCTGCCACGGAGACGTCGAAAACTAGTATTATACATAATAATATTATGTACATTCTATTGAATTTTAATTCAATAAAGGGCACAGAGTAAATCCTTATTTGTGTCAAAATATTTATATATTAAAAAAATGCTTAAAGAATTGTGAGAAATTAATTAATAAGATGAAAATTGACAACATCGAATTTAACGAACTTTAAAACTGGAATCATTTTAAAAATTAGTACCTGAAAATTGGCGAGCTTTCAAAATACTGAGACCATAACGAATAGAACAGAAAGTGAGGAAACTCTCTGAATTTAAGCCATGATGCGGTGTGACAGTGTAAAGTGTAGAATAAAGAACTGTACACACTAGGCGATATTTTTGAAGGGGGACATAAAAAAAAATCAAATGAAAATTTCATCTATGTCTTAGGTTTAAATGAATTTAATTTAAAGATATAATTTATTTGAAGATTTAATTTAAAAAAAAATAATAATAAATAAGTAGATACCTATTTATAACGGAAAAATCAAATTCGCGGCCACCACTGATAAAAAATCGATCAGGTGATTTACTTTTTCATGCCGCATTACTCCTGCCCGGTAGCAAAGGGTTTGTTATCAGTCGGGAATTTGATTTTTCCGTTATAAATAAGTTATTCCGTTATAAATCCTATACATATTTTTTTAATTAAATCTTCAAATAAAATTATATCTTTAAATTAAATTCATTTAAACTTTGAACATAGATGAAATTTTCATTAAGATTTTTTTTTATGTCCCCCTTCAAAAATATTACCTAGTGCGTACAGTTCTTTATTCTACAGGTAAACGCCCTCTAGCGGCGACTCACATGTAACTGTATGAGTTTCCCCACTATCTGTTCTATTCGTTAAGGCAGGTTTACACGTGTAGAGTAAGTAGTAGAGTTTACTAGCCTACTTTTTACCTACTCCACTCTACTCTACTCATTTCGGTAGAGTAACTGTATTCACGTTTGCTAGTAGTTTAAAAGAATATTCAGGATAGTGCGTCAAAATGAAAAGCAGGTTAGGCAAAAATACCGAGCCGTTGTTAAAAAATGTTTAGTGCAAGCTACAAGTGTTTTATTAAATGAAGTTGAGGAAATTTTAGATGTTTTATATTTTTCATGAAAGAATCCATTAATGCAAACCATTTAATAATTGGAACATAGATATCATTTAAACCGCTACCTGACTTTTTGGATTTCTTGATCTTCCCAACTTCTTGGTTATAAGTGCATCTAAGATTTTTTGTTTTAATTCTGCGATATTCTCCTTTTCCATATATTTGACTATTTCTTCGTAGGCGGCGGATCTCATTGATCTATAGTTGGGGCTGCTAATATTCCATATACACTCATATTCTTTAAATATTTCCACCAACTTCATCGTTTCACTTTCCGTCCACTTCATTTTATTTCGTACGTTTTTAATTAATCATAATTTTCAACTTCAAATGGCTGAAAAACAGTATAAAACACTATTTTCTACTAAAAAGAATCTAGGATCTGTTTAAAATTTGTATAGTAAACAAACAAAACGGTAAAGAGGGGGTAAAAAACAAACTCCAGACATTGCAAAACATATGTGTCAGATACATTTATCGGCAGAAGAAATTTGATCACGTATCTCAAAACCGAAGATCTCTTAAATGGCTAACTGTCGAAAAAAGACTCGAGCAACAGACATTGTGTCTATTATGGCGCATTCTGAATGAGGAGTCACCACCATATCTCCATTCATCATTTTCCTCATTACATCAGTTTCATCATCACAACACTCGCTCCCATCTCCTCACCATTCCACCTCATCACACCAACTTCATGAACCATTAATTTGCTGTTCACGCTGCAAGACTGTGGAATCAATCGCCATGAGACTTGAGATTATTGGAGAGTCGGATTGGTTTTAAAATTCAGACAAGAAGACATTTGCTCGGAATAGTAGATAACTAAATCATTAATCTTAAATGATCTATTATTAAATTCCTCCCCATGAGTTAGGTATAAATTAGGTTAGCTTATTTCCTAGGGATTTCAAAGGGTTGGGTGGAAGAGAATTCCTCAGGAATTTCTCTCTTACCTTTCACTCTTATCATTTTATAAAAAAGTTAATTCAATAAAGAGTTAAATAATAATAATATGATAGTCAAGTGTACTATTCCACACCTACTATCCACTTTAACTCTTCCGTGAACTATGTTTAGTACTCTACTGTTACTAGCACAATCTGTTTACATTAGTATAGTAGCGGAATAGTAAGTACTCTACCACCGCACTCTACTACTTACTCTACACGTGTAAACCTGCCTTTATGCTGACACTATCATCATCATCATCATCAGACCAGAACGATGCAAACAATATGACAACTTGACACGAAGTTTCAAGCTCACCAACTTAAATAAATATAAATTTAGAACTAAAATTTTAAATTTTATGCAAATTTTATATATTGAGTTTTTTGGTGGAACTTTTAGGAACCTCTATAATCTAAACCATTAAAAAAAAACACATGTGTATATTTTTAAGAGGCACCCTCTTCTAAAGACCCTATTTCCAATTTTGTGTCGAAGAGTTTACAAATCCACCGCCTCAACCAAATGAGATGACTACTACCCTAGTATAGAAACATTTCGTGACATTTTGTTTGTTTATGTTTTTTAAACTTCAATTGGAACCACCCACTATTTATATTAACAAAGTTTCCCTGAAATTTTTCTTCATGATAAAGTTTTGTGAAAATATTTTTACTTTTATAGCCTCTTCATTAGGAGCTCTCCAGGCCATTCTGATTTAGCTAACGAATTGCCACGCGTTGGTTAATGGATAACCCTCAGAGCCCAGAGCTCGTGAGACAACCTAATACTGATTTAATGCCGGGTCCACACTATGAGATTTTCTCGAGCAATGTTCACTTAGTGTGGACGTGAAAATAACATAAAATGTTATTACAAAATGTTACTATCGCCTTTTTGAAATAACATTGTTCGCGAACAATGTTCTTGAGCAATGTTCGCTTAGTGTGGACGTGAAAATAACATAAAATGTTATTACAAAATGTTACTATCACCTTTTTGAAATAACATTGTTCGCGAACAATGTTCTTGAGCAATGTTCGCTTAGTGTGGACGTGAAAATAACATAAAATTTTATTACAAAATGTTATTATCGCCTCTTTGAAATAACATTGTTCGCGAATAATGTTCTCAAGAAATGTTCGCTTAGTGTGGACGTGAAAATAACATAAATTTTTATTACAAAATGTTATTATCGCCTCTTTGAAATAACATTGTTCGCGAATAATGTTCTCAAGAAATGTTCGCTTAGTGTGGACGTGAAAATAACAAAAAATGTTATTACAAAGTGTTATTATCGCCTTTTTGAAATAGCAATGTTCGCTTAGTTGGACGTGAAAATAACATAAAATGTTATTACAAAATGTTATTATCGCCTTTTTGAAATAACACTGTTCGCGAACAATGTTCTTGAGCAATATTCGCTTAGTGTGGACGTGAAAATAACATAAAATGTTATTACAAAATGTTATTATCGCCTTTTTGAAATAACATTGTTAACGAATAATGTTCTCGAGAAATGTTCACGAACAATGTTCTCGAGCAATGTTCGCTTAGTGTGGACGTGAAAAATAAAATGTTATTATCGCCTTTTTGAAATAACATTGTTCGCGAACAATGTTCTGGAGCAATGTTCGCGAACAAAGTTCTCGAGCATTGTTCACGAACAATGTTCTTGAGCAATATTCGCTTAGTGTGGACGTGAAAATAACATGTGAAAATAACATAAAATGTTATTATCGCCTTTTTGAAATAACATTGTTCGCGAACAATGTTCGCTTAGTGTAGACCGGGCATTAGAAATTGTGGATGCCGAAGACGCGACAGACTAGATAATTTGTAAATGGAAAACCTTTTTTGTTCTAAATGCTAATATGTATGTACCCTGAGAATAATCCAGTTGTCGCCGGAACGAAAGGTAGGCAATCTCCTGTCAGCAAAAAATTATGTCCCTCCGCATTTACTAAAATTATTCCACAGAGACAGTGATGTTCGGATTCATCCGTATTTGTACGGAAATTCTGACCTGGGTATGACACTGAAATTCGGTTTCATTTTTTTTTTTTTTTTTTTTTTTTTTTTTTTTTTTTTTTTTTTTTTTNTTTTTTTTTTTTTTTTTGGCAGGCTTATTTTCTAAGGCGGCAGGTATCGTTGCTGATGCTTGTAATTAAGCTCGCTCTGGGAGTGTTCTATGCGCCACAGAACCGCAAAATACGTTTTGGTAGAACTCGCAAGTCACCAGCTGATTGTTTCAGATTTCTATTTCTGGCGGTTAGGGTTTGAATTTGAAATTTGAAAAAAAATTTGGTATTGGCTTTTTTAGCGCGCGTGTACAGAAACGGAATTTCGTCCGACTTATATTTACCATATTAGTGAGTTTACGCGTAGTTACGAAAAAAAGAATCTTTAACGTAAGAAACCATTAGAAACGAAGAATGGTCTTTTTCGTTAAACATTTTTTTTCGTGGTTACGCGTATACTCAATTACTCACTAATGTTTCGTGGAAACTTACGGGTTGTGCAAAAACTGTCTAATAACACTTATAACACCTTCTAATAGAGATACACTCTAACCCAGTAGAATCGTTGCTGAACTTCATTAGGGGTTCGGCAATTTCAGGGCTGGATGAGAGATATTAGACGTGGAAAAACTGGTGTGCAATAGTCCTAACTAGTGGACGCAGCACTTGGAATTCCGAAAGGAAAAGCCGCCACAATCAGTAATAATAATAATAATAATAATAATAATAATAATAATAATAATAATAATATAATACCTTCATAAATAGCTGGGTTATGCAATTTGCAGTATTTTAAGGCTTGTACGGAAATGTCATAAAAAATACGGAAATTTTTACTACTGGGTACGGAATTGTTCACTTGAGTTCCGAACATCACTGCACAGAGATCATCTCTCTCAAACTTTTTGAGCAGTCATGGCTAGATAATTCTTGTCATCTGTTTGACTCTACGCTCTTAGTTTGATTGGCATGGTGTGATGACCTGATGCTACAGACATACTCCAGAAATGTCCGAACAAGAAATTCATTTTCGCTGGTTTTTGCAGACTATTCTGTTCTTAGAAATATTTTATAATGAAAAATATAGCATGGGTCACTTTAATTAAAGAGTTGACCAAAAATTTGTGTCGGGATAACTTTTGATTTGTAACATTGTTTTATATTTTTCCTGTGTGTCTTAATTTTGAATCTCAAACCTTATTGACTATGTAAGAGAGCCATTAGTGATAATGGTGTTTAGTCAATTATCAAGCGAGTCGGTAGGCGCGCGCACGTCGAAGCAAACAGAGTTTCTAGGTATGAAGATTTACTTTTTTCTGCCACTTCTAGACGACTTTTTGAAAATTTTATTTTATATTCTCAATGGGCCATGGTAATAGAACATGTTTCCCCCAATACGAAGATTCTACGTTTTGTTTAACTCGTTTCCCAGTATTTTTTTCCTATAACCTTTTTTTCATACCAAATTTTGAGAGGAGCCTGATTTTTAAATATAGAACTTCCTATTTCAAAATCAGAACAACTGAGTATGCAGTGGTCAAGAACGTCGTTTTCTAATCCGAGATCCTTGGCTCCGCACCATGAATTTTTTTTTTCATTTATCTACCGCTAGAGTATTTTAAAATTAAAACAACCGAAGGTGCAATGCTCATTGGTTGAATTTCTAAGGAAGAGACCAAACTTAGGAGAAAATTTCATGGTACATATAATGTTGACGTTTTTTTTTATATCAGTTGTTTTTTAATCATCGTAGATATCTTTTGGGTTGGGGAAATATTGCTACTCTTGACGTCTTTCTTAACATGATGTGTTTTTTCAGGCTTGATGCGTTCCCACTTGAATGCCAAGTTGAACTTTATGTGTCTCAAACATTGAAACTTGCACGTTAGATAAATACTCATGGTATCTCATATCCTCACACAACTTGAAAATGATTGACATTTTAATTAAGCACCCACCACCTCTCTATGATGTTGTCCTGAACCTTATCATCATCAGCATCCTTGACGTTTCTAACACACAAACACAATCCCCCCGCCTCACCGCCCCCCCACAAAGACGCCCATGTCCACAATGTTATGACATAACTGTTCTTCTTACGAAACAAAATTTAAAGCCCACTTCTTCTCACTGACATTTTCATAATGTTTATCTTTGCAAACATTTCTCGGAGGGAGAGAAGGTGACCATGCTGTATGTATCTCCCAATGTCTGGTGGAGTGAAAAATCCCACTGGCTTTTACCTCGTATATTATCATTATCGTTGGACTCCGCACAGAACCAATTCCTTTCTCAGGGTGTTTAACACTAGAATGACCAGGGGGGGGGGGCAAAATTTGACCGCGGTTTGAAAAAAAATCCAGATTTTCTTTTTATTTGGTACCAGGGGTTTGATATCCAAGCTAATTGTGAAATATATGATTTATTTACCTATGGGTAATGGTGGCATAACCCCTCTTAATGATAGCTCGTGGAAAAATCAGCTTTTCTATAGCGCGGGCAAATTTTGCCCCCCTCTCCCCCCCTTGGTCTTACTTGGTACAAAGAATTTAAAAACTAAATGTGCAGTTTTTGTTTTTCACCTCATTGTATCTCTGAAAAAATAAACTGTTAAAGCCATTGTGCTTTTAAAATGTACCCTGCCGACTTTTTTGGCCATTTTGATAAAAAAAGACAGAAGAATGGAATACAAAAAAACATAGCGAATCAATAGTATTTTGTGTCATTTGTATAGAAGTCACAGACTCAGACTTGGGGGGTCAGTTGGGCAAACCAAATGGTAGATATGGTTTCAATTGTTTCTTTTCTAAATTTTTCTTATATTTTTGAGTTATAAATGAAAATGAATAAATAAATACCGTTAGTTATCCTAAAATCAGTCGGCAAACTCATGTTAAAGGTGATTTTTGAACATTTTTTTTTCCTACTTTTTCTTGTTGTTTTAAGTCCAAAATTATAAATGAAGAGTTTAATTTTATTTTATTTACTTTGAAAGATAATTATCAACATAGTTTTTCTTATTTAAACTGGTTTTATAGCTAAAACTACCGCGGGCACTTTTTGCCCCCCCCCTTGGTTTACTTGTGACAAAAAATACCTTGGTCATTCTAGGGTTAAATTATTCATCATCACATCTAATTGAACGTGCGATGTGAGTTCCCGTTTCAACACCAAGATTTTTCTTTAGCTGTCTGTCTGTCTTTTTGTACCGCGATAACTCTCATACGCTTTGTCCCATTTTGATGAACTTGACATTCATTATTTTGGCTCCTATTGAGCCTATTGGGGAAAAAATTGTGGCTATTTGGATTGAGGGAGTTCTAGTGCTCACAGAAATACTAGTAAATCAATAGGTGATAGAATAAATGAAGCCACCGAGGGAAGCAAGCCAGTTTCGTTAGGTGATTGTCCTAAAAGGCCGTGTAAATACAGAAGGTTTTGGTGTTAGGTAGGACATCCATCCTTTCAAAAAACTCTGCATTAAACCAATAATGATAGACCATCAGCAAAATGCGAGT
Source organism: Pachypsylla venusta (assembly GCA_012654025.1). NCBI lineage: Eukaryota > Metazoa > Arthropoda > Insecta > Hemiptera > Aphalaridae > Pachypsylla > Pachypsylla venusta. The sequence goes on from CM022884.1 coordinate 13,724,173, forward strand.
TTTTTTATTAATGCTATGAGAAGTAAGCGAGGGTCTCCATGCCAGGAAAGGGATCCAGCTAAAGACAGTGAGCAATAGGGATGGCACCATATATCGAAAATCGATACATATTCGATATATTTTCTTCCAATGTATTGATATATTTTTCACGATATATCGTTTCATATATCGATATATTTTTCATATCGTGTAATATGTACACTTAAATTAGGCTTTTTTCAATGTTCTTAATATAGCGATAAAATTTGAAGTTAAGCATGCATCTTTTTTTTTTTACTCAAAGTTTTCTATTTTACGGGGATCCTAATTCTCCCTTTGAAACTGATCATTGGTGGAAACTGGAAACTAGGGGAGGGTCAGGTTAGAAAAGTACAGAGAGGGGACGAAATTTCCACCTATTTAGCTTGTATATCGTCGATATATCGATATATTTCTCATTTATCGATATATTTTTTGAACGATATGCCATTACTAGTGTTCAGAATTTGATACCTATCGGTTAATCCCCTTTGATCAAAAGTCCTCTCCACCTACTGATTTACCCAAATTCTATTTCCCCTATCTCATTCAGTTCCTATCTAACCTTTTAAGTGAGCAAACGTGTCAAACAAAATTAACTTTTCTTCCTATTAGCTTTATCTTTCAAAAACGCGGATGAAGAACATCGAACAAATCGTCATCCATCGCCAGGGCCCTGATTCGTCCGACATCTTCGAGAAGCTACATCCGCGGAAAGTAAGGTAAGACTTTTATCGTTCCTCTTTTTTTTTTATTTTAGCGTGGTTGTGGTTTGTTCACCATATCTTTTGTCCAAGNCAGGGCCCTGATTCGTCCGACATCTTCGACATCTATCGTTCCTCTTTTTTTTTATCTTAGCGTGGTTGTGGTTTGTTCACTATATATCTTTTGTCCGGGTGAAGAACATCGAACAAATCGTCATCCATCGCCAGGGCCCTGATTCGTCCGACATCTCCGACATCTATCGTTCCTCTTTTTTTTNCCCCCCCCACCAACTAGTGAGCAAAGAAAAAGTTGTGGCATGGTAGAATTAAGGAAAGTAAACCCGATCCCAAATAGAATTGGGAAAGGGTGAAGTTAAAGAAGAAGAAGATTAAAATCAATCTTACCAACTAAGCAGGATAATAGCATCAGTTTAAACCAACAGTCGTACTTCAGAATGTTGAAAACTATAAATGATTTACCTGAAATCAGAAAGAAATGAGATTTGTTAGTCCCATTGATAGAGGTCAGTGTTAGGAAGAGCGACCCGGTGCCTCCAAATGGCCATTTGTACAGAGTGAGTTCTACAGTACCTATAAATATACGAAAGCACTGTTGAAATCCTCATTATCACTCATAAATAATCAACGGAACTCAACATAGAAACATTTAATTTGGTAAACAGGTTCATTTCATTGAGCTTCAACCCCCCAATGTTTGGAATCCCTACACCTCGGCTTCATGGGATTTTGTGTATTGGGGTTAAGCTAAGGTTCAACTGCCTCTAGCTAAGCTTCAAATGCCAAAAGGAGTTTGAGCAGTCTTCTTAACAGATTGTTTTGGACGAGTTCCCCTCTGAGGTTTAGTGACTCGATGATACTTACTCTCCAATTGAGATTTCACTTAGACAATACATGAGAGGCTGTTTCCACATCCTAAACTCATAGTGGAGACAATGGGTTTTCCCAAAAGATTCTCATATTGTGTAGGTGTTTTCTAAGACCACAATACCCAGTCATTAGTTCAGTTGTTTCCGATTTAAACGAAAGAGATCAGCAGTTAGAGATTTTAATGGGTCGGCCATCATTTAAAACAGGTTACTCCAAAATGTAAATATGAAAAAAGAGTAGAAACTGAATATTCAATTAAAAGCGAGTTAAAATAATCTCTAATATGTATAAAAATATGTATGTTCTGAGCTTTCTGAGGGAAGATATTGAAGCCAAACTTTGGGCGCGGGTACTTTGTACCCCCCCCCTGGCAATGCATGTAACCAATAGATTGATTGTCCATTAAAAGCTACCATAAACTGTCTAAAGTGTCTAAAATGTCTAATTATAATAAATATATTATTATTATTATTATTTTATTCCTGGGATTAAATTTTATATTTAGGTAAGATAATAAGGTAATAATTGATTTAGTTTATATTTTTTTAGTTTTTAATAACGAAATAGCGATTTTTTGTAATGAAAAAATACATTTTTTCCTATATTTTGTTTGCGGGTACTTTGTACCCCCCCCCCTTGGCANAAGTCCCCCCCCCCTTGGCAATGCACGTAATTGAATAGAGCTTGGCAATCCTAGGGTTAATATTTATGTAAGTCTTTTGTGTTCTAACAATTATATGAATCTTGAATAGCTTCCTCACCACCGCACTTGTCAACGTTCGTCTTTCAGCCAACAACATTAAATGTAGCTCCTTATGGAAGGGTAATTTATTCATAATGTGGGATGTACAGTACGGGGTGTGGGAACGTGTTTCTGGATGCTACACAATACACAATGTGTTACCATGGGGAACAAAAAGTTTTTACATTTTCATCTTTGTCTGCTGGAAAATTATTTAATTTGGAAAATTTAAATATTTCTAACTCTTTACTGAAATGAACACCAAGGACATATGTGTTCACAAGTCATGTAGGATTCGCAGGGCTGTACCCAAGATTTTTTTTGGCGAAGCATTGACATTCAAGCCAGGACTAACACCTGAAAATGATTATCATGGAAGCTGATGTTAATTTCGTTGTTGTTGTTGTTGCTGTTTTTGATGTTGTTGCTGCTGTTGTTGTTTTTGATGTTGATGTTGCTGCTGTTTTTTAAAAAAAAAAAAAAAATTAGGTCATGTGTAAATTAGAGTATTTTCTTTAAAAAAACCCATTGATATTCCGGTGGGGTCTGGACCCCAGGACCCCCCCCGGGGTACGGCTATGAGGGTTGTTACCTAAAAGATTTCCTCTGAACATTTTCATTGACAATATTTTACACAGTGATGCCTAGTGAAAATATTAATACAGTGGAATGAAGTCATAGAACATTTTCGGACAGCAATTCACAGGCGAGCAAAACAGATCAGCAGAATGAGGCAGATCTAAACTATCGGAATATTTATTGTAGATCTCTACGTAGAAACTAAAAATCGAATAAAAAAAAAATCTTTCGCCCCCCCCCCCCATCCGGAACACAGCACATCGTGGCAATTTGGCCACTTAGATTTGAAAAAATATAATGAGAATTGGTATGAAGATACCATACGGGTTCTAATTGAGGGCCATACACTGTGATTACCTCCTGAGAAAATTTCTAGGACATGAAAAAAAAAATCTCATTTTAATCATTCCTATGGTATACAATCAGAAAGTAACACACTGTATGTATACCTACATCATTTTCATTTCATATTATATTTTTCAGTATTGTTTGCTCTCTTTGATGTATATAGTAAAAAGCCACTTGCTAAATAAATCAGTAGAGGACTTCCCCATCTAATGTTATTGATTCTATGCGACCGACATGGGCTTGATGCAGTAAAAAATATACATCGCAAATCCCCTCATTCTCTCGGGACAAGTAAAAACGTACAAACATATAAAGGTATATCAGTTTTCAGTAAGTTCGTAAAAATTTTTACTTTCCTTATCCTATAAAACGAAAAGGATACTGTAATTGGAAAATTTTCGATGTCGAGTTTTGAAAAACACGTTTATAGGTCCGCAGATCCCATAATTCTAATTTCTGCCATTAGTTCGTGTGTTTATCTGTAAAAAAAAATATCTCAAGAACGGTAAGTGTAAGATAGAGAAGTGTGTTCCGTATACTTATATGTCACATCTATGAAGCTTTTGGTTGAAATCAATCTAGGTTTTAGTCGCTTTTGAGCGGATTTCACGAATCCTTCCCAAAAAGAGAACATTCTGAGGTAATTAATTGCACGACCAATCCTAGTGCTAGATTTTTTATTCACAGCCCCCTCACACACGGACCAATTGGCTGAAACCATTTTGAGTTCTGTGTGTACCTTAAAACGACTTTTGACATTGAATTGAAAACCAAACATCAAAAATTTTTTTTTGGTCTTATATAAAAATGTCTTCCCGCTCACAAATGCATTCACCATGTCCATTTCCCCATTAACAATATTAGTTCATGAGTAGCAACAGAAAAGTTTGGGTCATTTTTTTTTTATCCATATACCTAATACTAATAGGGTGGGTCATTCTATCATTCTTAGTAGGACAGTCAAATATCTTGAAACCAAAGTTTAATGATATTATGGGAATAATTCCTTTCAAAAGGATGACCGGATCCTTCAAGTTATATATTCAGGATTATTTCAAGTTCAACTTTGTTTTTCTGTTTTATTTTTATATCTAATAGGTTCCGATAAATGATTCACCCTGTATATATTTTTTCATTACGTTTCTTTTTTCAATCCTACTTTATACTCCCTCAAAACAAAGGCTGACTTATTTTTATGTCTCATATTTGTGTACAGGACCTTTTGTCCTTCCAACTAATGAACTTTTTATTTTTCATCTATTTTTTCCCCACAAATTTGTGTCCAAAAGAATTGTTATCTTTTTTTATTTTCATCTATTTAACACGTTTAATCCTATCGGAGACCCTGTTGAACTTAGCGCACCGTATCTTTCCACACAAGTTTTGGTAGTACCTACCCTTCCGAAGTTTTTTTTATCATTACCTATCAAAGATGTCTTTTTTTTCTGGAAGAAGAAAAAGAAAAGGAAACTTAAGAAAAGTACTCAGTGATTTTTCACTGAGCGTCAAAATATATATTTTTTTTTTTGAGAAATCAAGGAAAACTGATTTACACTGTGTAAGTTGACTTGATAAAAAAAATAAGCATAACTAAAAGTAAAAAATTACTAAACTAAATACTTATTATTAGACACTATTCCACACTAACTAATTCGATTTTGTGCACAGACTATAAGCACATTATTTCTACTTCCTCTTCATATAGATGATAAAGTTAATATTGTAATCGTGCAGAAAATTTTAAAAAATGATTTGAAAATTGTCGACTGAGACTTTTCCCTTTGGATCGATTCTCTAAGTAGTTTGCAACGGGTGATAATGTTTCACTGAACAGAACCATTTATTTCTAAAATGATGGTATATTTAATTTGGCTGAACACAAATTGATTTTTCGTTAAGATGAAAAATGTCAATAAGATGAAATAAATACTCGTATCGAAAAGAGAAAGATTTTAATTTTTAAGTGCTCCATAATGGGTCTGATTGCACCTAATGGGTTAAATATTGTTTATATAAAGAACACCAATTCATTTTTCATAAGATAGAAAATGTTTTTTTTATTATTATGGTTTTCAATTAGCTATAAATAACTGAAAGAGAAAGATTTTCATTTTTAAGTGCTCCATAATGGGTCTGACGACAACTAATGGGTTAAATATTGTTTATATAAAGAACACCAATTCATTTTTCGTTAAGATAGAAAATGTTTTTTTATTATTAGATGGTTTTCATTTTGCTATAAATAACTGAAAGAGAAAGATTTTTGAGTGCTCCATAATGGGTCTGACGACACCTAATGGGTTAAATATTGTTTATATAAAGAACACCAAATATTTTTGCTAAGATAGAAAATGGTATTTTATTTTTAGATGGTTTTCAATTAGCTATAAATAACTGAAAGAGAAAGATTTTCTTTTTGAGTGCTCCATAATGGGTCTGACGACACCTAATGGGTTACATATTGTTTATATAAAGAACACCAATTTATTTTTGCTGAGATAGAAAATGGTTTTTTATTATTAGATGCTTTTCAATTTCCTATAAATAACTGAAAGAGAAAGATTTTCATTTTTGGGTGCTCCATAATGGGTCTGACGTCACCTAATGGGCTAAATATTGTTTATATTAAAGAACACCAATTCATTTTTGTTAAGATAGAAAATGTTTATTTATTATTAGATGGTTTCCAATTTGCTATAAATAAATGAAAGAGAAAGATTTTCATTTTTGAGTGCTCCATAATGGGTCTGACGACACCTAATGGGTTAAATATTGTTTATATAAAGAACACCAATTCATTTTTCGATAAGATAGAAAATGGTTTTTTATTATTAGATGGTTTTCAATTTGCTATAAATAACTGAAAGAGGAAGATTTTCATTTTTGAGTGCTCCATAATGGGTCTGACGACACCTAATGGGTTAAATATTGTTTATATAAAGAACACCAATTCATTTTTCGTTAAGATAGAAAATGTTTTTTTATTATTAGATGTGGTTTTCAATTTGCTATAAATATCTAAAAGAGAAAGATTTTCATCTCTGAGTGGCACTCATTTTGTTAAAAGTTCGTGCTGTGACCCTTTTTATATTTGTTATCATTTTTCAATGTTTTCACAAAAGACTGCGCCTTTACCCCTCCCCCCCCCAAGCCCACAATATATTTTCTTCTTTTAGTTTATCAAAAAGACTTTATTCAGGATAGATCTGGTGTGAACATCACACTATTTTCCTTATCTATAAAAAAGAAGTATGTAATGGGCAGAAATTTTCGATGTCGAGTTTTCAATGCCAAAACACATTTTAAAGTCCCCAGAGCGGAAATACAATTATATATTACACTTCAACCTAAGTTGTATTTTTCAATTTCTTGTATGAAATTTATATGGATAGGCACCAAATTGCATGTTCTATCTCTTTATATTCTGGTTTTAGGCAGTACCACCAAAAAGTGACTTTCAATTTCTTGTATGAAATTGATATGAATATTAGGCACTATGTTTAAAGTTCTAGCTATTACCGTTCTCATTTTAAAAAGGATATGCGAAAATCGCTAAAAAGCGACTTAAACCGACAACTGTGTATTCGATTTCCGCCAAAAGTTTATTTTTCCGTTCATGGAATAAAACTGACATATATTCCAAATTTCAAGTCTCTAGCACTTGCCGATCTTGAGACAGACGGTTTTGGCATTGAAAAAAAATGTCAACCCATTACAATACTTTCCTTTTTATAGGATAAGGAAAGTAAAATATTGTTTAACAATTTTTTATGATTGCTAAAAAATAGAAAAAAAATCTTACGCTCATTTCGTACGCCTTGGAAAGCGGAATTTTCCCCAGTTTCGGAGTATTGTTAGAGACCGATGTAAAACAGGGCAAACAAAGTCGATAAAATCTTTTCACAATATTACCTTCTAAAAAGACAGTTTTTTCTTTACTCTCTTTAGAGAAACAGTACACAAAAAGAAAGTTTTGACACTTCTCAAATCAGTAAAACTAGTTACAAAGAAGTGGAACACCCCAAAACGCGCAGGCCGAATATTGCTATGATATTTGATTTTACGTTAACACCTTTTTTGCGGGGAAGTAGATTAACATTCCATAGCACGCGGGCCGAATTTTGCTATGATATTTGATTTTTCGTTAACACCTTTTTTGCGAGGAAGTAGATTAACATTCCATAGCGAGCGGGCCGAATTTTGATACGATATTTGATTTTTCGTTAACACCTTTTTTGCGAGGAAGTAGATTAACACCCCATGACATGCGGACTGAATTTTGCTGTTATATTATATTTTTCGTTAACACCTTTTTTGCGAAGAAGTATAATAACACCCCATAACATGCGGACTGAATTTTGCTGTTATATTACATTTTTCGTTAACACCTTTTTTGCGAAGAAGTATAATAACACCCCATAACATACGGACTGAATTTTGCTGTTATATTTGATTTTTCGTTAACGCCTTTTTTGCGAAGAAGTGAGCACAGTATATTGACCAATATTCGAGGCCGGATAAATCTGCTCTGCATGCTTTTTCCCGAAATTCCACGTAGCGTGTGATGAAGGTTATACACAGTTTGGACCATCATGTTAATGAGAAGTTCATGAAAGCCCAATTAGGGATCCATATCGATAAATTTTTGGAATTATTTTCTCAATGTTTGTCATAAGTAACATAATATCATTATTTTCCTCACCCTGTGTCATGTAAGGACATCAAACTTAACCTCAATGTTTGTCAGAAGTAACATAATATCAATTCTTATTTTCCTCACCCTGTGTCATGTAAGGACATCAAACTTAACCTCAATGTTTGTCAGAAGTAACATAATATCAATTCTTATTTTCCTCACCCTGTGTCATGTAAGGACATCAAACTTAACCTCAATGTTTGTCAGAAGTACATAATAACAATTCTTATTTTCCTCACCTTGCGTCATGTACGGCCATCAAACTTTACCAAAAATTCGTTTTGATAGTATCTCCAAAATGTCACTCTCAAATGTCATCGCCATGTCGTCAAATAGTTTTCTTTTCACTATCTATACAATAATTACTTTTCATGGAGATTGGAAAATGTCAAGCAGAGAGCAAATACTGAAAATTACAACTTTTGATGTCAACACAGGGACATTTCATATAGGATGCGACAAAAAAAAAGAATCTTCATTTTAGAGAAAACATGTTCAACAGACGGCCACGGTACACTTGCGGCCCACTGCAATGAATGGTGCAGCAAATGTTGTTACCTCAACATCAACGGACGGCCAACAGTTCAAGAGACAGCCGCAGGACACTTGCGGCCCACTGCAATGAATGGTGCAGCACATGATGTTACCTCAACATCAACAGACGGCCAACAGTTCAACAGACAGCCGCAGGACACTTGCGGCCCACTGCAATGAATGGTGCAGCAAATGTTGTTACCTCAACATCAACAGGCGGCCAACAATTCAACAGACAGCCGCAGGACACTTGCGGCCCACTGCAATGAATGGTGCAACACATGATGTTCCCTCAACATCAACAGACGGCTAACAGTTCAACAGACAGCCACAGGACACTTGCGGCCCACTGCAATGAATGGTGCAGCACATGATGTTACCTCAACATTTCGCGGTTGAGGAATACAAATAATGTACAAATTCTCTGTCATTTCTTAAGTCAAACACACAGAAATCAACCTTAGGAAAAGACTTACTGACAGGAATCTGTCAGTTGCTGTGAAATCGTGCGTAATAAGCTCTTGTGTAAGAGGATCTTTTGGCTCAAAAGTTCTATCACTTTTGTGCAAGGAAAAACTAAGAAAGTGATTCATTCATCACCTTTCAGGGCTTTTGACCCTCACTATCTATGAAGATTTTGTCAGCGCTGTTCAATTATAAAGTACTTTAGGAATTATCTATGGACCGTCATTGCTCAACAATTTGAAATAATGGCCCTCCATTCTTTTTGGCTTTATCGTATATTCCAAAAACGTATGTATATTCCAAGGTTTGGGTTTCAACCCGCTAGTTCCGTATAGGATTTTTTTTTTTTAATTTGTCTTAACGTCTCTTTAACATCTATTGGCCCCCATTCGCTGGAAATTTGCAAATCAGCTAACCCACATTGTACCTCATCCAGCGTGGGTTGTGACGGAAAAATAGCCAGCATCACGAGGGCGCCAACCCACGTGGACACCCACATGGTACAACCTCGCTGGACGTTGCTTAACTTCAGTGATCGAACGGGAACTGTTGTAATCAACGTGCCATAGACGCTGGCTTTAGAAGATTTCTAATAACAAGATTAGGACAAGATTTACAAACTGAGAAGTTTACAACAAATGAGAGAAATCATTGGGGATCATTGAGCTGCTTCCAATAGCTCTTTGGCCCCACCGTGTTCTGGTCATTCCTTTCAGTATGGACGCGCTCCCTAATACGATAAAGTCCCAACCAGATTTCGTTCAATTTATTTTCTTTTTTACGACTTTCAATACCCTATTTACAGTTTTCTCAATTCTGTTCATGACTATTTGATTATTTATCTCTTGTATCTCAACACTAAGATTTTTTATACAGGGTGAACGGATTTTTATCGTCATCGATTCAGGAGGTCAAAATGAGATTTTTTTCTTCTCAGAGCGTATACTCGCATTCCTTGCGGGGATATAAGTATGTAACAAAAAGTGAAAACCATATTACAACCTTGAGTCAGCCATGTGATTTTTTGAGGAATATTTAATTTTTAATTGATGTTCAACTTTTAAGTATTAACAGCTCTTATATACTCGTATAGTGTTTTTTGAGACAATTTTTACAAGTTTTCGGCCATAATTTTTTTTTCTTTCTTTTTGGACAATTAAGGCGTTTTAACTACGAGGTCGTTCGCGGCGAATCACTGATTCACAGGAGTCTAGAGCAGTCCACCCGTTTAAGGTAGACCACAAGAGAGTCCAACACCGAAGGGTCATCTAACAAGGACGAAGGGGGCAGGAGAGAAGTCATGGCACCCGAAAGAGATGGACAGTGCAGGATATGCTGGACAGACAGCATAGCCCCACATTGGCATATTGGAGGCGAGGTTTTATTAAATAGGAAACCATGAGTAAGCCGGGTGCCGATTCTCATTCGGCCAATCACAATCTCTTCAGCCCTCGATGAACGGAAGCTACATGTCCATGGTTCAATATCTGATTTGATGGTCTTAAGTTTATTCGCTGGACTGGTGTTGGACCAAAAACTGGAGATCTCATTATGGATGATGGTTTTAATTAAGGATTTAAAATCATCAGGGCTACATAAATTTCAATTTGAAAGATTTGTGAGATGTTTAGCTGCAGTGTATTTCTCAGTGTCGAATGTAAATCATTATTATTTCGAGCATACACAATGCACATGCTTTATGGAAGTTTGGGTCAGATAACAATAATTTTACATGTCTCATACTGTCTAATGATAATGCAAGGTAAAATTATCCAAATATTTGATTATTTTAATTTTGACAGGTCATCTTTGTTCAGAGAGAAACAATTTATATTTCTTCAAAAATATAAATGGTGCTGCCAAATTATTTTGGTTGCCTTTGTACACAGCATATCGATCAATCTTTTAGACATTGGTGCTTTGGATGATAAAATATAAAGGGTGCTGCCAAATTATTTTGGTTGCCTTAGTACACAGCATATCGATCAATCTTTTAGACATTGGTGCTTTGGATGAGCTGTGCGTGAGTGTGGCTTCACTGAGATATCTCGGCCCACGTACAGTGCAGATCTGGCAACAATTTGGATTTTCAAAAATCGTACCTAAACTTTTGACTGGAATCCGGGGAAATGATAATGGCTGGTCAAATAAATGACACAACTAGTCAGACAAAAATTCAAACATTTTCAACTTTTATTAATTTTTTCGTAGAATATTTCAAGTTTGTGCGCCTAGAAGATTGTATCGGGATTAGTTATAGATATTTCAGAACGGAAAACGTATTGAGAAAGGGAGAAAGAAAGAAAAAACAGAGAGCTATTCAGGGTATAATTCTAAGAAAGCATGTTTGTCGCAATGGCGTGGAGTTAACAATTAAGACTGTTATTTGGAATCGTCCTTTGTACAATAATGACATTAAAAGCAATTAGCACGTGAGATACTATACTAGTAATATAATTAAAAAACATGGAAACGATACTTGACTGTAAGTAGGCTGCATTAAGACAATGAATTTTCTGCGGATATTAATTACTACATTTATTATAGCAGAACATCGTTAGAACGAAAGCCAGGAGAGCAAGCATATCTTTCTTTATATTGAGTAAGTTTTCGACTGACCCAATTCCTCACTTTCAATATTGATACTGAAAGGATACTATTAACCGACTGACCCAATTCCTCTCTTTCAAATCAGATTATATGTCCATCACGAAGCAAGAAATCCCATCAATAAGAAAGGATACTATTAACCGACTGACCCAGTTCCTCTCTTTCAATCAGATTATATGTCCATCATGAAGCAAGAAATCCCATCAATAAGAAAGGATACTATTAACCGACTGACCCAGTTCCTCTCTTTCAATCAGATTATATGTCCATCACGAAGCAAGAAATCGCATCAATAAGAAAGGATACTATTAACCGACTGACCCAATTCCTCTCTTTGAATCAGATTATATGTCCATCACGAAGCAAGAAATCCCATCAATAAGAAAGGATACTATTAACTGACTGACCCCAATCCGATATATTCCGTATTATTCATATTTTGGACATTGTTCGAATAGTTCCCGACCACATTTTTATTTTCTTTTTATTAGATCTTTTATTTTCCGTTTCATTTCATTTTCTGTACAATCCAATATCTTGTTATATTATTCATTTTTATTATTTTCACTTCGTTGTTTTCCTTCTCTGATCGTTACAACAAGATCTAATAGATGTACGAGTATTTCAACAGTGGCTTTCTTTAATCGAGCACTCTTCGAACTTCTATAAAAACATATACAGTATGAAGTCCTAGCGGGAGGGCCTGTCACGGCTAGGAATTTTGAAGTTCTGTTTTTTTCTGAAAATAGGGAAAGGTCCATGGCCAATTCAATGGTGGCGTCAAAATACAGGTTCCCCCCCCCCATAAGTGTCATTTTTTGATAAAAATATATCCGTTCCTCTTGAAATTTAAATGAGAAGGTATACTTTTGATATCATAATATCAATGGACAGATAAAAGTTGTACATCCTAAAATCTTTCGTTTTTGTGCTATTATGAGGCGTGGAACTATGAGGGTTGAAATTTGAAAATTCGAAGATCCTTTAGATTTGATAACGCGGGACCTATTTATTACCCTTCAAATGCTTTTAAAATGATGGAAGAAGTTTCCTTAAACTTCAGCGTTACTGGCCCTCCATCTCCACTATGACTTCCGGGACGTACTGTATATTTTTTTTCTTGATATATTCGAGTATGCGAAGATGTATGCAATAAGATATGTAAATTTGTGGCTATCTGCGAGTACCCTAAGAAACTAGCACGTGCAACAAAAAGATATCCAGAAATCCTGCCTAAAAAGATAACGGATACTTGAAATTTGTTATTTATATTTCTCAATTGTACGCAAGCAGACACGCACACACGCGCGCGCGCGCGCAATGGCTAATACTCGATATCCCGTCTCAATACAAGTCGTTGACTGAAAAGATTAAGAAAGATGACTTTATGTACAAATTTGTGACGACGAAGCATCATGTCTCTCCAACGAAGATGTTTAACTTCAGCGAATTACTGAAGTTAAACAACGTCTAGCGGGGATAATCCATGTGGGTGTCCACATGGGTTCGCACACTTGTGTTTCTGGCTATTTTTCCGGCCCAACCCAGGCTAGGTGAGATCAAGTTTCCAGCGTTCGGAGGGTAAAACCCCGTCTCGAATAACCAATAGATGTTAAAGACAGTTCACTAAACAACTAGTCACTACTATATGGTATATTCCATGACAATTCTGGGATTTACAGGTCGCCTGGAAAGCCCACTCCCCCCGCTCAATATTAAACTGCTTTCTCATTCTCTGCGTATATACCTATCTTTCTCTTATTGCTTTTTTATTATCCTAATATTTTCCTTGTTCTCTGCACATACATTCTCTATTTCTTTACCATAATCTTTTCCTTAACATTTTTTTTCTCCTTTCTGTCTCTCTCTTCATTTACAAACTTGTGCACAGATAACATAAAATTAATGAGAAAAATTAAATTGCCTCTCTTTATTTTTTCTTATTTTTGCTCTTTTATCTTTATTTAAAAGAATCTCTTGGGTTTTACTTTTGTTTTGACATCTATTAGATGTTGTAGATAGTGCTGTGTCACTGATTGAGTGCGCCACCATCAACTGGGTATATAAAGGTATTAAGAAATTCAAAGGATCATGAGATCAACTAGTAATAATATATCAACCCCTTGTCACTTGGCATGGCATTCCATCCACAATAGTAAAAACTAGGTTCACTCTCCGAGTCTCCGTCAAAGAAGACTGTGTTGATAACAATGCGCCCGGGCATGGTCAGCGTGTTCTTATTTATTTCCCAGATTCCTGTAACGCAGAGGTTCCCAAACTGGGAGGGGGGCGCCCCCATTGGGGGGCGTGAAGGCAAGTCAAGGGGGGTGCGAGACCAGTTGAATTATTAGCATTTAGTTAAAATATATGTGCACATTTTTTTAGAAAAGGTAATTTTATGATATTTAAAAAATTTGAATGAGATAACATTCAGCAACACATTAGCGTTTCGAATGAGATAGCATTCAGCAATACATTAGCGTTTTGAATGAGATAGCATTCAGCAACACATTAGCTTTTCGAATGAGATAACATTCAGCAATACATTAGCGTTTTGAATGAGATAACATTCAGCAATACATTAGCGTTTTGAATGAGATAGCATTCAGCAACACCCATACCCATTCATAATTTATAATTTAAAGGGGAGGGGAAGGCTTTCGGTTCAAGAAAAGTGGGCGAGGTTCCAAAATGTTTGGGAACCCCTAACTTAAAAGTATTGCAGTTACCCAACTGTTGGTAACTGCCATACGCAGATGACGTTCATATTTTCAACGTTGTCATTTTCCCAAATTTGTTCAAAAGTGTTTTGCGATTTGTACAATAAATAAAACAATTTTTTGAATCTAAAGTCTGTTTAACATTTTGTGCTGCGACCAATATTTCTTGTGAAAATGTTTTTACTTTCTTTATCCTATAAAAAGGAAAGTATTGTAACGGGATGGAATTGTCGATGTCGAGTTTTCAATGCCGAAACGCGTAGTGAAAACCATAAAAAATTTCAGCGCATTAGCTACTATACTTTTTTTTACCCTCCATTCTCTGAAAACTTGTAACCAGCTACCCACATTGACCGCACCTAGCCTGGGTTGGACCGGAAAAATAGCCAGCTTCACGAGGGCGCGAACCCACGTGATAGTACAACCTCGCTGGACGTTGCTTAACTTCAGTGATCCAACGATAACTGGTGTATTCAACGTGCAATAGACGGTGGCTTACAATGCTTTCTAGTATTTTATAGATGAGAAATTCGTGTGATGTTCGCACCAGACTCTTTAAATGATAACATAAAGCCTAAGAAAAGTATATTTCATCAAGATTGATGAGTATGAGTGGTAGTTATAGGCAATTCAAAGAGGGTAGTAAACAAGTGGCTGAAATCTTGCTACACTCTGGTGGATCCTGTAAGACTTGTAAACGAGAAAATATGGAAAATAATTTTTCCCCTTTTTTTAATCTTTGCTATCTAATTTTTCCCCCTTTTTTAATCTTTGCTATCTAATTTTTCCCCCTTTTTTAATCTTTGCTATCTGATCAGTTTACATTTCATTCTGTACCTATTCTAGGTAACATATTTGAAGTTTATGAGATAAATCACTCTAGTTGGTGTTTTTCTGTTGCAATCTTATTGTAACCTCGTTTCTTCTTGGCGTTCAACTTTCAATTGTTAACTCTGTACTTTACAAAATATTTTTCTTTATCTTAAACTTCTCACTTTTTCTTATTTTTTGACTTTCAATTAACACTGTTTCCTTCTTCGGGCTCAGGACAGTTAGGTCTAACCTACCAAAATATCATATCAACACGCACTACTTAACTCTAAACTCTCATTTCAACTCTATCACTGATGACCAGTGATGTTCGGCGTACGGATTCATCCGTATTTTTACGGAAATTCTGACCTGGGACGGCATACGGATAGAAGTGTAATCCGTACGCGAAATGTACGGAAAACTAAGGAATCAGGTGACTAGAGCCTATATACAATTTGTTCTGTTTTAAGGCATATAAGGAAATTAAAAAATACGGAAATATTTACTTTTGGGTACGGAATTGCTCACTTGCGTTCCGAATATCACTGCTGATAACAAAAACGACTAAAAGTCCGTTATTTCCTTACAAAGGATTTGAAGTGGGTAATAATTAAAACCTTCAGTCTTTCATTACAAAAGAGCGAATCAGATTATGGAACGAGATCGAATCATACAAGTGAGCGATAATTTGCGCCACTTATCTAGTAACTAAAGTTAAAGTTTGGCTTTTCCACTCTACTTGTCCTCATTCCTTTATCCCATTTCTTCTTTGTTAATTTATTCCTAAGTGTTCTTTTATTATTTCCCATTTTTTATTTAGTTTTCTCTTGCTTATAGTTATGTATACAAATTTTTTTTTAAAATAAAAGCTGTGCTTGATTTTTTACACAAACTTTTTTTTTATATCTATACCTCTTTTACACTTTTGCAGATTGGGGTCAAATTGTGACCCTAGAACATTAAACTGTGGATATTCAGTGTTCCTTAAAAATTACAATTCTTCATAGTTCAACGAATTTGTCTTAAGTATATATAAAAAAATATTTTCCGCCATATTTCGTTTTTTTTACGATAGGCCTAAAAATGCATATTTCGGGTCAAAAAACCGCTAAAAAGCGGCAAAAAACCGAAACGGTAATTTTCAACCAAAAGCTTCGTGGTATAAAATTTTAGGCCTCTAGTACTTAGCGTACATGAGATATCTTGTTCAAAAACAGACGGACAAATCCTGAAACGCAAGATTTGGATTGTTCGGCATTGACATTTGAGCCCATTACAATACTTTCCTTTTTATAGGATAAGCGAATCAAAAAAAGTTATGAGTGATTTTGTGAGGTAAGTCGAAATTTATGAAATGGACGCCATCTTTGAAGCGCAACGAAAACATATGCCGCTCAATAGAGAATTTTTTGTTGGAAAGTGTTCTACTTGCCCCAGATCTGTGATAACTTTTTTCAGGTTCACCAATTTCACCATCTATAATATGGTTATATATATAGGTATGTTGTTGGGGCACAGAAAAAAAATTACCGTTTTGAATGAGATAGCATTCAGCAACACATTACCGTTTTGAATGATATAACATTCAGCAACCCATTCAGGGCCGCTCAGAGGGGGGATAAAGGGCACAAAATGTGCCGGGCCCGGGCTCCTGAGGGGGCCCTGGCCCAGCGATTTTTTTTTTTAAATCAAAACAATATGCCAAATACAACTTCAATACCGTAGAAAAGTGTATTTAATTTTTTTTTTTTTAAAAAAAGAAAAGTTTTTTCTTTTTTTTTAAACAGTGAGGTTAATTTTTGGTGCCTTTTTTTTTTTAAAAAAAAGCACCAAATTTCAAGTTCTAGCTATTACCATTCTCATTTTGTGCAGTATATGCAAAACGCCTAAAAAGCGGCATAAAACCGCCAACGGTATATTTAATTTCCAGCAAAAGCTTGGCATAAAACTGATATACATACCAAATTACAAGTCTATATCACTTGCCGTTCTTGAGATATCTTGTTTAGAGACAGACAGACAAACACACACACACGGACCAATGGCTGAAACTCGGAATTTGGGCCTTGGGGACCCCAAAGCGTGTTTTGGCATTGACACCTCGACATCGAAAAATTCAGCCCATTAAAATACTTTCCTATTTATAATGTAAGGTGGCTTTCATTTCAAAAAAGGGGGGCGCGGTAATAAAAAGTTTGGGAACCCTTGATTTAGAGTGTTTCATTTGTCCATGAGCCCCAACACGGGCCTGTTTTGGTACAAAAACTATTCCTCCCTATTTAAAATTAGTTGGGACGAGGTTTTTTCTTTTCTTCTTCTTATCCCATTCCCTCTAGCACCATTTCTTAACCTTTTCTCTTATCAACTTGTGCTATAAATATTTAAGTTACTGTTTATGCAATTAATTTTCTTTCCGTACTTTTTATGAGATGACTAGGTACCTCACGATAGAGAATAGCATTATTTACTTTCCCAGTGTGAAGCACTGTGCTGGCTAGTGGTTGTTTTGTTCCTGTTAGCTGTTTTGTTGTGGGTCCCCTTGTTGGTGGTTGGGGT
Source organism: Pachypsylla venusta (assembly GCA_012654025.1). Taxonomy (NCBI): domain Eukaryota; kingdom Metazoa; phylum Arthropoda; class Insecta; order Hemiptera; family Aphalaridae; genus Pachypsylla; species Pachypsylla venusta. The sequence goes on from CM022884.1 coordinate 13,741,846, forward strand.
AGTTTTTCTTTGTTGGTATGGGTGGTGGTGTTCCTGTTAGCTGTTTTGTTGTGGGTCCCCTTACTGCTGATTGGGGTAGTATTTCTTTGTTGCTATGGGAGGTGGTGTTCCTGTTAGTTTTTTTGATGTGGGTCCCCTTGCTGGTGATTGGGGTAGTTTTTCTTTGTTGCTATGGGAGGTGGTGTTCCTGTTAGCTGTTTTGTTGCGGGTCCCCTTGTTGGTGATTGGGGTAGTTTTTCTTTGTTGCTATGGGTAGTGGTGTTCCTGTTAGCTGTTTTGTTGTGGGTACCCTTTTTGGTGATTGGGGTAGTTTTTCTGTTCCTGTTGGTTGTTTTGCTGTAGGTGGTGGTATTCCTCAGTCATCACGTTGGTTTTGATGATGTTGGTGATAGTGGTTATAATTCCTCCACGTCTCCACTTCCACCTCCGTGTATGTATTTTCATTTCTTTTACTTCTCCACTTTATAGTATTTACCAGGAAATTTATATGAACGTGGCACTACTACCAACTAGTTCATTAAAATCTTCTCTTACTTGTCTAGCAATTCCTTAACGTCTCCATTTCCACCTCCGTACCTTCTCCACTTTATATCTCTCCTATGCTTACTTTCTGTTCTTTAAATGTGTCTAATACATTTTCCGAATCCCTCTTTGTGATCTTCCTTCTTTCTTTGGCTTATCCCTTTTATTGTATACCCCTCCTTCTCTTTTGCCTCCTTATCAAAGATTTTCTTAAAATTTCAATATTTTCTTTATTTTACAAAACTTTCTTTTAAAATCTATAATTTCTTAAAATTTCAATATTTAAAATTTAAAAATAACTTCCTTAAGTGTTAACTTTTTCATAAAATAAAGCCATTTTAATCATTTGATTATTTTAATCAGTGCTCTCGATATGAACTCTTTGATGGTCATGCTTCAACTCGTTATAAAAGCAATCTGCTGGTTCATCTTTTTAAAAAATGAAGCGTTCCACTTTCTGGATAATTCATTTTATAGTTATTCCCCCTGACAGTCGCCTTTGCATATTTATAAATTAATGAAAAAGTTTGGAACTGAAAAAATAAGATAAATAATAAAGCAGGAATTATATTTTTTCGAGTGCGGATGAAGAAATTAAAAGCTCATGTTAAATTCATACCAGATTTTTTATTATGAATTTTTTATATATTTTCTTTACCGCTCAATTACTTCTTAGTTATTGCGTTTTAAAGTACAAGAAATAAATCAAAGTATACCTATATAACAACAACACTTCTGTATAACAGTAGAAATGGAATTGGAAAATACAACCAACCCGAATAGTTCAGTTAATAAAAAAGAGGTTTTCGTACCGATGGATCCCAAATGATGACTGATTTTTCTAAATTGAAAATAATCAATTGTTATTATTATTTAAATCTTTGAATAACATTCTAATTATAAGTGTTCAAAAATAATAAATTAAATTTAAACAAAACACCAAAAACATTTATTTTAATTTATGAAGAAACTATTTTCGAATCATTCGATTCATCATCAGTCGAATCAAAAAATGGAACGACTCGATGATGATGATGAATCGAATCATTCGAAACTAGTTTCTTCATAAAGTAAAATAAATAGTGTTTTTGGTAAGTGTTTTGTTTAAATTTAATTTATTTAAAAGTTATTGTTATTATTATTGCTTATACTAACACAAGTTATTAATCTAAATACACTAGTATTTTGTCAAACCCCGTATACAGCTGGCAGACTTTCTTTCAGTCCACCCTCTTGAGATTTTTTTTGCAAAGTATTTTTTATTATACAAACAGACTTGAGATTTAAAATAATAAGTTGCTTCAAACAAGTTGGCCGGGTGATAAAAATAGCTGGTAACTATAACAGAGAGGGTGACGATGAGTGAGGGAGAACAAGGAAACCGAGGGAGTGACGATGAGTGAGGGAGAACAAGGGAACAGAGGGAGTGTACGATGAGTGAGGGAGAACAAGGAAACAGAGGGAGTGACGATGAGTGAGGGAGAACAAGGGAACAGAGGGAGTGACGATGAGTGAGGGAGAACAAGGGAACAGAAGGAGTGACGATGAGTGAGAGAGAACAAGGGAACAGAGGGGTTGACGATGAGTGAGGGAGAACAAGGGAACAGAGGGGTTGACGATGAGTGAGGGAGAACAAGGGAACCAAGTGGTGTGTTGTGGAGACCGAGGGAACAGAAGGGTGTGTTTGGGAAACCGAGGGGACAGAGGGTTGTGCTTGGGAGTTGGGAGACCGAGGGACTCACTTGGTCAGGGAAGGGGGGAAATTGTTTTTATTTTTAATTATGTATCAGATTAAAAAAAATTGAATAATTAATGTGGACGGCAAAATATTCTGTTGATGAGTAAAAAGGTAATGAAGATTGGGATTTAAAATAAATTGAAAGAGAAGAGAAAAAATAAATGCCAAAAGGGAAAATATTTGCCCAGTTGTTGCTGTATATGTATACCTACTGGTGTTTGGAGAAAATTGAAAATCGTGTATTTAAAAAAAACACTTTGTGACAGTATAAATATTCGGTCATGCAATGAGGTTGCGAGGGAGACTATATATCGTCACCTTATTTCAGAAGGGGTCCAAGTAAAAAAAGCAAATTTTACAGGAGAGTAAAAAAACCGGGTTTTTTTAAAGAAATATTTTACATTTTCTTTTATATCTGGCTGCTTGCATTAAAAGTTTCATTCAATTTTCATTTAAAATAAGACATAAGAAGAGATGTTTTTTACTACACCTAAAAAAATCTCTAATCTCTTTTACTCCACTTGTAAAAAACGTTCCAAAAAAAGGCCTTCGTTTTATAGGTACAAAAACGAAGGCCATTTTAATCAATACTGTAGAGATTCATTTTGAAATGGATGCCTACGTCTTTAAGAATACATTAGAAATGCATGAAATCATCAAAGTTGGCTCTTTACAGCTCCACAATTGGATCTCTACAGTATTAAATTTGTTCCAAATTCAGTAAAATAGATCAAAGTCTATAATGATCCCCCATGCTATAAAAAAAATTAAAGGCAGTATAGAAACAGAATTGTCTCTCTGAAGAAGGTTGATCTCTAGCAAAAACTGTGAGAGCTAACTCAATTCTGATCATACCATTGGTCGCACCTTGATATTTTAATGCACTAAACTCAGTGATACTATATCTGAAACAATCTACGACAAATTATAACTTGGTACTGTGCATGGTAAAATCAACGCTGGCGGATCCTGTATTTTCAAATCCATTTCTAAAAAGACTTACAAAAGATTCATTCGTCAACACCCGTCCATGATTCGTTTCCTTAAAACCCTGAGTCTAATAATACACGTGGTAAGGGAAAAAGGATGTACAAAAAAAATATCGAAGGAAAAATTTGTTCGAGTCTGATTATAAAATTTGTGAGGAAAGTTTATGATAATACCTTTTCCAGAGGGAAAAAGGATAAGCCAGGATTATCAATCCACTTAATGATATTCACAATCACGTCTACACACAGGACCAGAGTCGCGCAGTTCTCGGAGTTGTGGCACAGACAAAAATAAGCTCACCAGCCATTCAGGATGTCGAAAAATGATTTTTTTTTTCTTTTCATTTCTTTAAGCATAGGGTGGTCGTCAATTTACTTACAATCACTCGATTCTTCTCGAAACCAGTTTGAATTTTCGAAGAAAGTAAAAATATGTACATTTTCGATGAGTTTTTTATGGTATTTTGTGAACGTTAGTGATAATACCTTTTCTGTAAAAATATGTACATTTTCGATGAGTTTTTTATGGTATTTTGTGAACGTTAGTGATACTACCTTTTCTTGTTATAGTGATAATACCTTTTATTTTTGTGAACGTTAGTGATAATACCTTTTATTTTTGTGAACGTTAGTGATACTACCTTTTCTTGTTATAGTGATAATACCTTTTATTTTTGTGAACGTTAGTGATAATACCTTTTCTTGTTATAGTGATAATACCTTTTATTTTTGTGAACTTTAGTGATAATACCTTTTCTTGTTATAGTGATAATACCTTTTTATTTTTGTGAACGTTAGTGATAATACCTTTTATTTTTGTGAACGTTAGTGATAATACCTTTTCCTGTTATAGTGATATACCTTTTATTTTTGTGAACGTTAGTATTGGATTAAGATATTTTTTTTCTATACATGACTACAACACCAACGTGAACACCTGATCATCTTGATCCACTAGTTAAAGTAACAAAAAACGGTCCCAATAAGAAACACCATCTTTTTCCCCAAATTTGCATTATCATCAAATTGTACATACTTTTGACTATAGTCGATTTCGTTTTTCTAATTCGACATTGTACAGAGTATCCACATTTTCCGATAAATATCACATCCATGATGTACAAGTGTGACCTATCAAATAGCATTAGTTTTTCTTGCTGAACATCATTCCGGGACAATGGGGCCCTGACAGTGTACGGACAGGTCATCTTGGACTCTTGTATCCTTATTCACAAACAAAAGGAATCTCTCCCTATAAACACTCTGATATACTCACCATTAGAATATCCACAACCGGCACAATCTTGTAGTAAGTAGAGAGAGATTGTTTAACAAATCATAAACCTGAGTGCGGGCATTTCAATCTACAACAAACTGCCATCCACCATGAAATCTCTAAATAACGTTCAATTTAAACCCGCATTCACGAATGTACTGTTTAGTTGGAATCCTGCCCTTACAGTGTTGGTGACTTTCTTGACCAAACAATCAATTGATGTAACATATATTATATGCCCTCTGCAACTTTTTCAAGTTTATCTTATTATTAGTTGTAAGTTAGATAGGATATTAATTTGTGTTTCTTTATCACAATAAAGAGTCATTCGTTCTTTCATTGGTGTTATCATACATTGGTGCCTATACCTATACCTATACCCGTACGCTCATTTTGAGCTCCTGAATTGATGGTGGGCCGATGTAAAAAATAAACCGGACAAGATGTATAAAGATTCTAAACAGGTCCGAGTTTACATTAAATGCGGTATAATGGTTTTTATTTAAGAACTATTTGGTATTTGCTACCTTTTTAGCGTACATTTTGACACAAAACAGGCCCCCTGATGCACTGATAAGAAAGACGTAGAATTAAATCTATATATATAAAAGTGAATGTCTGTTAATTGTTTGTTTATTTCTTTGTTCGCTTATAACTTACGAACTAGAGCTCGGAATTGCACGAAACTTTGCACACTTATTTGTTTTTACCCGGGGAAGGTTATAGGCATCACGGTATTGTCCGGTCATTTTAGTTACGGCCGATTTTCCAATTTCTTGCTCAAAATTTTCCCAATTTTGACAATATCTTAAGATTTGTCGCAATGTTAGGCAGGGTCTCAGACCCAGCCTAAACTCAGCAGACTTCAACACGCATTTCATTTTTTTTGGAACCAAACCCAATACTACTCCCAACACGTTCTACACAGCTTAACATCCGGTTACAACTCTCCATGTTCTTCCTAGGTTAACAAACGTGAAGGTAATATGTAATCCAAATATTAATTAACAAACAAATTAAATATTATATTCAGGGGGCGGCAAGTTTATTTTAAAGTCAACTTTAGTTTTTATGCAGGATGACCTATTTTCTTTACCTAATCCAATTCTATACAAAATTTTCTACATACCTCGTCCTCGAGTAAAAACCTCTTTGTTTCGTTCGTTATGATATGGACGTCAGAATATCTGTGCGGCCTATCAGAATAGTGTGTGTACGGAGAGGGGGAGGGTCGAATGTTGGAAAACGAGTTTGCTAAAATGCGTATCACTGCGATAATCAAATACAGGGTCATTCAGTGAAATGTGTGAATTTGAAAAATTCATATCTTCGGTTCTGTTCATCCCAGAGGAGTCTGGTCAACGGCATTGTAATCGAAATGACGGGAATTTATTTTACACATTTTTTTTAACGCAGGCAAATTCCTGAAGACACTGTTTGGCTCCAGCAAGATGGAGCAACCTGCCATACATCAAATGTTGTAATGAACTTTCTCCGGCAGAAATTTCCAGGCCGACTGATTTCCTTGCGCGGTGACATCCCCTGGCCTCCTTGATCTCCCGACTTATCCTCCTGTGGGGATCCTTAAGGGAAGGGTATACCCAGACAAACTAAGAACTCTTGAGGATTGAACGGAACTATTCGAAATAAAGTCAACCGAATTCAACAGGAAATGTTGCAGAACGTATGGAGGAGTTTCGAGGAAAGGCTGGACAAATGCATCGAAGAAGTAGGCGGCCATATGCTGGATGTAATCTTCAGGCACTGACAAGAAAAACAGGTAAGCCTAAAAAAAAATGTGTAAAAAAAAAATACAATGCCGTTGATCCGACACCTAGGATGAACAGAACCGGAGATAAAAATTCATACGTTGCACTGAATGACCCTGTACATATCTTGCGGTGTTGAAATTCAAGTCGAAATCTTTTCATAAAAAAAGTTTTCAAAAAAACTGGAGGGTCGAGTTTATATTTTTTAAAAACAAAAAAAAAGAGGTCAATTGGTTAAAATTGTTGATGGAAAATAAAGGAATGGGATTTATATTTTAGTATTAGTTTACGATAGGTTTGGTAGGTTGTGCGGCAGGGTCGTAGGGTGTGGATACCTCTATTGAAATTTGTAGTGAAATTTTTGAACTAGCTAGCATACGGGTACATTATGGTTTTGATTTGACGCTGAACGAAAAGGGTTCTAGTTTTAACTCCAACAATTGTTTTTTAAACATCTGTTTGCCTGTCTGTTTAATCGTCGATTAACTCTCAAACGCCTTGTCTGATTTTGGTGAATCTTAGCATAAAAATTTCTATGGAATTAGCTGATATGGACTGTGTTGAAACACCCGAGGTCAAATGTCGGCCCAAATCTACAGTTCACAGAACCGCTAGTAAGTCTTCACATTCCATGATCTTCGTTTAAGGAGTGAACATAGTTAACGTTTTCGACAACCGTCATGCTGTTTTTAGACTATAAAAGACCGAAAACCTTAGAGACAGAAAATAAACTAGTAGTTCTGTGAAGTGTGGGCCTGGTAGAAACTAGGTCTGCCGGGTGCAAATCTAATCTACGATACCCACAGAACTAGTCTGCTTGTTAAAATAAATCCCCCCCAAATGTCTCTACCAAAAATTCAAGTGGCTCATATCTCTCCTAAAAAATCTTAAAGTTCAACACAGTGGCCGTGGTAAGGGCGAGGTGGAAAAAAAGGAAAAAAGTATCTATGAATTTTTGACAATTTTTTGGGTGTCCATAAAAGACATTCCCATTGACGGATGAAAGTAAGATAAAAGTTAAACTTCATCTATTGCACATGCCAAAGGCGAATATGACAAGAAAAATTAAAAAAGTTTAGTTGAAAAGGGTCAGAATTGAAAGTGAAGATACCTACAAACTAGGTTTGCCGTGCTATATAGCACGCTGGTTTTGTTTTTCTTGGCGATGCAAAACTAGCGTTTTGCTTGATTATATCGACACCAAATAGTACTACCTAATATGAGTTATCCCCCCCAAAAATTTCTACTTACTAAGTTCAGTGGGTGTACATTATGATTTCTAAATGTCTGTAATTTGCCCGATTATTTTTACTACATTCAATGGATTTGATCGGTATCCAGCAGATACGAGGTGTGGCAATTAAATAACGAGACTGGTTAAGAAAAAAGGTTTTATTATAAAAATTATTCTACATTCGAATGCTCCCCTTCAATATACTCCCCTCCTCTCGCCACACACCTTTCCATACGTTTTTTCCATTGATCGAAGTAATGCTGGAAGTCTTCTTAGCTGAGGGCCTCTAGGACCCCTGCCGTTTTTTGCTTTACCGCTTCTATCGACTCAAATCGGGTCCCTTTCAAATACCGCTTCACAGATAGCGCATTATGGGCAGGTGCGTTGTCTTGGTGCAAAATCCACAACTCATGCCGTTTCTTACGAACTCGTTCTCGCAGTGTAAAATAGTAAGTCTGGTTGACAGTCTGACCATCTGTAACCCATTCAGATGCTCATTCGACGAGCTGCACGCACAATTTGGTTGATTTTGGTCACTGTTTTCGGGGTTGAAACAGTGACAGGACGCTGGTCATCTTCAGTGCTCTCTCAGCCCTCACTGAAGCTCTTACACCACTCAAACGTAGAGAATTGTCCCCATAGGCCTCTTGCAACAATTTATAGCACAAACGTCGGAGTTTTTTTTTAAAAAAAAAAATTTAACGAGAAATTTGAGATTGATACGTTGCTCCGTTTTTCGTCACACATGGTTTTCGGCACAAGAAAAAAAAAAACAAATACTATAATAGTGACAAAAACGTGTTTTGGTACGTGAATAAAGAAGATTTCCAGATACTCAGCGCACTACTCGTTTTTTCCCCATCCATCTAGGGCGCCCCCTACACCTCGTAATGTAGGATATGGAGTAGACTGTAGGGTAGAGGTGAGCTCATGGTTGCCAAATACAGATCAATATAATATCATTGATTGAAACGTAAGGTGGCCCATTTTTTGTGATCGATAAAATTCCAATAGAGAGGACTATTAGGTCCGTGAAGCCAAGTCGCAGTGAATTTTGCAAACTGTCCGTGTCAATGAAATTAGATCTCACATTGTTCCCTCTGTACCAACAGAGATGAGGAAGTAATGAAAATTCCTACTCCGTGTCGACACATTATTTGATCAGCAACGGCATCTCACATATTTATATTCGCTCTCTTTATTTTCTTGTCAAGGAATGACGAGCGGGTGTAATAATAATGCGAACGTTGCGCTGTCTCCCAAAGCTGACACATTTTTCATCTATCTCATCTGACTTTTCGTGTTACATATTCAAAGGAAGGTAACTCTGAGGGTAGTCTTAACGAGCCAAAAAAAAGGAGTATTGCTTTCTGAAGCTGAACTACCGAAGGTTTTTTTGTATTCATGCAGAGTCCATATTCATGGCACAGGTAAAAACTTCATCTATCCATTTGGGAAAACGTTTTGGAAAATCGAAAAAAAAAAGTCCCATTGGTTTTTCGACGACTATTAACGGAGGAAAATTAGAAAAATACATTAGGTTAGATCAGAGGTTCCAATCTGGGGGGGGGGGGCGTGAAGACAAACTAAGGAGGGCGCAAGACCAGTTGAAAAATGACCAATTCAATTATTATCATTTAGTTAAAATTTATTTTACAATTTTTTTACAAAAGTAATTTTGTTGAACATGATGTTTAGAAAATTTTAAAGTGATAGCATTCTGCAACACATTAGCGTTTTGAATGAGATAGCATTCAACAACACATTATCGTTTTGAATGAGACAGCATTCAGCAAAACATTAGCGTTTTGAATGAAATAGCGTTCAGCAACACATTAGCGTTTTGAATGAGATAGCATTCAGCAACACATTAGCATTTTGAATGAGATATATAGCATTCAGCAACACATTAGCGTTTTGAATGAGATAGCATTCAGCAACACATTAGCGATTTGAATGAGATAGCATTCAGCAACACATTAGCGTTATGATTGAGATAGCATTCA
>CM022884.1:13752410-13765596 GCA_012654025.1 Pachypsylla venusta
TATACTGGAGTAGCTATAATATTGGTGCTATACTAGAGTAGCATTAATATTGAAGCTATACTGGAGTAGCATTAATATCGAAGCTATACTGGAGTAGCTAATATTGGAACTATACTGGAGTATAGCTAATATTGGAGCTATACTGGAGTAGCTAATATCGGAGCTATACTGGAGTAACTATAATATAGGAGCTATACTGGAGTAGCTATAATATTGGTGCTATACTAGAGTAGCATTAATATTGAAGCTATACTGGAGTAGCATTAATATCGAAGCTATACTGGAGTAGCTAATATTGGAACTATACTGGAGTATAGCTAATATTGGAGCTATACTGGAGTAGCTAATATCGGAGCTATACTGGAGTAACTATAATATTGGAGCTATACTGGAGTAGCTATAATATTGGTGCTATACTAGAGTAGCATTAATATTGAAGCTATACTGGAGTAGCATTAATATCGAAGCTATACTGGAGTAGCTAATATTGGAACTATACTGGAGTATAGCTAATATTGGAGCTATACTGGAGCAGCTAATATCGGAGCTATACTGGAGTAACTATAATATTGGAGCTATACTGGAGTAGCTATAATATTGGTGCTATACTGGAGTAGCATTAATATTGAAGCTATACTGGAGTAGCATTAATATCGGAGCTATACTGGAGTAGCTAATATTGGAACTATACTGGAGTATAGCTAATATTGGAGCTATACTGGAGTAGCTAATATCGGAGCTATACTGGAGCAGCTAATATTGGAACTATACTGGAGTATAGCTAATATCGGAGCTATACTGGAGTAGCTAATATTGGAACTATACTGGAGTATAGCTAATATCGGAGCTATACTGGAGTAGCTAATATTGGAACTATACTGGAGTAGCTAATATCGGAGCTATACTGGAGTAACTATAATATTGGAGCTATACTGGAGTAGCTATAATATTGGAGCTATACTAGAGTAGCATTAATATTGAAGCTATACTGGAGTAGCTAATATTGAAACTATACTGGAGTAGCTAATATTGGAGCTACACTAGAGTAGCTCATATTGGAGTAGCTAATATTGGAGCTATACTGGAGTAGCTAATATCGGAGCTATACTGGAGTAACTATAATATTGGAGCTATACTGGAGTAGCTATAATATTGGTGCTATACTAGAGTAGCATTAATATTGAAGCTATACTGGAGTAGCATTAATATCGGAGCTATACTGGAGTAGCTAATATTGGAACTATACTGGAGTATAGCTAATATTGGAGCTATACTGGAGTAGCTAATATCGGAGCTATACTGGAGCAGCTAATATTGGAACTATACTGGAGTATAGCTAATATCGGAGCTATACTGGAGTAGCTAATATTGGAACTATACTGGAGTATAGCTAATATCGGAGCTATACTGGAGCAGCTAATATTGGAACTATACTGGAGTATAGCTAATATCGGAGCTATACTGGAGTAGCTAATATTGAAACTATACTGGAGTATAGCTAATATCGGAGCTATACTGGAGTAGCTAATATTGGAACTATACTGGAGTAGCTAATATCGGAGCTATACTGGAGTAACTATAATATTGGAGCTATACTGGAGTAGCTATAATATTGGAGCTATACTAGAGTAGCATTAATATTGAAGCTATACTGGAGTAGCTAATATTGAAACTATACTGGAGTAGCTAATATTGGAGTAGCTAATATTGGAGCTATACTGGAGTAGCTAATATTGGAGCTATACTAGAGTAGCTAATATTGGAGCTACACTGGAGTAGCTAATATTGGAGCTATACTAGAGTAGCTAATATTGGAGCTATACTGGAGTAGCTAATATTGGAGCTATGCTGGAGTAGCTAATATTGAAGCTTTACTGGAGTAGCTAATATTGGAACTATACTGGAGTAGCTAATATTGGAGCTGTACTGGAGTAGCTAATATTGAAGCTTTACTGGAATAGCTAATATTGGAGCTATACTGGAGTAGCTAATATTGGAGCTATACTGGAGTAGCTAATATTGCATGTAAACCATCAAGTTCCGCTTTTTGCGGCAGGTACCTTAGATGCATGGCTGTCTTTGTCTTTACTATATAAAAGTAAAAAATGATGTACAAATATGTTAAGTTCTCCAAATTGTTTTAGTCATGGGCCCCCGAAACCATAGGCCAGAGTCTCAAATTTATGATCATAACATAAAAAAAACCAATCGTTTTCGAAATAAAGCTAATTTACAACGGTCACATTTTTCAATTTATGGCAAGGCAGCAAATAATTATTATAATCAACTTAACCAAGAAAGTTATGTGGTTGAAAAATAATTATGAAAAATCAAAATTGTGGGATAAAATGGAATAGTGTGGGATAAAATGAAGCTGTTATGGCGGATCACAGAATGCACCCTAGGGTGGGATAAAATAATTTTTGTCCAAAAGAAACTTTTGGACAAAATAATTCTGTTGGTTTATTATTTTCAATAATAAACATCTGGCATCGTCACGAAAAACAACCCCCCCCCTTAAAATTTGATATTTTACGTTTCGAGGTACGTAGAATCGAAAAATCCTTATGCATGTGATTTTCAACCTTCATTATTTACTTATTGTTTTACTCAAATTAATTCACCCTGTAGTTCTAAATATTTTGTAGCATTAGATTTATCGATCAATATAAAGTTACCTTTTACATTTTTAATACCTACAAACTCATTACAAGAAACCCTGAACTATAACAATGTAATGGTAAAATGGAATTCAATTCCATTTCAGACCTCTTAAAGAAAGTATAGATACGGAAAAATATTAACTATTTAAAGAAGAACTAGATTCCAAAAGTAAACGAGGAACAAGGAGAGACTATTCGGAGGCAAAAGAAAAGGTCAAAAATTATAAAGAAAAACAAAATGACAGGAATATAATAGGCAACAATAATTTAAAAAGAAAAACAGAACAAGAAGAAATGGAAAATATTACATCAGGAACATGATATGCTCTTTTAATATTTTTTTAAAAAATTGCCTCAACGTGATGGTCGACTGTTCCAAACTTTGTGTAAGAGAGAAATCAACATAAATAAAAGGTTTTTTTTAAATATATATATATTTATATATATTTAATTATTATTTGGTTAAATAGGGATACTATGTCAAGTAAAACCATAGTTAGTTAAGGAAATGAGAGTCCCAAATTTAAATGCCTAGCCATTGTGGAACTATTGATTTTTTATAAGTGAGACAATCAACTGGGCTTTCCCTTTAAGGAAATAAATCCTACAATTTTCGGTGCAAAAATGACATTTACAGTTGACAAACGTATTTTTTTATTTTTACTATTTTTTTTCTAATTTAATAATTTTCTTGCAATTTTAAAATTGCATATGATTCAATTTTAAATTCAGGAGAAAAATAAAAAACGCTAGAAAAAAAATGATTTAATTAATTTGAAGCGCGAGCGAGAGTCTCATTCAGATAATACTGTTAAATGCTTTCCTCAAGTAAAGATTAATAATGTTTATTTTACAATATTTTCATTTGTTGATTTTCTAATTTTTTTCCAGTTGGGAAAATTGCACGGATTTTTTTTCTGTGAAAATTGGAAAGTAATGTGGTGCTCAAACAGGAAACTTTCGTATTTACATTTAAAATGTCTGATGTTTCCATCAGTAGGACCGGATTAACCATGTCGAGATCCTTAGGCAATGACAGACTCCCCCAATATACTCTTTGTTCTTTGTCATGGGAATCAGTTCTGCCAACCTTATATAACGTGGCCATTGGCCATAGTATAGGTACATACAGTATGTCTCAGAAATCCTGCCCGGTGCCCATAACTTTTGAACCGCTTGGAATTTTTGAATTCTGTTTGTTTCTAGGGATAGAAAAGGGCCCATGGCCATTCGAATGGTAACATTAGTATCCAGGTTCGAATCTTGGAAGTGGCTTTTTTTTTAAAACAAAGTGTCGATTTCTCGGAAATTAAATGGAATGGTACAAATATTTTTTTGAAGAATAAAAGTGTACATAAAATAAGGAATATTCCCATTTTTATTTTTTCAAAACAATAATCAGGGGCGGAGCCAGAGGGGTTCAAATCCAAAATATGTTACACCCTGTATAACGGAAACCGAATCTAATTTTGATGTAGGAATTCGTTAAGAGTGACTCAAAAAATGTTATCCATCTACATAAGGAATAAAAATAACAACTTTTAAGTTTTATCAGTGCCGTAGGCCTAGATAACCAAATCTCGTATTTCTACTAGAGCTTAAAATGACGTCTTTAAGAAAACGGCAATTTTGAGTTAGAAGCTCTGAAGTAAGAATATGTTTTAAGACTTAAAATGTGGATTGGACTCAATAATGAACCATTTTGCAAAAAAAAAAAAAAAAATACTAACCTCACACTCATTCACAACAGAGCCGTATTAATGAGAAAATTTCTATAGAAAAACTGCATATTAAGAACACTTCAATTAATATGCAGTTTTTCATTGGCAGAGTTTTTTCTTTCTTTCGATAACTTTAATCAACTTATTTTCATTATTCACTCAGTAGGAGTATTTCACAAAGAAATAAAACGTCCCCTCGATTGCTATTTTTACGCACAAGGACGACCCGGAACCTATAGCATCAAAGTACCAGCCACGGGCCGTGAAAACCTTATCCGTAACCTCATATCGACCTGTTTCTAGAAATGGGAAACTAGTTGATTTTATGATGAACACCGCTACAACAACAACAACAACAACAACAACAACAACAACAACAACAACAACAACAACAACAACAACAACAACAACAACAACAACAACAACAACAACAACAACAACAACAACAACAACAACAACAACAACAACAACAACAACAACAACAACAACAACAACAACAACAACAACAACAACAACAACAACAACAACAACAACAACAACAACAACAACAACAACAACAACAACAACAACAACAACAACAACAACAACAACAACAACAACAACAACAACAACAACAACAACAACAACAACAACAACAACAACAACAACAACAACAACAACAACAACAACAACAACAACAACAACAACAACAACAACAACAACAACAACAACAACAACAACAACAACAACAACAACAACAACAACAACAACAACAACAACAACAACAACAACAACAACAACAACAACAACAACAACAACAACAACAACAACAACAACAACAACAACAACAACAACAACAACAACAACAACAACAACAACAACAACAACAACAACAACAACAACAACAACAACAACAACAACAACAACAACAACAACAACAACAACAACAACAACAACAACAACAACAACAACAACAACAACAACAACAACAACAACAACAACAACAACAACAACAACAACAACAACAACAACAACAACAACAACAACAACAACAACAACAACAACAACAACAACAACAACAANGGTGTTTATATATATATATATATATATATATATATATTTACTTATTATTTGGTTAAATTGGGATACTATGTCAAGTAAAACCATAGTGAAGGTTGAAAATACTTGACTGTGGAGACATAGTAATTTTCAATCTTCATATTTACTTATTGTTTTACTCAAATTGACTCACCCTGTAGTTCTAAATATTTTGTAGCAATAGGTACCAGATTTAGCGATCAAATACAAAGTTACC
This sequence comes from Pachypsylla venusta, assembly GCA_012654025.1. Taxonomy (NCBI): domain Eukaryota; kingdom Metazoa; phylum Arthropoda; class Insecta; order Hemiptera; family Aphalaridae; genus Pachypsylla; species Pachypsylla venusta. Next base: position 13,758,089 of record CM022884.1, read on the forward strand.
TTTTACATTTTTAATACCTTCATACTCGTTTACAGGAAACCTGGTACTAGTATAATCGTAAAATGGAATTCAATTCCTTTTCAGACCTCTTAAAGAAAGTATAGATAAGGAAAAATATTAACTATTTAAAGAAGAACTAGATTCCAAAAGTAAACGAGGAACAAGGAGATACTATTCGGAGGCAAAAGAAAAAGGTAAAAAATTATGAAAAAAGAGAAAAGGAAAACAAAATGACAGGAATATAATAGGCAACAATAATTTATAAGAAAAAGCAGAAGAAGAAGCAATGGAAAATATTACTCGCAGGACAAAGACAAACAGGCCCGAATTTATTAGCATCAACATTATGCACCGACCAATCTTTTGGTTAAGGGTGCAATTAAAAAATGTCGATATATCGGTTAGTTAGATGATAGAGATCCTTGCCCTCAGTCGCAAAAACATCAGACTAGCCACGGGCCTGATCACTGGGCACTGTGGACTGAGAAAAGATCTGCAAACTATGGGCTTCCATCAAGACCAGGTTATGTGCACGTGCAGACTTTGTGGGGAGGATGAGGAAACTGCTTCTCACGCTATCTTTGATTGCAACTCTCTCATTGCGTGGAGACTAAGTATGGGACAGCTACATCCCAGACTTGACATTCACGCAAAACACCTAGCCAAAAGGCTGATCAATCTTGCGCAGATCTTAGGCCTTAGCTAGGAAACAGGCTACTTTCCAAGGACAAAAAGCCCATAAGAGGCTTAGGTGCAAGGGCTTACATAGCCCCAAAGAGGAATTTAGCTCACGAATATACGAATAGATGATATACTGAGGAATCCCCCCCCCATTGTGTGCGGAGGCCCTGTAACTTTTGAAAATGGTTTGGAATTTTTGGATTCTGATTGATCCTAGGGATATTCTAAAACCTATATCACCCCTTTAAAAGAAATGTATGAAAATTTATGTATGTCATGTATAAATGTATACACATCATATTACCAGGTACCTAAGTAAATGTATACTTAGGTACCTGCTAATATGATGTGGCTGGCAATTTTTTTTTTTTTTTTTTTTTTGCTCATCGTTCACAATAATCATGATAACAATAAATTCTACGTACCTTGAAACAATAAATTGCGTATATAAAAGTTTTAACTTAAAATTATTTTTGTCTCACAAACAAACAAAAGCAGTAAAAAGTTGTTTTGTGAACACGAATAAGGTATTTTCCCCTCAATCTCTCTGTGGCGTACACAGTCCAGTGCGGGTTTGCACGTCTTACACATATGTTGATGTTGACCAATATACAAACCCGTCCCCTTCTTTTTCTCCAGGCGTACAAAACTTCAACAATGTGTGTTAGTTTCATGTTAAACATGGGCTGTGAAAAATCGAAGGAAATCTTTATCTAGTTGTTAAATCTCAGCAGTGGCGGCTCGAATTATAAGTATTGTAATCTTTGGATAGCGAAACACATTGTTTTGTTTTTTTTTGTTGAAAAGTTAAGTCAATAAAATTGATATAGAATACAATACATTCAAATAAAAAATTCTAATCGGCTATAGCTCGCAATTTGCAAACTCTGAACCAAAAAATTCTGGTGTGAAAATCACACGACTTTCCTTATCTATAAAAAAAATAAGAAAGTATCGTAATGGGCTGAATGTTTCGATGTCGAGGTTTCAATGCCAGAAATACAATTATATATTACACTTCTTGATATATTACAATTATAGGTATATTACACTTCTTGATATATTACACTTAAGTACCTGCTAATATGATGTGGCTGCCATTTTTTTTTTTTTTTTTTTTTTTTTTTTTTTTTTTTTTTATCAAAAGTCGCTCATTGTTCACAATAATCATGATAACAAATGATTTACCTGAAATCAGAAGAAAATGACTTTTGTTAGTTAAATGCATTCATGACATTACAATCAAAATTATTAAGTGTGACATAGAAATTTATGCACATCCTTTCTTTCTGCACTCCACTGAAGTCAACTGTAGATGCGTCGGATACTCTCATGTCTACTTCAAAATTTCCCCACAGTTTCCTTCAGCTCAATTTTCTGAATCTTCCTATAGATCCCCCAAATCCTCTCATCTCCACTATTTACATTCCCCCATGACTTCCTTCTGCACACTTCTCTGAATCTCCCTGTAGATCCACCAAATCCTCTCATCTCCACTATTTACATTTCCCCATGATTTCCTTTTGCACACTTCTCCGAATCTCCCTGTAGATCCGCCAAATCCTCTCATCTCCACTATTTACATTTCCCCATGAGTTCCTTCTGCACACTTCCCCGAATATCCCTGTAGATCAGCCAAATCCTCTCATCTCCACTATTTACATTTCCCCATGACTTCCTTCTGCACACTTCTCTGAATCTCCCTGTAGATACGCCAAATCCTCTCATCTCCACTCTTTACATTTTCCGTCTCTTCCTTCTACACACTTCTCTGAATCTCCCTGTAGATGTGCCAAATCCTCTCATCTCCACTCTTTACATTTTCCGTCTCTTCCTTCTACACACTTCTCTGAATCTCCCTGTAGATGTGCCAAATCCTCTCATCTCCACTCTTTACATTTTCCGTCTCTTCCTTCTGCACACTTCTCTGAATCTCCCTGTAGATGCGTCAAATCCTCTCATCTCCACTCTTTACATTTCCCCATCACTTCCTGCTGCACACATCTCTGACTCTCCCTGCAGATACGTCAAATCCTCTCATCTCCACTCTTTACATTTCCCCATCAGTTCCTGCTGCACACATCTCTGAATCTCCCTGTAGATACGCCAAATCCTCTCATCTCCACTCTTTACATTTCCCCATCACTTTCTGCTGCACACATCTCTGACTCTCCCTGCAGATACGTCAAATCCCCTCATCTCCACTCTTTACATTTCCTCATCGGTTCCTTCTGCACACATCTCTGAATCTCCCTGTAGATACGCCAAATCCCTTCCATCCCAACTCTTTACATTTCCCCATCACTTCCTTGAGGCGCAACTTTTTCCTTCCTCTTCTCCCAGAACATAGAAAGTTGTGTGTTGTTTTGTCACTGTAAGAAATACATGAATGTAAACTTGTACAGCCCAAAGCTGCTTTTCAATTTCATTTCATCCGACAATTTAAAGTTAAGTTTTAAGCACACAACTCGAAAAATTTAAGTAAAGTAGGTATTAACTCATTATTTTTTTATTTTGTGTGCGGTGTGCTCGATCTGCTTTTTCACACATAAGCACTGCCTTTCTGTGTGGCTATATCATTTTCTATTTTATTTTTATCCTATGTTAAGTAGGACTCTCCGTGATCCGTGAGTTGACCGAACGAAGTGTGGACTAGTGTAACAGCGATAACTTTTGAACTTCTTGTGCCTGAAACTTGACATACGAATACTGCATTACGTTCATAAAATTAGCTGATTACCAACATAAGGGTTGGGTGGAAGAGAATTCCTCAGGAATTTACGCCGCCCTTTGAATGAACATTATTTTTTTTTCTCTCTCTCTCTTTTCTTTCTTTCCTTTTTTCTCTCACTCTTTCTATTCTCTTCTTTCTATGTCTCTTTCTTGTTTGAAGTTAATTCAATAAAGAGTATTTAAAAAAAAAGGATGTATGTATGTGCTAAAGTAGGACTAAATCTAAATTTTTGCGACACATAAAAATTGAATAAAATATGAAAAAAATATCTAAAATTTCTGCACGATTACAATACTTTATCTTCTACTAGCTGTTTTCCCGTGCTTCTCAATTTTAGATTTTTGGTGGAACCGACCCCCAGAGTAAACACGGGTCCTATTTAGAAAAGTCAATATTTTACTCGAAGATATTACTTTTTGCACTGCAAAACACCTTCGTATAAAATTTCAGCTTTCTCGCTCACCCCAAAGTGATATTTCTTAACTATGGGTTTTTGGTGGAACCGACCCCCAGAGTGAACACCGCTCCTAGTTAGAAAATTCAATATTTTATTCAGGGATATGAATCAAGTCTCTACGTTTAGCCTCGTGGAGCTACGTTGATTATCAGTCGTTTTATAAGTATAGATAGAAAGAGAAAGTAAAAAGTACAATGTAAATTTTAAATTGATGGATTGATGGAGTCCCTAAAAATTATATATTCCGTATATAATTAATAATTATAATCCCCATAAGTTATAATGTTATTATCTAGGATGCAATTTTTGTTTATATGTCATTGTGTATGTGAATATGTGTCATTTGAAGGATTCAAAAAAACTTCCTTGGTAGTAAATAGTTCCGTAGGACTTATTCAATGTAAGTGTACACCATGAGGTCCACGGTGGATTGGAAAGACCCACAATGAAGATTCATTAAAATCGGACGAGAAATCCGGGAATTATCTTGATGCAAAAAGACTAACAAACGTTTAAACAAAAATTATGGACTTAAGCCTAGAACTCATGTCCTCTAATATATTTAAGATTCAAAGCAATTTTGCACGCTAAATTCTAAAAACAAGGCCCACTGCTGACAATATCCCTGTTTTATTTGAATTAAAGCTTAAATTCTTACAAAGTTATTCTTTCATTTGTCAAATCCTCAAATGGAATAAACTGGGTGACGAAATCAACAATGATGATGAAGAAGCCTAAGAAAGAAGCAATTTTTCAATCTATACTTATAAAACGCAAATATTACTATAAAACTCCTAATACTAGTGCTCAGTGAAATGGTGACCTCACTCAATTTCGAAGAAGAGAGAGAATAATTTGTAGGTCATCAGTGTCAATGTCCAGATTTTAACATTTCTCAATTTTATTAAGGAGCGCGGTAGCGCTCCGCCCCGCCAAGTCAAAAAAATGCGGTAGCTACCAAGAGTATATTATACGCCACAGCTTACATTGCCGATTTCAGCTACTTCCAGAGGAAAAACTACACACCTCAGGATAAAAATGATTATTTCCTACGTATGNTCGATACAAAAATTTTTTTTAGAAATTTATATTTCACAATGACTGCAAACATCCTAAATACCATCTCTAAATTATATTATACTAGCTGTTTCGCTTTGATTCTTATATTGCTATTTTTGTTTTTCGAGGACAATAGAAATTCGGGGGGGGGGGNGGGGGGGGGGGGGGGGGGGTATTGGTTTGGGTCCACCCTGAAATCAAGATTTAAACGTTCCACCCTGAAATCAAGATTTAAACGTTTAAATCAAGATTTAAACGTTTCACCGGGCGCCTTAGAGGCACGGCCATTCTTACTTTTTAGTATTTTCTAAATTTTATTTTACCCGTTCCCAGTTTCGAACTTGTAACTCTCGAATGGCTGGGCATACCTTAGCAGAAACTGTCCTAAAATAAGAACTAAGCAGCCTCCTAATTGAGTTGATATGTTCTCGCGACAAAATTTAAGATATCGGACCGTGACTGTCCAATTTTGGAGAAGAAATTAGAAATTTGGCCGTAACTCGAAAACGGGTTGACATATTTTATTTCTGATAATTTTTCTGAGGTCGTAGACCATGATTTTGGGAGGGGGGGAGGGTCCATTCCCATCAATTTTTACTATCTGCTATCAGGCTGTGGTATTGTAACAGACAACCCCTCATACATAGGTAGTTTTGTGATCTTGAATTACGCTGCGTGCACACACATTTTATATGAACTGTGCAAGTATTTGTGTACACATAATTTTGCAATTTTTTATACTTTAAAAAATACCATTAAATAACTGCCATTCGGTCTCACGGGTGGACAAGAATTCTTGTAGTTCTGTGAATTCACTCTGAAATCTGACATGCGCATTCATTATATTCAAAGCATTAGTTGATTAGTTTCTCATCCAATGAGTTTATCTATCTGAACTCTCGAAATACGAACTATACTGACATTTCCGTGAACTGTAGACCTCACTCACTTGAATGGCCAAAAATATATTCAGCTAATTCTACGAACATAATTATCCGGTGCGACCGGCTGAAAGGAGCATTCACACTAAATCGTGATGTTAGAACCAGACTTTACTTGGTTCGGTCAATTATCCGGTGCGACCGGCTGAAAGGATCATTCACACTAAATCGAAATGTTAAAATTCTCCGCCAATAAAAATATTTAGAAACTAATTATTAGCTTGGGAAAAACTCCTTAGAAGCTAATTATTAGCGTAGGGAAAACTCCTTAGAAGCTAATTATTAGCTTAGGGAAAACTACTTAGAAGCTTTAACAGGGTGTCTACCAAATAGTCAAAGTGAAATTCCCTGACTTTTCCTGGTTATTCTGTCTACTTTTCCAAATTTTCCAATGTACTATTTCAAGATTTAGTCTCCCCATTTGACTTCAAAAAACACAATATTGGGGCCCAGGGACCCCAAAAACTATACAGCAAATTTCCTTCATACCCTAAACATGTATACCAAAATTTTAGAGGAAAACGATAGTAAGCGCCGCAAGCGAAATTTTTTAGGAAAAGCATGTTCACGCGTAAAATTGACCATTGAGATAAAAAAAATCAAGTTGAAAAATTCCCTGACTTTTGGCGTTTTTTCGGCGTTTTTTCCTAAATTCCCTGACTTTTCCCTGATATTTCCAGTCTCCTAAAACTCTCTGACAATTCCAGGATTTCCAGTCTGGTAGACACCCTGTTTAATAAATTGTATTGTTAAATTACTATAATAAATAAATATTTACATTTAACTTGGTCGAGGGGACACTCTGTATGACATAAATCTATTAAAAAGACGTCAGTCCATGACAACTTCTCTTGACAAAGGAGACAAATAAGAAATGGAAAAAAGAAATCTATTCAAAAAAACAACATTCGCTCTCATCTGTCAGTCTGTCAGCCTAAAATCAAATTAACAAATTTCCTTTTACCAAGAATTTTTCATCAAATAAGAAAGAAATCTTTGACTAAATTTATTAAATTGAAAAACACACCCTCGGGTTTCATTGTGCCATCAATACACCACAAGAATAATAAGCCGATTTTCTAAAGAAATTCTAACACTAAGAAAAAAACTCATCATAAATAAAATATACAAAACAGGGTCTGCCATAAACAATTTTATCTTACGAGGGTGGTTCCAAAAGTTTGTGGCCTACCAAAGAAGTGTTAATGTATTGTAGTTCTAATAATCAAATAAGTGTTAATGTATTGTAGCTAACCAAATAAGTGTTAATGTATTGTAGCTCAACAAATAAGTGTTAATGATTGTAGCTAACCAAATAAGTGTTTATGTATTGATGAAGCTAACCAAATAAGTGTTAATGTATTGTAGCTAACCAAATGAGTGTTAATGTATTGTAGCTCAAAAAATAAGTCTTCATGATTTTAGCTAACCAAATAAGTGTTAATGTATTGTAGCAAACAAATAAGTGTTAATGGTACTGCAGCTAACCAAATAAGCGTTAATGTATTGTAGTTCTAATAACCAAATAAGTGTTAATGTATTGTAGTTCTAATAACCAAATAAGTGTTAATGTATTGTAGTTCTAATAACCAAATAAGTGTTAATGTACTGTAGTTCTAATAACCAAATAAGTGTT
>CM022884.1:13766709-13778356 GCA_012654025.1 Pachypsylla venusta
AAGCCACCTAAAACTTTTTCGTTATGAGTTGATATGCTGTCGCGACAAAATTTAAGATATCGGATCATGACTCTCTGAATTTGGTAAAAAATCGGAAAATCGGCCAAAAAATCGGAAACGGTTAAAGATATCGTTATGAAAATAGATATCTGCACCCTTGGGTATATTCAGAATATGAAGAAAAGAATTTGTTAAAAATCGGTTGAGTAGTTTCGGAGGAGTAGGGTAACAAAGGTTTGCAGTTTGTAGGGAGTATAAGGCTACGCTTCGCTCCGCCCAATAAATAGTGTTTTTGGTGTTTTGTTTAAATTTAATTTATTTAATAGTTATTATTTTTTAACACTTATACGTTCTCAAGATTTGTCGTGTGAATATGTTAAAAATAAGCCCCGGAATTTAAGGTTACAGCTTGCGGCACCATGCATCAATGAAGAAGAACGCCATTTTCGGAACCTGATGCAAACATGATAGTGAAAATACCTTCTAAAATTTTATAAAACAATTTATTTTGCTGGCACGACCTAATATAGTACCCCAAAGCTACTATATTAGGTCTCCCTTCTCCGCTTCTTGTATTTTCGAACTTACGAAGGTATAGAGTAATATTCCTTTATGTTAGGGCCTACTGTTTTTACATAATATAAAATAATTAAATATGTCAGAAGCAACACCACAGGGTGTCGACTTTGAAATCCACTTTGTAATACATTTTTCAAAGTCCATATAATCATAAACAAAAAAAAGGGACTAGTGCGGGGGGGGGGAGAGAGGCAATCGTCCCTCCCTCCCTAGACCTGAAGAAATTTAACGTCGAAACTCTTTTCTCAAAATTTAGTCCAAGAGAACGTCTCGGTAGATTTTAACGAGCTATTCTATTTAGAATGATGTTCATGTTCATATACCTATGGGGATGTCTATAATTCAAATCCCCACAAAAAACCACTTCGCGGTAAAAGGTTCCCGCCAAGTCATTAGTCTCAAAAAGCACTGAAAACAAAACAATGCCCGCTTCTTTTTTTCCCTTTTAAACCATCCTTTTTACATTAATTTCACAAATTTTAAAGACACAGTGTGGGTTTTCTCGCAAACCTCTCTTTTACGCCCTTTTTTCGCATTTTGAAAACTTTCACAGCTTTGGCGGTGTGCCTTCTTAACAACTCTAACTCATTAAGAAGGCACACCGCCAAAAGTCACTCAATATATTTTTCCCAATGGCTGTAGAGAGACGTGAAAAGTGCACTTTGTGACGTGAAGTATAGATCACTTGTGCAACGCTCATTGTATTTGACTTGGCGGACGGAGTGCTGCCGCGCTCCTCAATGAACATTTCCAAACTTTGAATTAAAATGTACTTGTATTTAAATTGACATGCTTTTCGATTTAAGGAGTATTTTTAATTTAAATAAGGTGGGCTTCTTAGAACCACTTTTTTTTTCAGTATGTAAATAAGATGTACCTGGTTAATGGACACCCTGAATATCAGTATCTATCTCACTATCGTTTAACCCATTTGTTCAACTTGCTGGAAAATATAATAGAGTTATATTTTTTCCGGGGGATCGTAAAGGCGCTGGGAGGGGAATGTCATTATAATATCTAATATTTTTATATTGGAGGAGTGCATTATACAAGACACTCTTATGGAGGTGGAGAGCTATAGAGGGCCTGGGGATGGAACTTCATCCATATAGTCTTAGCTGAAACAACAGCATCATGCACTAAACTGAATACATAATGCGTGAGGTGTGGATGGAAGTGTCTCACAGGGCTCAGTTTAAACCAATCATGCTCGAAACATTCAGAAGGCGGATCTCTTGAAGATAGAACATCGTATCGCGACGGAGGGCAAAATATCCGTGTGAAAAACGGACAAAAAATATGGGAATTTTAGAATGAACCAAAGATAGGGCCTAAAGTTATACGGCTTTCTTGTATTCACTAAAAAATATAGACCCTTAAGTGGAAGGTCACCACTAGGCGAGGATAATGCCTGAGACATTTTCTACCACCTAACACTTAGAACTCTATATTTTTGTGGTCAAATACTCAAATTAATGGAGGAAAAAAATCCTGCCTCTACCGGGGATTAAACCCACGCCCTCCTGTTTGCCAGGCGAACTCTTAACCACTGAGCTACCGAGGCAGTAAAAGAAGAGAAGTCTACATAACAGAGAAGAAGAGAGGGTGGAAGACAAAGGCCAGAAGCATTCCCGAGTACAAATTAATGTCATCACAGAAATATCTGACCTGACCAAAAATCAATTGCTAGAACTTTGGACCAGGAAAGTCAGGAAACAATTCATTAGGTCTAACAATCAGACTTGTAGCCCAAAACTTAGTAGTTCGGGTATCTCACTCAAATAATGAGCAGACATGGAGCTCCAGTTGGCCCAATATGGCAGATAACGAATATCATAACTATTGTACATTGTTACATTAAAATCTGACAAGAATTTCGAGAATTGCAATTGTTTCACACCAAAGATTTTTTTGCTAATTTTGTACAGAATTTCAAAAAGTTTTAAAAGTAATTCTATAGTGCCCCCACACCTAAGAGGAATGGACTCAATCTGAATATATTTCAAATGACCCACAGACAGGGCCCTGGTAGACAGAAAATCCGGGCCGGGGGGAAAAATTTACGGGTCCCTCTATTATTCTTTCATCTAAAATCATCTTAGTTGATGTGAAAAGACGTGCAGGTATTCTTCCTCTTGGCAACAAATAATTCGATTATCAGATGTTAATGTTTACGAAATATACCCAATACTTTTGATTGCTGTAAAATGAGTGTCCTGCAATAGCCATTGTTCCATATCGCTACTATCGCTAAACTTCTAATTTTGTGTTTGAAAATTTTTCAAAACATTTAAGTTGATTTATTTATTCTTCAGAAAAAAACATGAAAAAATTAATTATGATAATTTTCCCACCGGGCCTCTTAGAAAATCACGGGCTGGGGGGATTCCCCCCCCCCTCGTCGGGCCTGTCCACAGGGACCACAACAAGGTTTCTTGCTCACTTTCTTCACTTTGTGTGTTTATTGCGGAATGTGATGATGGTGGAAGGGAATGATAGCATAATATGTTTCATCTTCGCCGTCGCCGGACAAGATGTGAATGATCCCAGCCCTTACATGTTCTCCAGTAGCGGTAAATATCATAAACTTATGAGGTTGAAATTCTATGGCTTGGCATTCAGAATTCAGTTGGGAGAGTAGCGGTAAGGCGTATAGTACTAAAAATATTGGTGAACAAAAACTTTTCCCCTACTTGTCGTGCCGCCCCAAAGAAAAGTTTGTTTGATATCCAAGGTGCTAAAGAAGGATTATGATAATGTTGATAAGTTCATTAGTGGACAAAGTTTACAACTTATCCAAATTAGAGATAGTTTATAGAAAACTTAATTAAGATGTGGAATGGGGAAATAAATGGAGGGAGAGATAAGATTGAAAGTAAAAAGCAGTAAAGAGGAAACAAAGATAAAAGGGAGAGATAAATGCAGGAGGGGAGTAAGGCTTGTTAGAAAAGAGAGACAAAGAGGAAACAACCATGGCCTACTGGCCACTGAATCCTGGCAGGAGCATAATTTGTTACTGTGGTTTGGATGTTTCCAGGCCCACTCAGCCTTGAGAGAGCAAATAGTAGAGGAAATAGCAATCATAATATGATGGTTATACTCCCATGGCTCACTGTCCACTGAATCCTGGCAGGAGCATAATTTGTCACTGTGGTTTGGATATTTCAAGGCCCACTCAGCCTTGAGAGAACAACCATGGCCTACTAGCCACTGAATCCTGGCAGGAGCATAATTTGTCACTGTGGTTTGGATGTTTCAAGGCCCACTCAGCCTTGAGAGCACAAATAAATAGTAGAGGAAGTAGAGGAAGTAGCAATCATAATATGATGGTTATACTCCCATGGCTACTACTTGTAGGTGCAACACCATTGTGGGTAAAGTTGAATAATTCAAAGTAAATGGATAATGATAGATTCATGGTTCTGGGGGCCCATGTCAATTATCAGCCTCCAAGAACAGATGTATGATGACAATTATTAGCAGTAGACTACCTCTAAATCAGGTCAAAACTTGACAATATTAAAAAATTCCAAGCCGTTCAAAAGTTAGGGTAGGGGGAGGTGACCTGGCATTTTGGGGCACGCTGTATTGTAGATATCAAATGTATGAACTACTAGTGTGAAGTGACAGAAAACAAGAGATGAATAGGCAGAGGTAGTGTGAAAAGGGTGGAAGGGGGAAGAGAGATATAATGTCGAAAAAGGGATTAGAGAGAAGACGAAATTTAGGAAGGTGATGTTGTGGAAGTCTATCTCAAGGGGTTTTGTGTTTACTTTTGTTTTTTGAGTTTTTGATTTACCTACTCGCTCCGTCCAAGTTAGATAAGTACATAAATGATGTTGAACATCTAAACCCAAATTAAAACAAAATTTTAACAAATTCTCCCATATCCGGCATTCGTTTGTGTGAACAGATTTTATAATTGATATTTTGAAGAGTTTTATAGAGAGCTGATCTTGAAAGGTTCCCTCTTGACGGATTAGTGTGGGGTCGTTATTGTGTGAACAGATTTTTTAATTGATATTCTGAAGAGTTTTATAGAGAGCTGATACTGAAAGGTTCCCTCTTAACGGATTAGTGTGGGGTCGTTATTGTGTGAACAGATTTTATTAATGGACATTTTGAAGAGTTTTATAGAGGGCTGAAAGTTTCCCTCTTGTCGGATTAGTGTGGAGTCGTTATTGTGTGAACAGATTTTATTAATGGACATTTTGAAGAGTTTTATAGAGAGCTGATCCTGAGAGGTTTCCTCTTAACGGATTGGTGTAGGGTCGTTATTGTATGAACAGATTTTATTAAGGGACATTTTGAAGAGTTTTATAGAGAGCTGATCCTGAAAGGTTCCCTCTTGACGGATTAGTGTGGGGTCGTTAAAAGAGGTCATAAAGATATGATACACAGAGTAACGCATTAAGGGATTTACTAGAACGGGAATGAGTGTGTGTGGGGGGAGGGGGGGTATTCCATCAAGACCGAAGCTAGATACCAAAATTATTTAGTTTCACTGATACAATCTCATTTATTTGCCCACGTCTTGCTCACATCATTGAACACGAGCTGATAATTTATTGGAATCTAATTATATATATCTATTGATTTTTCTGATTTTCCGTTATATTCATTCCGTTTGTACAACTGATAACTGCATCTGGTACAACATTGGTGTCTCAAAAGTTTGCTAAAATGAACACTGTAAAACCTCATTCAGAGGCGATTTCTCTTCTTCTTCTTATTCACCCCCACCTTTAACTTCACCCCTACCCAATTCTATTTGGGGTCGGCAATGCTTTTCTTAATTGTTAGGAGTTTTTTAATTTATGAAAAATTTGGAAGCCCTGCCCCCCCACACCGGGGGGGGGCCCAATATGGTATTTTTGAAAATGATTTTTATCTTTTTAATCTTGCTCACATCATTGAACACGAGCTGATAATTTATTGGAATCTATTTATATATATCTATTGATTTTTTTTCTGATTTTCCGTTATATTCATTCCGTTTGATCAACTGATAACTGCACCTGGTTAAACGTTACAACATTGGTGTCTCAAAAGTTTGCTAAAATGAACACTGTAAAACCTCATTCAGAGGCGATTTCTCTTCTTCTTCACCCCTACCCAATTCTATTTGGGGTCGGCATTGCTTTTCTTAATTGTTAGGAGTTTTTTAATTTATGAAAAATTTGGAGGCCCTGCCCCCCACACCGGGGGGTCCCAATATGGTATTTTTGAAAATGATTTTTATCTTTTTAGCGGTTTGTTGTAGAAAAGCACCCCATTCCCTACCTTTAACTTCAAATTATTATTTCCACTGATACAAAAAACGTATGGCTGATTTTGAGGGGTTTTCGATGAAAAATTTGGAGGCCCTGCCTCCCGCCAGGGAGGCCCAATTTGATGTTTTAAAAATGATTTTTATCTTTTTAGCGGTGTGTTGTAGAAACGTAAAATTTTGATAGATAATTATGTTTTGGATGTTGTTAGGAGCTTTTCGATTTACGAAAATTTTTATTTTTTGAAAATGATTTTTTTTAAATTTGATCAAGATATTTTTTTCTATAAATGGCTACAACACTAACGTGAACACCTGATCATCTTGATCCACTAGTTTTAATCTTCTGTTCATTCAAAGATAAGTTTCGAAAGCGAGATCCGATCATGATGATTGCGTTTATAGAATTGGCTACTAAATCACCCAATTCTATTTCAATCGTATTGTACCACCTGAAGTTTCGTGACTTGGGGCTCCGGAGTCGTGAACACTCCGCATATTATTCAGCTCTTAGAGCACCGACTATAAGACAATAGCCCACTGCAAATAATTCGCCTAGTTTTAGACACTCTTGGAAGTCATGTCTTGGAAATTTCAAATGACCGCCATTTTGAAACCAAACACGCCAGAATTTTTTGCAAAGTACTTATAATTTTATTGTCTTGTCGAAAATGTATCACAAGATGGAGGTTCGTATATTTAAAAAACAAAAGTTGGACCCCTGGGGGCCACATGGGAGCCGCCCCTGAAAAATTTGTCACACCATCAGCTGGTTTAATCTGGGATATAATACCATGCAAAATTTAAAGCCGTTCAAAAGATATTCAAGTGGTGTCGGGTTTTTGGGACACGTAGTATAATTTCCATCATTATAATTTGTAATATCTCATTCCATCTGTTCCAATTATTTTGCACGCGACATACACACATCATGTAATTGCATTTCTTCTCTTCCTTCAGAATCAGAACTTGCCAGTTCATCACAATGACTCCACGTTTTGAAAAACTATTGAAATTATTTCTATCATCGACGTGTACAATAATTATCTTAATAATAATATTAACCCCATCGAATGGACAAAGAGTGCTTTGCGAACATACGACCTTCCTGCCAATCTAACAACTCTTCTTGCAACACTATACAACACGGACTTCTGTAATTCGAAACACGAAACATGTGCAACGACTGTGAAAGCCAAAGTAGAATCATCGGGACTGAAAACAAATTTAAAAGCCGAATGTCGGCTGGATGGTACCGAAAGGAAATATGATCAAGTTCCAATTGAGGGAATTGTGTGTCATCTGGCGTACAAACCAAAAGATAAAACTCTCCGGGAGACACTGGTGTATCAAGAAGGGAAAGAGGTCAAGCTGAAATGGTCCAACCCTTACGAAGGAGATTGAGAGAAAATATGGTCAAGTTCCAATTGATTGAGTTTCGTGTCATCTGGCGTACAAATCAAAAGTTAAAACCCTCTGGGAAGCACTGGTGTATCAAGAAGGGAAAGAGGTCAATCTGAAATGGTCCAACCCTTACGAAGGAGATTGAGAGAAAATATGGTCAAGTTCCAATTGATGGAGTTTCGTGTCATCTGGCGTACAAACCAAAACTTAAAACCCTCTGGGAAGCACTGGTGTATCAAGAAGGGAAAGAGGTCAAGCTGAAATGATCTAATACTTACGAAGGAGATTGAGAGATCCTAATATCAGTATTAAGGAGCATTCACACTAAACCATGACAGTGACTGTGATCCCCATTGACCGTGATTTCACAGTGATACACTGTCATGTTCCGCTCTAGTATGAGCATGTTCCTTCAAGTGCCTGGAAGAATATTTTAGTTTTGCCAGGTGGATCATTTGCCGGTCACGCCACTGTCAATGCTTAGAGTGAATGCTCCTTTATTAATCAAGGATAGCATCACTGATTACGTCATTAATACATAGTTCTGTCAAAATGTTCATTTTCAATAATTTTGTGTACATGGGAGATTACATTCACTGAGGAATTAGGCTATGTTCACATGACCGCGCGGCACAAGAGCTATCTGTATAGTGGATATTTTTTCTATGACCGCTCGGTTCCGCGCGGTACTAGTTCTACAAACTTGTATCGATTTGTTCATATGATATGTGAACCTAGCCTTAATCATAATAATTAGGCGGCTCAAAATATTTTGGGTATTTGTCTAAAACTAGAGAAGCCCAAGAACCCTTCAAGCCTTGGTCAAGTTTATCACAGCATGCCATCCTGAGTATTTGTCTGAAACTCAAGAAGCCCAACAATCCTCCAGCCTTGATCAAGTTTATCACGGAATGCCGTCCTGAGTACTTATCTGAAACTAGAGAAGCCCAACAATGCTCCAGCCTTGATCAAGTTTATCACAGCATGCCGTCCTGAGTATTTGTCTGAAACTAGAGAAGACCAACAACCATTCAGCCTTGATCAAGTTTATCGCGGCATGCAATTCTGAGTATTTGTCTCAAATTAGAGAAGCCTAGCAATAACCCTCAAGCCTTGTTCAAGGTTATCATGGCATGTCATCCTGAGTATTTGTCTCAAACTAGAGAAAACCAGCAACCCTCAAGCCTTGATCAAGTTTATCATGGCATGCCATCCTGAGTATTTGTCTGAAACTAGAGAGAACCAACAACCCTCAAGCCTTGATCAAGTTCATCATGGCATGCCATTCTGAGTATTTGTCTGAACCTATATTTGGTCAGAATATTAATTTCTTATTTGCAAAAGAATAAATGTTCCCGATAGGAGATCGCCCAGGACATCACGTATAGCTTTATAGGAGTGCACTCTGCCTCCCTAGGACAACTGAGTATCTGTGTTGCTCATTGCAGTCGAAGGGTAATGGAGAAGGATTAATTTAAAGAAGCTTAACTTGAGAATAAAGTTCCGTGACACCAAATATACATGGGGACCATTTTGTTTTCTATTCATTCTTCTTCTAACCCCAATTTTATAAAACTTTTCCCTCCTCCCTCCAAGTGTAATAAATCACAAAAAGAGAGTCCTGACCTATTAAAGATAGGATCAAAATGACCAACTAAAAAGGCTTCCCATCAGAAATTATAAATAATTCCATATACTATCTCAAAAGAAGCTTAAAGTTACAAGTTATAACATTGTTGAAGGAGGCTAACGGGGCGTAACTTGGATCGGATGGGGGGGGGGAGTATTGTAAAACTAAATAGCCAGAAGTCTATCACATACTTTTAGAAAGTAAAGTTCGTACACTTAAAAGCATATATCCCTTTTGAACAGTCAAAATTTGTGGAAATTTTATTTATTTGTTCAGCTACCAGCTTTGTTGGGCTTTCATAAATAAAGGAAGGGGCATCTTCTGAAGTTAACAAAGTTTTAGTTTTTTTTTAAAAAAAAAAATGTTTAACATTTTTTTTTTACAATAAAAATACATATACGTAAACTCCCCCCCCCCACCAAGTTACTCTTAGAACTTATATAGGTACTGTTTCTTATATAGGTATGGTCACCCATCCAAGTACTGACCATGTCCGACGTTGCTTAACTTCAGTGATCCGACGGGAACTAGTGTATTCATCGTGGTATGATCGTTGGCTATTAGAAGATATTCAGCACAGGGAAAACACCTATCAAATATTGTTATTTTGAAAATAAAGATTCTATTCTATTTATTATCTGCTGGCTGTACTACTGGAATCACAGTGGCATTGCACTTGGGAGACCCGGGGTCGGATTTTTTTTACTTAGTACTTGTGATTTCAGCTTTGAGTAGCTAATTTAATATGAGTAAAAAACGGTGTTAATCGTAAATAGTTTTATGTTACCTTATAATATTGCATTGTCACAACCTAGATTTGTGGTTCTCACAGTATTACAAGGACCACTACACTGAACGATCACTGCATGCCCTACATATTTTTTTGCTCTTGTAAATGCCACCACTGGTCACTAAAAACGAGGCTAAAAAACCAAGTACAGCTCCAAAAAAAAAAAAAAAAAAAAAAAAAAAAAAAAAAAAAAANAAAAAAAAAAAAAGAACGAACAAACGGAACATCAATTTCAAGATATTAATTTTAAAGATACTTTTGCCGTTCATTAAACAAAATTGGCCATCTCTAACGTCAAACAAGAGCAAATGCACTTTTCCAAACGAAAGAAAAGAATACTGGCCATTATTTTTTACCTAGTTGAGACCCTTTGTGAAGTTTTACAATAACTCAAGGAATTGAAAATTTGGTCAATTCTTTGTACAAAAATTGGCCGCTATTCTGTAACGCCAAACAATAGAAAGCCGAAATTTATGCCAAAGTACTTGTAATTAAAGGACCTTTTCAAAAATGTATCGGAAGAGGGGGGTTCGTAATTGAAAAAATTAACTTGACCCCCTGGCCCCGAAATGGTGACCGGCCCTGCGAATTCTATGAATATAATAATTTTGATTTTTTTTTTATTATTATTTGATGATTTCCAATGTTTAGAAACCTCTGAAACAGACAGCGTCTATGGCACGTTGAATGCACCAGTTCCCAATAGATCACTGTAGTTAAGCAACGACCAGTGAGGTTGTACCATGTGGGTGTCCACGTGGGTTCGCGCCCTCGTGATGCTGGCTACTTTTTCGGTCCAAACCAAGGCTGGGTGGGGTCAATGTGGGTAGCTGGTTTGCAAGTTTCCAGCGAATTGAGAGTGAAAGCCCCGCCTTGAATGACTAATAAAGAGACGTTAAGCAAAAAAAAAAAAACCTCTGAAACGGACAGCGTCTATAGCACGTTGAATACACCATTTCCCAATAGACCATTGAAGTTAAGGAACGTCCAGCCAGGTTGTACCATGTGGGTTTCTGCGTGGGTTCGCGCCCTCGTGATGCTGACTACTTTTTCCAGGCTGGGTGAGGTCAATGTGGGTAGCTGGTTCACAAGTTTCCAGCGAATGGAGAGTGAAACGCAAGTTTCAAGCGAATGGAGAGTGTTAAAGAAACGTTAAGCCAAATTAAAAAAAAAAAATCCTCTGAAACATAACAATGAGAGTATTCTCATATACGCCTGAAGAAAATCCGTGGAAATAAAAGTAGAGCACACTTTATTAATAAAATTTGGTGTACTCGGTAAGAGATTCCTCCAGAACGAAAAATTCTCCTTTGGTCACAGAGAGGAAATAAATTTATTTAAAATAACTTACACGACACACATCGGGGTTAAACCTTTTTCACAATCGTTTGAATGCTATCCGATACCCGCACAGTATTAGATTATGCATGGTAACACCTTTTGAACCTTCTAAATGCTTCCCTTAGGATGTTCCTGATAAAAAAAGATGTCCCAAACATTATATACATGAAAACTTCGTGTGTGAAAATGCGAGGAGGGGCGGTTAATATCAAAAAGAGATCAAAGTGTATGCAAAAAGTATATAAATTTATTTGAGATTTACCAAAGAGACAGAAGCCTTTTAACCCTAGAATGAAAGTGAATTTAGATACCACGCTCATAGAAATTTTGGGTCGAATTTGACCCATCGTAGATGAATCACCCAATATTGTCATTCTAAGAACATCACGCTATTGAAAACTTTTATCGAGGGTACACCTATTTTACAAGCTTCTGGTCGATTTTGAGGATGTTAAACAACATTTTGAATGGACAAGAGGGACCAGACAGATACTGTTATTTTTTTTCTGAGCAACTAACCTAACTTAAAATATGATTAATTGAGAGTAGAAGGTTAATTTTCACGATTAAATGGTGGAAAATACGAGAAAACTCACTTTTAAATGTTTAATTCACAATTTTATTGCTTGAAAAT
>CM022884.1:13792241-13804674 GCA_012654025.1 Pachypsylla venusta
CCCCCCCCCCCCCCCCTCATAAAATTGATATTTTTACCTACTTAAATTGATATTTTTCGAAAAATCCCAAAATCGTATAAAAAAATTTGTCTGTCCGCCGCACCGCTCCATACCACACGCCGCGAAATGCACTTTTGTAACTTAGCGTTCACCGATTTTTATGAATTTTGCGCGTTTCCTAAACGACCATTTTCGGGTAGACCAGTCTGAAGTAAAGTAGCGATTTCGGATAAACACAGGGGGAAAATCTCAAGTGGGATTTGACTACTTAATAACTAATTCTTCTCCACTAAGAATTCTTATTAACTTATTCTACACCTTATTCTACACCCTCACCTCCAAAGTCTGTGATTTTAGAGGTCAGTCCTCTCAACATAACCCGCCACTTAGTGACTTATTCTTCTCCACTAAGAATTCTTATTAACTTATTCTACACCTTATTCTACACCCTCACCTCCAAAGTCTGTGATTTTAGAGGTCAGTCCTCTCAATATACCCCGCCAACTTAGTAACTTATTCTTCTCCACTAAGAATTCTTATTAACTTATTCTACACCTCCACATCCACCCTCACCTCCAAAGTCTGTGATTTTAGAGGTCAGTTCTCTCAGCATACCCCGCCAACTTAGTAACTTATTCTTCTCTACTAAGAATTCTTATTAACTTATTCTACACCTCCCCATCCACCCTCACCTCCACAGTCTGTGATTTTAGTGGTCAGTCCTCTCAACACACCCCGCCAAACTTAGTAACTTATTCTTCTCCACTAAGAATTCTTATTAACTTATTCTATGCCTCCACATCCACCCTCACCACCACAGTCTGTGATTTTAGAGGTCNTTATGAACTTATTCTACGCCTCCACGTTCACCCTCACCTCCACAGTCTGTGATTTTAGAGGTCAGTTCTCTCAACATACCCCGCCACTTAGTGACTTATTCTTCTCCACTAAGAATTCTTATTAACTTATTCTACGCCTCCACGTTCACCCTCACCTCCACAGTCTGTGAAAATATTTTCCTTCATTTAAAACACGTTTCTTTGTTTTCCTTTTTAAAAACATTTTATTTTGCTTGGAGCAATTAAAACTCTTCTATCAACATTAACAGGGTGCCTCCGTTCTATAAAAAAAACTTTTCAATTTTATCAGACAAAATTATTATACAGGGTGATTCATGTTGTTTGTATCATGGGAATAGGAGTTGTAGAACATGAAAAAAAATCACTTTTTACAGGTGTCACTTTTTTGTATAGGCCTTAGTTTGGGAGTTATCGCTAAAAACGTGATTTTTTTATAAGCTCATAAGTCCTTTAAAAATGATCCGAT
The DNA here is from genome assembly GCA_012654025.1 of Pachypsylla venusta. NCBI lineage: Eukaryota > Metazoa > Arthropoda > Insecta > Hemiptera > Aphalaridae > Pachypsylla > Pachypsylla venusta. The sequence continues at coordinate 13,793,568 of CM022884.1, forward strand.
TTTAATAATTAAAATGATCTGAAATGCTAATTTTAAGCTGCATTTTTTTAGTTCTACCCATTGACTTGCTCCGAATCAATGTAACAAAATGCGGCCATTTGAAATATTCAAATTTGTTTTTCTCGAAAATTACTCCATGGAATATTAATTTTTTTATCTCATTTTTGTAGAAATAAAAATCACAACAAACTTCACTTCGAACACTTTTCCGAAATATTAACCCTTATGCCTCTTTTATTGCCGAACGTCTGTTTACCAATGTAAAAATCATTGAGACTTAATCACTGATGCTAACTTATTGGTCAGCAGAGGTAAAATTTCTATTAAAAACTTACCTTTTGCTATTCTAGGCTCCCTCAAACTGTCTTCAAACAAACGTCTTATCCAGTTTGGGGGAAATGTTATGTTAATACAATATTATATCCATAGAAATAGCTGACTGGTTTTAGGGCCAAACCGGGACCACGTGGTGGCAATTTTATGTGACTGAGATCTACAGTTTACAGACCTACAAGTATATTTGACTTGGGACACCCTGTATATGTGGATAGAAGAAAATGAAATTGAAGAAGAAAACATTAAGGTATGTGTGTGTAAGAGAGAGAGACGGGAGAAAGACAAAAACATCTTTAGAAAAGTAGAATATTTTTTTGGGGATGAATATTTCTTTTTAGCCAAAACAGGGTAGAACGAGCTGATTTTATATGCAAACATCTTTTATCCATACTATCTATATATATAAAAGTGAATGTCTGTTTGTTTATTTATTTGTTTGTTTGTTTATTTATTTGTAAAAAACTATATTTTCATAATTAGTTATTATGATAACTTAACACAGTATCCAGAAGACTGTAAAGTTCCTGAATAACAAAAGATGTTATCAAGGAAGCTGCTTTGTCTCATCAAGGGTCCAACATAAGATGTTATTCAGGAAGTTGTTGTGCCTCAACAAGGGTCCAAAAATGAAAGATGTTATCCAGGAAGATGCTGTGCCTCATCAAGGGTTCAAAAACATAACATGTTATCCAGGAAGTTTCTGTGCCTTATCAAGGGTCCAACATAAGATGTTATCCAGGAAGTTGCTGTGCCTCATCAAGGATATAATAACATCAGATGTTATTCAGGAAGTTGCTGTGCCTCATCAAGGATCCAATAACATAAGATGTTATCCAGGAAGTTTCTGTGCCTCATCAAGGGTCCAACATAAGATGTTATTCAGGAAGTTGCTGTGCCTCATCAAGGATCCAATAACATAAGATGTTATCCAGGAAGTTGCTGTGCCCCATCAAGGATCCAATAACAAAAGATGTTATCCAGGAAGTTGCTGTGACTCATCTAGGGTTCAATAACATAAGATGTTATCCAGGAAGTTGCTGTGCCCCATCAAGGGTCCAACATAAGATGTTATCCAGGAAGTTTCTGTGCCTCATCAAGGGTCCAACATAAGATGTTATCCAGGAAGTTGCTGTGCCTCATCAAGGATCCAATAACATAACATGTTATCCAGGAAGTTGCTGTGCCTCATCAAGTTTCCAACATAAGATGTTATCCAGGAAGTTGCTGTGCCCCATCAAGGGTCCAACGTAAGATGTTATCCAGAAAGTTGCTGTTCCTCATCAAGGGTCCAACATAAGATGTTATCCAGGAAGTTTCTGTGCCTCATCAAGGGTCCAACATAAGATGTTATCCAGGAAGTTGCAGTGCCTCATCAAGGATCCAATAACATAAGATGTTATCCAGGAAGTTGTTGTGCCTCATCAAGGGTCCAACATAAGATGTTATCCAGGAAGTTGCTGTGCCTCATCAAGGGTCCAATAACAAAAGATGTTATCCAGTAAGTTGCTGTGCCCCATCAAGGGTACAACATAAGATGTTATCCAGAAAGTTGCTGTGCCTCATCAAGGGTCGAACCTAAGATGTTATACAGGAACTTGCTGTGCCTCATCAAGGATCCAATAACATAAGATGTTATCCAGGAAGTTGTTGTGCCTCATCAAGGGTCCAACATAAGATGTTATCCAGGAAGTTGCTGTGCCTCATCAAGGATCCAATAACATAAGATGTTATTCAGGAAGTTGTTGTGCCTCATCAAGGGTCCAGCATAAGATGTTATCAATCCAGGAAGTTGCTGTGCCACATCAAGGCTTCAAATTCTTATGAGCACCCAATATATAGTTAGAATTTTCATTTGTTTCATCATCCGCGAGTCGACTTGTTTTGTCGATTTTTTCAGAACATTATCGCTTTAAGTAACCTCAATATACCTACATCGGTTTAGGCCATAAGCAGCCAAAACCTTTCTTGTGACATAAAGTACAGCTGTATTTCTAAACATATTCTGCTGAGACACACCGCACAAGTATATACCTATGCTTGTAAAGACAAAAGGCACTTAAAAATCACTTACAACACATAAAAAAATAATTTAAAATGCCTCCTTCCCCCCCCCACATAACAGGCTATCTCTCAGAACTAGTAAATGGAAAGTTTACCAAGTAGAGAATAATAAATTTGAGAGGCAAAATATCGTAAATTCAAGTATTTTGTTTTTGATGTGTTCTAAATGAAAACGTATCAAAATGTAACAAAAAAGTAGAAGACCCCCAACTCAACACAGGGACTATTAAATTTGAAAGTACCCAACGAGTCGGGATAAACAAAATGAAATATATAACTAGTGGATCAAGATAATCAGGTGTTCACGTCAGTGTTGTAGACATTTATAAAAAAAATATATCTTAATCAAATNATTAAGAACATATGCAGTTTTTTTATGGAAATTGTCTCATTAATAGGGCCCTGTTGTGAATGAGTGTGAGGGTCAGTATTTTTTTTTTTTTTTTTTTTTTTNTTTTTGCTAAAATGGTTCATTATTGTGTCTAATCCCCATTTTAAGTCTGAAATCATATTCTTACTTCAGACCTTCTGACTCAAAATGGCCGTTTTCTAAAAGACGTCATTTTGAGCTCTGGTAGAAGTACGAGATTTGGTTATCTAGGCCTACGACACTGACAAAACTTAGAAGTTGTTATTTTTATCACTTATGTAGATGAAAAACCTTTTCTGAGCCACTCCTAACGAATTTCTACATCAAAATTAAATTCGGTTTTCGTTATACAGGATGTAACAAGTTTTGGATTTGAACCCCTCTGGCTCCGCCCCTGATTATTTTTTTGAAAAAAAGAAAAAGAAAACGTTAATATTACTTATTTTATTCACACTTTTATTCTTCAGAAAAATATTTGTACCATTCCATTTAAATTTCCCGAGAAATCGAAACTTTGTGTCAAAAAAAGTCACTTCCATGATTCGAACCTAAATACTAATATTACCATCCGAATGGTCATGTACCCTTTTCTATTCCTAAAAACAAACAGAATTCAAAAATTCCAAGCGGTTCAAAAGTTATGGGCACCGAGCAGGACTTCTGAGACATACTGAGACTCAAAATTACCAATTCATTTTCGTAGACTTATCAATGACTTACCAAATGAACATAAAAAAATTTCGTTTTCAGATTATGAATATCTCTAGTCTGGCGTCCTCAAAGTAGCATAATACTTAATTAATTTCCGTGCCCTTCAAGGAAAGTGATGGAGGTGGAAGGTTTGGGTAACATTTTATGCTACTGGCCGAACTAGTTGCTGACAATTCCCGCTTCTCACACAGCATAATATGCTACCCAACTCTTACATCAATTTCCGTGATGTACACGGAAAGTATTTAATTTTTAATTTTCAGTTTTGCCTCCAAAGCGAGCATCAGCATAATTCTTGTTTATTTTAAGTTATTCAACAAAGATGTGTAAATTTTTTTTAATTATGCACCTTGGGTACATTTTATACAGGATAGGACCCATTGAACAAGCTATTTATGAACATACTCTGAAAAATCTGGCGTGAACATCACACGACTTTCCTTATCTATAAAAAAAGAAGAATATATTGTAATGGGCTGAAGTTTTCGATGTCGAGTTTTCAATGCCAAAGCACGTTTTGAAGTCCCCAGCGCGGAAATACAATATATATTACAGTTCAACCTCAGTTGCATTTTTCAATTTCTTATATATGAAATTAATATGAATAGCCACCAAATTTCAAGTTCTAGCTCTTTCCATTCTGGTTTTAGGCAGAACCGCCAAAAAGCGGCCTTCAACCTTCAACAACACCAAATTAGCGGCCAACAATATATTACACCTCAAGCTAAGTTGTGTTTTTCAATTTCTTGTATGAAATTGATATGAATAGGAACAAGTTTAAAATTCTCGCTAGAACCGTTCTCATTTTAAGCAATTTATGCGGAAACCGCTAAAAAGCGGCATAAAAACCACCAACGGTATATTCGATTTCCACCAATTTCGATTATGTTGTTCATGGCATAGAACTGACATACATACCTAATTTCAAGTCTCTAGCACTTGCCGTTCTTGAGATATCTTGTTCACGGCCAGCTAGCCAGACACACACACACGGACCAATGGCTTAAACTCGAGATTTATTTATAGTCTACAGTTGACACAACTACTAGTCTACCCTTTACACAAAGTACATGTTGACGACTTTTATTTTGTGTTATTTGATATTGTGTAAGCAATAAAGACCGAACACATTGTAAAATGTGCTTGCTGGTAAGTCAAACATGAAACAACGGGATGAAGATTGTTAAAATTGAATTTTACTAGTAACAAAGACAACTAAAAAAAGGATATAAAACGTTATTGTAAGCACTATAAAATTATAAGAGCCAAAGCACGCCACGCCAGATGCTGTCAATGTGTGGAATACAGGGTGTCCCAAAAAACAAAAACATACTAGAGATCAAATTAATTAAGGCCACTTCTCTTGGATGGAGTCCCCAAGCAACAGGGCTGGCCAAAAAGAAAGTTTAGCTCTTCCTGTTATCTCTTGGTAAGTAAAAAATTACCTTAATAAAAATAAGAACACTTCTTTGTGTGCTCCTTAACAAATTTATAAATAACTTATGCAATCTGTTTTTACAGGAAATAAACTTAGTGGTATCAGCTATTACAGGAAATAAACGTAGTGGTATCAGCTATTTGTGTGCTCCTTAAATTTAAAAAATGTATAAATAACTTATGCAATCTGTTTTTACAGGAAATAAACTTAGTGGTATCAGCTATTTGTGTACTTCTTAAATTTAATAAATTTATAAATAATTTATGCAATCTGTTTTTAACTTAGTGGTATCAGCAATGTCGATACCAAGTAACATAACTGGACAAGGTAGAAGAATAGACAAACTGACGTTTAAAGATAAAATAAGATAAAGACAAACTGACGAGAGATAGGACTGCACAGGCTATTGATTCTGCTTACCAAGCCCAATTGGGATTATTTCTGAGCCCAATTGGGATTATTTCTGACCAAAGATGATTTTAATTTTAACTGGGTTACACCAATTCATTTGGTCCATCATTGAATCATGTCTCCAGCAAAAGTAGAGCTAGTAGGATCAATAATTGCCCGAAATGCAGAACACATCAATGAAACCAACCTGGAAAATTAAGTGTGATCCTTGAGCCAGCGTCTATGGCACGTTGAATACACCGGTTCCCGTTAGATGACTGAAGTTAAGCAATGTCCAGCGAGATTGTTCCATGTGGGTGTCCACGTGGGTTCGCACCTTCGTGATGCTGGATATTTTTCCGGCCCAACCCAGGCTGGGTGAGGTCAATGTGGGTAGCGGGTTTGCAAGTTTCCAGCGAATGGAGGGTTAAACCCCCGTCTTGAATGATCAATAGATGTTAAAGAGACGTTAAGCCAACTTAAAAAAAGTGTGATCATTTGGAACTGTGTGACTGTCTTTGCTTTGAAAACAACATCTGCAGATCAAAATGCCTTCGCAAACGATAGCAAACAACAGTCAATGAATAAAATTTTGGTGTTAGGTCTGCCCTTTAATCCTAAACCCCTGCCTGTGACAAATGGACGGAAAAACGAAAGAGAAAAAAACGATAAAAATGAGACAGAAAGAAAAATGATCAACATGAAAAATTAGGAAAGAAAAAAATAGAGTGAGAGAGAGAGAGAGAGAGAGAGAGAGAGATTGGAAATAAAAATTTCACGTGAGAAAATTTCGAGGAAGTTCATTTTAGCGTAATAGAAAAACCGTAATGACTATCATTTTTGCATTCCTATCTTTTGCTACATGCTGTGCTCCCTAACAAAGGAGACAAAAGGCCTGGGGTTGACTCTCTCTCTCTCTCTCTCACCGTCTCTCCCTCTGTTTCCAAATGACGATTGATGTGAAAGAAAATGAGTTTTTCCCAATTTGAAAAATCTTTTCCTTGTTCATCGCTTTCATTTTCCCCAGAAAATATTTTTTCCTCTCAACTGAATTCACTCTCTACTTTCACTCCTATAATACTGATTTCAGGATTATCAATCAATCTTATATTTTTCGTTTAAATCTCATTTAAAGTTTTTGAACCCATCAGGGCCCGGGATAACATGGGGGGCGGGTTGGATGACATTAATAAGGGGCCGACTAGTATTTCCTATTTCAATTTTTTAAGGTGATGTCAGGGCCGTACCCAAGATTTTCTTTCGGCGGGGGAGAGGGGGGGGGGGTTCTANGGTTCTAAGCATTGACAGTTAAGCCAGAACTAACACCTGAAAAAGATGATCATTAAAGTTAATGTTGTTCTTATTGTTGTTGATGTTGCTGTTGTTTTTTTCTGATGTTGTTGTTTTGGTTGATGTTGTTGTTGTTTTATTTTCATTAAAAAAAAAACATTGAAATTTCGTGGGGGTCTGGACCCCCTGGACCCCCCCTGGGTACGACCTTGGGTGATGAGTTCAAATAAGTCCCAAATAAGGATAATTTCCTTTGTTAAAAAATTAAAAATAGATAGTAATTGATAGAACCTAAATTGATAGATAGTAATTAATAGAAACTAAATTGATAGATAGTAAAATAATAAACCCATGTGTCACATTCATTGTATTGTTTTCTTTCTTTTGTTTTTAACTTTTTATGTTTACTTGTTAAATTTTTCACATATTTTAACCCAACTATACTGGTTAGGAAACGTTTTTACGGCCATGCCCTGATGAGCATCAATCTTGCTTGACCACGACTCTTTTTGAGGAGGCCTTCATCCAACAATGGAACAATCACGGTTGATGATGATGATGAAAAGGAATGTGTGGAGACAAATGGAGGAGACCTTCATCCAACAATGGAATAATCACGCTGAATGATGACAAGGAATGTGTGGAGACAAATGGAGGAGACCTTCATATAAAAATGGAACAATCACGGTTGATGATGATGATGAAAAGGAATGTGTGGTATGGAACAATCACGCTGAATGATGACAAGGAATGTGTGGAGACAAATGGAGGAGTCCTTCATCCAACAATGGAACAATCTCGGTTGATGATGATGATGACAAGGAATGTGATGTGGAGACAAATGGAGGAAACCTTCATCCAACAATGGAACAATCACGGTGGATGATGATGACAAGGAATGTGATGTGGAGACAAATGGAGGAGACATTCATCCAACAATTGAACCATTGTGGATGATGATGATGACAAGGAATGTGATGTGGAGACAAATGGTGGAGACCTTCATCCAACAATAGAACAATCATTGTGATGATGACAAGGAATGTGATGTAGAGACAAATGGAGGAGACCTTCATCCAACAATGGAACAATCACGGTTGATGATGCTGATCACATTTGAAAATTTTCTTCCACTCTGGTGATTTCCTTGAAACTGCCCAAAATTTGAAAACCACAAGAAAAAGTTTCTTTTTGGACACAAAGACACACACACAGGTTTCAGCGATTGTTGTTCGAAATTTGCTGATTCTTTTATATTGCGACACGCTGTATATAGAAGATTCCTTAAGTTAGTAATGAACGAGGTGCACATTCCAGCATATACTTTTATATTGAGACAACTTGTATAGAAGATTCTTTATGTTAGTAATGAACGAGGTGCGCATTCTAGCATATCCTTTTATATTGAGACAACCTGTATAGAAGATTCCTTATGTTAGTAATGAACGAGGTGCACATTCCAGCATATCCTTTTATATTGAGACAACCTGTATAGAAGATTCCTTATGTTAGTAATGAACGAGGTGCGCATTCTAGCATATCCTTTTATATTGAGACAACCTGTATAGAAAATTCCTTATGTTAGTAATGAACGAAGTGCACTTTCCAGCATATCCTTTTATATTGAGACAACCTGTATAGAAGATTCCTTATGTTAGTAATGAACGAGGTGCGCATTCCAGCACATGCTGTTCAAACAATGGGAAATATATTCCGAGCACAGCAGATATAAAAATTCCAAACAATTCAGAAATGTATCCTTAACATAAGTTTATAGCAAAAGGTAAGTGCTAAAGGGGTTTTTGATGGTGTTTAATTTCGGGGGAAAAGAAGAAAATGAAAAATAAAGAAGACTGGAAATACATCAGGATAAAGTACCCACTGACCTTTTATCTCCCTCCACATGAGGAGGAAATTGGAATTTGGCATTTACTATCTTATTAATTTATAGGGCAGTTTAGACGTACATGTTTCGAATTAATGTCCGCAAGTAATGTTGACATTAAAGTCATAAATGATGAAAAAATGAACAAACCTGACGAGCATGTACACCGCTCAGTATTGAAAATTCTTCAACTTAACACAGATTTTTACTTCATGTCTGCATGCGCGTGCAATAAATGAACATGTAAACGTGTCTAACACCAAATCCAGATGCTATTCAGATGAGAAATATTACGACACTGAGACATGCGCATGCCGAAACTGTACGTTTGGACGCGAGCCAGTCTTTTTTTTTTTTTTAATAATGAGCTTAACGTCTCTTTAACATCTATTGGTCATTCAAGATGGGGGTTTCACGCCCCTGTCGCTGGAAACTTGCAAACCAGCTACCTGCACATTGACATCACCCAGCCTGGGTTGGGCCGGAAAAATAGCCAGCATCACGAGGGCGTGAACCCACGTGGACACCGACATGTGATCTATTGGGAACTGGTTTATTCAACGTGCCATAGACGCTTTTTTTTTTAATTTAGCTTAACGTCTCTTTAACATCTATTGGTCATTCGAGACGGGGCCGGGGGTTTTACCCTCCATTCGCTGGACACTTGCAAACCAGCTACCCACATTGACCTCACCCAGTCTGGGTTGGGCCGGAATAATAGCCAGCATCACGAGGCCGCGAACCCACGTGAACACCCACATGGTACAACCTCGCTGGACGTTGCTTAACATCGGTGATCGAACGGGAACTGGTGTATTCAACGTGCCAGCATAGACGCTGGCTCAGAGCCAATCTTTCTTAAAAGCATTAATGCTGGAATTAATGCAAAACATGAACGTCTAAACGGCCCCTTACACTGATAATCTCCACCTGTGCTCACTAGACTATTGCTGGGCACAGGTGGATATATTCTGTGTAATTATATTCTAAAAAATATTTTACCATTTCCGAACAAATTTTGAGATATTGGACGGTAACTTGAACAATTCGACTGATAAATCGGATAATTTTAATACCAGTATTTTTTATTTAGTTATTGTTATAATGCTTCGCAACGAAAGTCGCAGTTTTTTTTCTCGAGATACAATAATTCAGAATTCTAGATTAATATCACGAAGCGACGCGAGACGCGACCATCCAGTGCGTCATTTCCGTGATAATGTCATATACAGTGTTGCCAGGACGTTTTCGTCAAAATTCCCTACAGGCGCCTTGATTTCTCCCTACATTTCCCCACGCTAAAAAAACTTTCTCCCAAAATGTCAATTTTTACAAGTTTATGGTGAGGAAATCAGTAGGTACCTGTAGTTAGGCTCCTGGTAGCGTGCCGTAGTGATGTTTTCTTAGAGATAAACATGATGACAGATTTAAATATAGGAGACTTGGGTTCGATTCTCAATAGGGATCATATATTTGGCCATCTCTGTCGGATTTAGGTATTGGATATAACATGCAGAAATGAAAATTCTGAAAAATCATTGTGAAAAGTGAACTTTAAAATGAAAATTTTAAGAGTCATTTGTCAAGTCAAAACTAAAGCGAAGAAAAAAGAAAAACAAATTAAACGAAAATTTGAATATTCCCGCGGTATTTTCACATCGATTCACAAAATATCGATTAGTCGTATTTTACTATCTGATCTGATTAATTGTCAACATTCAATTTTGGGTGAATTCTACAGAAAAGTGAAACTTCCTACAAAAAGTTTGGACGAATTATTCACTTTTCTCTAGAATTAACCCAAAATAGTAAAATCTTTAAATTTCCCTACGTTTTGGCCTTTTTTGATGAAAGTTCCCTCTCTCCCTACGGACCCCTGATTCTCCGTACGCGTAGGGAAATTCCCTACCACCTGGTAACATTGGTCAAATATTGATTTCAGAAGTTCTTCTGATTTCTGAAAGTACTTCTCGTACATCTTGTTTGGTCTTGATTTTAACAATTCTTGGAATATTATTCAAGTACAATTTTCAAATATTTTCCAATTTTGGTTTATTATTTTCAATAATGAACCTTTGGAATCGTCACGAAAAAGAAAAAAAATTACCCCGCCTCAAAATTTAATATTATACGTTTCAAGGTACGTAGAATCCAAAAATCTAATAAAAAAATCCGTTTTTCCGCCGTACACCGTGATGGGCACTTTTGCCACTTAGCGTTGACCGATTTGGATGAAAGTTGGTATATAGGTCCCATCTGGGCTCTAATTGTCCCCCGATCTTTTGGGTGCAATCGAATACACCGCTGATGATTTTTGCCGCTTGTTAGCGGTTTTCTGTATTGCTGTCTAAAAGGAGAATGGTGAGCTATTAGAGATTTGAAAATTTGTATGTATGTCATACTTGGATCTCAGTTAGATCCTAAAACATTTGGGTTCAATTAAATATACTGCTGGCGGTTTTTAATGCTTTAAAGCGGTTTTCATTAATCGTGTCTAAAAAGAGAGTGGTAAGAGCTATGGACTTCATATTTAGTAGGTCAAATTTAGGGTCTAATTACGCCCCAGATTTGGAATCGTCACGAGAACCCCCCCTCAAATTTTTTTGCCCCCCCCACCCCCCAAAAA
>CM022884.1:13821649-13872725 GCA_012654025.1 Pachypsylla venusta
TGAACAGCTACATTGCCACGGTTGTGTTTTTATTTCAGATTACCTGTCCACTCCACGATGCTGGACATCATTCTGAACAGCTACATTGCCACGGTTGTGTTTTTATTTCAGATTACCTGTCCACTCCACGATGCTGGACATCATTCTGAACAGCTACATTGCCACGGTTGTGTTTTTATTTCAGATTACCTGTCCACTCCACGATGCTGGACATCATTCTGAACAGCTACATTGCCACGGTTGTGTTTCTCATATTAACTCTAACGCTTCTATACGCGTGGAGTGTTTGGACATTCGATTATTGGGAGAAAAAGAAAGTATTCTATGAGAAACACAATTTGTATCCTTTTGTAGGCCATTACAAATCATTTCTATTTGGTAAAGGCCATATTGGTGAATTTATAGATGGGGTTTACAAAAGAAATAAGGACAGGTTATTTGGAGGTGAGCATTGACAGCCAAGCCAGGACTAACACCTGAAAATGATTATCATGGAAGGTGATGTTTTTTTTGTCGCTGCTGTTGTTGTTTTTGTTGTTGGTACTGCTGTTGTTGATGTTGTTGTTACTGCTGTTGTTATTGCTGATGCTGCTGTTGTTGTTGCTTTCTTTAATAATACAATAAAGGTCCCGTGCAAAGTAGAGTATTTTCATTAAAAAAAACGATTGAAATTTTAGGGGGGTCTGGATCCTCGGACCCCCCCCCCCCCCCCCTCTGCGTNCCCCCCCCTCCCCCCCTCTGCGTACTACAGCCTTGGCTGATGGTTTAATAAAACGTTGTAATATTAGGAGAGAGTCTTTCAGAAGTATGTAAGATATTATGTTCATAGAATTTAAATACATTTTCGGCCCCAGGAGGCCTCATGGTTGCCATTTTTACTGTGAGTGAGATCTGCACTTCACAGAACAACTATAGTTCAATAATTTTGTATACAAAAGTAAAGGGAAAGCTATGCCGACTTAAACTGTCATTTGAGGGAAGGCTGTACCCTAATTAATCCCGTAGTTGTAAGAATGGGTGATTTTCATATTCACAGATTTTCATAATGGGTGATTTTCATCCTAAAATTTTCAGAATCAAATTTGTACATTACTGGTTATTACCGTCCCTGTGAGTTGGGTACTCTGACGCTCATCAATCTGTTACTTTCAGGTATTTTTGCTTTTCGTCAGCCCATATTCGTTCCATTCACCGCAGACCTGGCTTACTCCATCATGATAAAAGATTTTAGTTGTTTTTATGATCGCGGTTTTCATGTGAATCAAGAACACGACATTTTGACAAACAATTTATTTTTTATCAATGGCTCCAAATGGAAATACCAGCGAACCAAACTGTCACCAACATTTACAAGTGGACGACTGAGAAGTATGGTTGAGCCTATTAGTAAAACGTGTGACGAGTTTATTGAATATATGAAAAGTAAACACTCTGGTAAAGAAATTGATACCAAATCCGTCATGTACGAGGTTTTCATGGCCTTTATAGGTAAGTCTTCTTCTTTAACTTCACACTTTCCCAAAATTCTATTTGGGGTTAGCATGGCCTTCCTTAATTTTACCATGCCTAAACCTTTTGTTCGTTACCTATTCTCTCTAACTGTTACCCTTTCCTGACACGGTAATCCCAGCTTGCTTTTCACAGTATCAATTGAAATAGCATAGAAACTAGCTTTTTGCTGACGACCTTTCATCATTGGTTTGAAGCAGAGTTTTTTAAAGGCTAACAGCAAACCTTCTGTTTTATAAGGGCTTAGGACCGTCACCATATGGAGCTGGTTTGCTCTCCTGAGTGACTACACTGGCCTTTATAGGTAAGTAATCCACCTGAAAACAGAACATACTTTGTCCCTCCATTTTAAATTTTCGGCAAAACCAAAGGGGCTTCGTCAAATCAAAGCTGTTCAAAAGGTCAAAATTTATTCAAATTTTCTTAATCTATTTATCTGTTTTGATTATTTTATATATGTATTTATATTTTTGTTTGAATATTAGGGGTGAAGGTGTATTTTGGTTCCCAAAGTTGTAATGTGTCAGCAGTTTTTAACCCCCTGAAACACACTAAATAATAATAACGGCAGCCCTGTGCTGAGTAAATATTTATATTAAATGGAAAAGAAAATTTTGTTTTAATTTAATTTTTCCAAAAGCACTACAAATGAGTACTTTGATATAATATTTGACATCCCTGGGGCCTGAAACTTTCTGAAATTTGAAAACCTTTGCATCATTTTATATTTGGTGACTGACTTTTCCAAATGGGGAAAAGTCGATCCGTTTCTCATAACTAAATTTTTGAAATCTTTTTCTATAAAAACCGTCTCAAGATGGGGTTCTCCATTTTAATTCCTGTACGACATTTTGGATCCAACATTTTTCGAATGATTTTATTTACAGGAAAAGTAGTTTGCGGTATGGAATATTACAACATTCAAAATCCAGATCCGAAATTCAAAGAAATATGCGTTAATGTAAACGCGCCTCGATTTCGACTGTATGTAAAAATGATGTTAAACTACTTTAGTCCTTCCATTGCGAATCGAGTTAGATTTTTCGAACAAGATTATGAAGACTATTTTCGAAATATGGCAGAAAAAACGTTTGAATTGAAAAGACAAAGTGGAAAAAGAACAAATGATTTCCTTCAGATACTATTTGACCTTTATGTAGAAGACCGAAATGAGGAGAATACTAAGGGGGAAACAGGTGAGTTGAAAAGGCAAAGTGGAACAAGGACAAATGATTTCCTTCAGATACTAATTGACCTTTATGTGGAAGACCAAAATCTGGAGACTACTAAGGGGGAAACAGGTGAGTTGAAAAGGCAAAGTGGAACAAGGACAAATGATTTCCTTCAGATACTAATTGACCTTTATGTGGAAGACCGAAATCTGGAGAATACTAAGGGGGAAACAGGCGAGTTGAAAAGGCAAAGTGTGGAACAAGAACAAATGCTTTCCTTCAGATACTAATTGACCTTTATGTGGAAGACCGAAATCTGGAGAATACTAGGGGGCAAACAGGTGAGTTGAAATGAAACATATCTGTATGAAACATATCGGACGATCTGTATGAAACATATCGGGCGATCTGTATGAAACATATCGGAATGTGAAAGAAGAAAGCGTTTCATATCATGATATCACTGCAAGTACATAATGAAACAATGATTTTAAGATATTCGGACACTTCGATCTCCATCCTGAAAGACCCCTAGATTGGGTCCCAAATATAAAGTGCTCCGAAACCTCTCTTCATAATAATAGTCCTTATTTATACTGCCCGAATACTGCTATTTTTTATGTGCTAAAATCTCAAATTCATGAGGATAAAATTCCATAGTTTGGCTGGATTTGAACCCTCATCCTACTGTTTACCAACATCCCATGTAAATGGGTATTTTCGGAAAGGTCGGAACCTGTAGAGTATAGAATATAAAACCAATATTAATTTGTAGTTTTCGTCGTAATGTGGACCTCCAATGGGCCCAAAAAGGGCATAATCTTGTATTTGTTGCTAGAAAATATATTATATCAACATGAGGGTATCTTTAGAAAGGTCTGAATGTTTAGAATTTATAATCAATATACAAATGCTTTAATGTGCATTATGCTTTCAACTTAGGGACCGAGAAGGTCCCAAAAAGGCCTTAGAGTGGGCTTGGATCCAAATATCAACTCAAATACAGGTATCTTTGGAAAGACCTGAAATTTTAAAATTCAGAACAAAATTCTCAAATGTGCTTCGGTCCTTCATGGGGGCAAAAAAGCTTAAATTTTAAGTTCCAAATATCAAGTGTTAACAAAACTATCAACGAGTATGTCCTTAGAAAGGCCTAAATTTGTAGAATTTAGAACCAATATGTAAATTCGTCAAAAAATAAATTCAACTTAATTATCTCACTATGCAATTTGTTCCGAATCTCGGACCGTAGAACAGATTTTCATGCATGGATTCTACGAATTGAACATGCAAGAAGGTTTAGACATAAAACAACAAATTTAGGAAGCAAATTACATTCTGAGAAGTCAAGTTGTAATTTGAAATTTAAATTCAGCGCATTGCGAGCTCCATCGTATATTGAATTAACAGTTGGAATTTGCATTATTCCTATGTACATTTTTTACATTATTTTTTTCTTTTTTATTAAAATTAACACCCCTCAAAATTTGATATTATACGTTTCAAGGTACGTAAAATCCAAAAATCGAATAAAAAAGGGCACTTTTGCCATTTAGCTTTGGCCGATTTGGATTGGTATATAGGTCCCATCAGAGCTTTAATTTTGCCCTGAAACTTTTGGAGGCAATCGAATACACCCTTGCGTTTTCAGTATTGCTGTCTACAAGGAGAATGGTAAGAGCTAGAGATTTGAAATTTTGAATGTATGTCATATTTGCGGTCTCAGTTATCTCCGAAACTTTTGGCTTCAATTAAATATACCGCTGGCGATTTTTACCGTTTTAAAGCGGTTTTCATTAATCCTATCTAAAAAGAGAATGGTAAGAGCCAGAGACTTCAAATTTAGTAGGTATGTCAAATTTAGGGTCTAATTACGCCCCAGATTTGGAATCTTCACGAGACATCTCTCAATTTTTTGTATATAATAGTAAATAGAAAAATAATGAACCCATTAACCCATGTGTCATATTGGCAGGTTTTTTTTATTTGCGGCAGCCTTTATTTTGTAAATACATTATTGAAGTAGATACTCTTGTATAATTGAATTCTGTACCCCCAAAAGAAACATATTTTTAATCATTTATAGTCGAAAATTTCGTATTTTAAAACCTCATACATATAACACGCAACATTCAGTGATCCTAAAGGAAGCTGGCGAACTCAACGTTTCATTGACACTGACTATACCAGCAGTATTTTAGTGTTGTTCTGACTTTATTTTCAAGTCACACATCCTTCGAAAATTGAGTTGCCACCAATAGATGTTAAAGAGACTTTAAAATACGAAATTTTCGACACCAGTTTCCGTTAGATCACCCGAGTTAAGCAAAGTCCATGTTCTTCCATGCGGTTGTCCACATAGGTGCACGCCCTCGTGATATTGGCTATTATTCTAACCGACATCCCGGACTGGGTGAGGACAAAGTGGGTAGCGGGTTTGCAGGTTTCCGGACAATGCAGGATAAATCCCCCGTTTCGAATAACCAATAGATGTTAAAGAGACGTTCAGCCTATTTTTTTTTTTTTTAAAAAAAAAACCTTTCTATGTTCCTGTCCAAAATATTTCAGATCATTTTGATATGGCTGCTGTGATAGGAAATATATTTGTTTTTATTATTGCTGGCCAAGATACGTCTGCCGATTCGACGACTATGGTTTTGTACTATTTGTGAAGAACCCCCACATTAAAGACAAACTGGTCAAAGAGATCCAAACTGTTTATAAAGAAATAGATGGCGACCTCAACTATGATACCGCCATGAAGAAGTTT
Organism: Pachypsylla venusta; assembly: GCA_012654025.1. Taxonomy (NCBI): domain Eukaryota; kingdom Metazoa; phylum Arthropoda; class Insecta; order Hemiptera; family Aphalaridae; genus Pachypsylla; species Pachypsylla venusta. The sequence goes on from CM022884.1 coordinate 13,827,101, forward strand.
CCATATTTGAATCAAGTTATTGAAGGTAATGTGTGTAATGTTTATAAAGAAATAGATGGCGACCTCAACTATGATAACATTATGAAGAAGTTTCCATATTTGAATCAAGTTATTGAAGGTAATGTTTATAAAGAAATAGATGGCGACCTCAACTATGATAACATCATGAAGAAGTTTCCATATTTGAATCAAGTTATTGAAGTCAATGTTTATAAAGAAATAGATGGCGACCTCAACTATGATAACATCATGAAGAAGTTTCCATATTTGAATCAAGTTATTGAAGGTAATGTGTTTATAAAGAAATAGATGGCAACCTCAACTATGATAACATCATGAAGAAGTTTCCATATTTGAATCAAGTTATTGAAGGTAATGTTTATAAAGAAATAGATGGCGACCTCAACTATGATAACATCATGAAGAATTTTCCATATTTGAATCAAGTTATTGAAGGTAATGTGTATAAAGAAATAGATGGCGACCTCAACTATGATAACATCATGAAGAAGTTTCCATATTTGAATCAATTTATTGAAGGTAATGTTTATAAAGAAATAGATGGCGACCTCAACTATGATAACATCATGAAGAAGTTTCCATATTTGAATCATTTTATTGAAGGTAATGTTTATAAAGAAATAGATGGCGACCTCAACTATGATAACATCATGAAGAAGTTTCCATATTTGAATCAAGTTATTGAAGGTAAAAAACAGGTTATTGAAGACCTTTAAAAAAAGGTGTCACTTGATATACCTTCTCCTTTAAGATTTTGAAGCCAGTCGGTGTCCAGCCGAAATGGCCAAAAAAATTTTAGTCTAAAATTAATCCCCCTAAAATCTAAGGGATACGTTTTTTTTGCGTTTTCTTACATTTTCAGCCGTTCTCGACATACGGGGGATGGGGTGAGTCTTTATGGACACCCTGTAATCCTTAACCTAAGCTGTCCAAATCATTTTAGTTTTTTGAAATCACAACTATACGAAGGAAGATATGACCGATTGAAAAATAACACAAAAGACACTGGAACTTTGTAACAAAAGCTCAAATCAAAATTCGATACCAGAATTTTCTTTTTGTTTTTATCCATGCTTTTTCCCTTTTAGATGGATCGACCTGAAAAGTATTCTTGCTTTCTATTCAAAGGAGGATATTCCCTGGTGAGCCAACAATGGGTGGGTAACGGATTGACATTGAGTTACACCCTGTATAGCTTGTTTAAACTAAAAAATTTAATCGTATGATTAAATTTATATTAAAAAGATAATTCCGTTCAGATTGATATTGCCGTTCTCAACAGATCAAACACAATCTATTGAATGTTCCAGAGACAATGAGAATCCATCCTTTGTTATACAATTTGAACCGAGTGTGCACCAAACCGTACACCATACCAAACACGGATATCACTCTGGATGTTGGCACCCATGTGATCATTCCAGCTCTATCTCTTCATCATGATCCCGAATATTGGCCAAATCCAGAAAAGTTTGATCCAGATAGATTCTCACCAGAAAATCGTGACCATATTATTCCTGGTAGTTTCGTACCGTTTGGAATTGGTCCAAGAATGTGTATAGGAAACCGTTTGGGACTACTTGATATTAAATTACTTCTTATTAAAGTGTTGCTTAACTTTGATGTGTCGCATACAAACAGAACCCCGGACAAACTTGTATATGACCCAAAAACTTTGATATTGCAATCAGTTGATCCCATTTACTTAAAATTCACTTAGAAAAATGAGATGAATACGTAAAGTCACCCTTTTCCAATTCTATTTCGGGTTGGCGTTGCTTTCCTAATGGTTGCCCTTTCCATTGTTTTAATGTATATCTTTTGTTACTTGAAATTTGAAATCATGGATGGTAAAGTGAGTGTGGAAGAAAAGACAAAGAAGGATGTGGATAGATGATATTGAAGAATGGATACACGCGGCGACATATGGAGAGGTGAAGATGATGGCAGAGGATTGAGTTTTATGGAAAGAAAGTAGACATAATGTATAGCAACCTTCGGAAACGGAGATGCAACCACAAGAAGAAGTTGCTTTCCTTAATTCTACGATATCACAACCTTTTGTTCGGTGCCTACGCTGTAACCCTTTCCTGGCACGCTTGTCACACTATCAATTGAAACTGCCTAGAAACTCGCTTTTTGTTAATGATCTGTCATCATTGGTTTAAAGCTAAGTTTTTTTTTAAAGCTAAGCTAAATGTCTTCCTAATGGCAAACTTCTGTAACACGGACTCAGGACTGTCATCACCTAATGAACCTTGTTTGCTCCCCTCGCTGGCTACATTATGTAGAGAGGTATATCAAATCCCCCCAAAAATACCACTGCGTGCTATAAAAATTTGGCGTTTGCCGGGAGGGGGGGATTATATTTAATCCCGCTCATTTGGAGCAGAAGGTCTGGTAGTTGCTCCGAAAAACTGTGACAAGGATCATGAACGACATTTGGTGTGTTGCCGTGATGGCCCATCCTCTTCAATGTATTTGTTTGATTTTTGTGATTTCTAAAAATTGATTTATTTTTTTCCTGTACCTAATATATTTTAAATATACCTAATAAAATTTGGGTCATGAGTTCCCGTACAAATATAAATTTTCATTGAATTTATTTTCCACACTCATGCGTCTAATTTTTTTTGTTTTTGCTGATTTAGTAAAACCTCGCTAGGCGTTGGTTNTTTTGTTTTTGCTGATTTAGTAAAACCTCGCTAGGCGTTTCTTAACATCAGTGATCTACCTAGAACTGCACGATTCAACGTGTCATACAGACGCTGTCTAATGACACTCTCAAGTATAATCCAAAGAATTTACGATTCCAGGAATTCAAATCTTTTCGATGACTTACTTGGCTCTAAAATAAAAACAAAGATAGATATAACTTTATATTTTCGAGATTGAGTGACGGGACGACCATATTGAATTTAAAACTTCTTCTTCTTTAACTTCACACTTTCCCAATTCTATTGGCGTCGGCGGTGTTTTCCTTTTTCTACCATGCCACAAGCTTTTGTTCGGTGCCTACTTACTCTCTTTAGCTGTAACTCTCTGGCACGGTAACCCTAGCTTGCTCTCAGTATCCATAGCAACTTTGTAGAAACTTACTTTTTGCTGATGATCTCTCATCATTGGTTTGAAGCATATAGTTTTTTAAGCCCTCCCGAAAATAATGAATGAAAAAAATTAAAGAATTTATTGTTTTTGATGTATTTAAGAGCGTTACCTAATGAAGCTGGCTTGCTTCCCTCGGTGTCTACATTATTATTATTTTTCTGTCTTAACGTCTCTTTAACATTTATTGGTTATTCAATACGGGGGTTTCACCCTCCATTCGCTGGAAACTTGCAAACCAGCTAACCACATTGACTTCACCTTCACCCAGCTTGGGTTGGGCCGGAAAAATAAACAGCATCACGAGGGCGCGAACCCACGTGGACACTCACATGGTACAACCTCGCTGTACGGGAACCGGTGTATTCAACGTGTCATAGACGCTGTTTTACATTATTACTATTAAATTTACGACTGCGGGAAATATAATCAGTCTAAAATGTTTATCTTTGTTGTCGACATTCAGTGACGACAATTAAAAATAAATCATTTTTTCCTTATTAAATATTAAAATAAGGAAAACTAGAATAGAACCACACAGGCAGCACTTAATATTCATTAAGAAGAACGACATCAGGTGCGATCTAGTGTTTGTTGTAATAAGGAAAACTAGAATAGAACCACACGAGCAGCACTTGATATTCATTAAGAAGAACAACGTCAGAGGCGACCTAAGTGTTAGTCACAGTATATTAAAGGAAGTCCAAATAACCTTGTAATGATCGGAATATTTTGAAGCACCTTGTTTGCATGTAAACACTCCACACCTTCATAATTGCATCATGACAAACATCACTAATGCACTTTTGAAAAATGAATCCAGCCTACATCTTGATGACATCATTTTGTTTTGATATTTCAAGTGCATTTCAACGACACGGTTGTGCAATTATTGTGTGCCTAATTAGGTGCGGAATATTTTAAATGCAAACAAATTGTTCGCCATTATTTTTATCAGCACTTATAGACATAAGACACTCACACAGGACCGCACGCTTGATTTAGATCATAGCCAGCGTCTATGACACGTTGAATACATTAGTTCAAGCTAAGCAACGTTCAGCGAGCGTTTACTGAGTGGTAGTGACCACGTGGGTTCGCGCCCTCGTGAGGTGGGCTTTTTACGGCCCAGCCCAGGCTGGGTGAGGTCAATGTGGGTAGCTGGTTTCTGAGTTTCCAGCAAATGGAGGGTAAAACCCCTGTAGTAACTTTTAACCCATGTAGTAGGTTTGATTTCCGTCCGGAGCTGATTTTTCTCGAACAAAAGTATTTATTTTTTAAAAAGCGGACATATTCATTTCTTTGATCAAAAGCAGGACATTTTAGCGTCCCCACGCAATTGCTGGGAACAGCGGGACCAGGGTCTCCAAAGCAGTAAGCGGGACGTATGGTCACACGATGCATACCTCTTAACCGATGCGCAGTTTCTATGTCTGGATACTGTGCGCGTGAGAGCAAACTAGAGCTACTGTACCAGGCTCGGAAATGGCTTAATAGAAGCGGCAGTGAACATGGTAGAAATAAGAAAGTAAAACGCAGACCCCAAACCCCAAATAGAATTGGGAAAAAGTTAAGTTGAAGAAGAAGACACTTTAAATAATTTTAAGAAGATTTTAATCGGTGGGCTGATGTTAACAAAAGTTTTCATTGATTTTTTGGCAGCCGCGGGGATACAATTTTACTGCAACACGTAGCCCTGTACCTCACTCGATCGAAATGGTTCCGCTCGGCGTGAGGGACGAATGACTCAGTGTGCGGGAACGAGGAGACGGGGTTGGTCTTGAATACCTCACACACGATACAAGTTTTCACAAATTTTCACAATAATAAGCTCTTAATCTCTTCAATTTCACATCTACAGTTCAACAATATATTAGGTACTTTTTAGTGTCCCTAGGATACAAATTAATTAATATTCATAGCGGGTTCAAACAGTCAGAGCTCATCCTGAACTCACAAGTACTTTTCGAATCCGCCGGGATTTGAACCCGGGTCTCCCATGTGCAATGCCAGTGTGAGTTCCATTAGACCATCAGGACTGCTGGAATGTTTTTTTTTTTTTTTTTTTTTTTTTTTTTTTNTTTACCATCAAATATCGTGTGTATTAATTTAGATATAAATATCATTTTGGTTACCTCGACTCGTTGGGTACTATTAAATTCATTTAATAGTCCTTGTCTTGAGTCGAGGGAAATTTTTGTTTGTTTTTTGTTCGGTACAAATAGTCAAAATTAAACTTACCCCGAAGCAAAGAACGAAAATAAATGGAAAAGAAAAGGAAGACCACACCTTACCTGAAACAGAACAAAACGGAGGAAAAAATTAGTAAATAATGCGAGAGGGTAAAGATAAAAATTATTAGGGAGCTGCACCAAGATCGAGACTGGCATTATAGTGTGAATCGGGCCTTAAACAACGTCAAGCGACATTTTATTATACATTGGTTTGATCCCTTGTAATGAGGCCAATGTGGGTAATTGGTTTATAGGTTTCCAGCGAAATGAAGGAAAACACCGCCTTAGATGTTAAAGAGACGTCCAACTAATAAAACAAACTACTCCTCACATCGCACTTAGAGAGAAGCAGTGTTTAGGGCATCAATCACCCACTAGGGGTGGATGGAGGGACTACTAAAAAAAGAAATTATTTTGGCTATTTAATGTTAGCCAGCCTGAACATCTGAATTCTCCGTACAAGGACCTGTAAATATGAACCAGTAAGATCTAAAGTGCCCGGCCTGGCACATGGTGCATAGCTAATACCTACAAAAAGTTCAGTTTGCAGATATGGACCTAAGACAATTATACAGTTCAATAGTAGTAGATACTTTTTGGTGTTCCTGTGATAAAAGTTAACTGATATTTATGGCAGGTCAATTAGTCAGTCGACTGTATGAGATCTGAAGTCACGCAATAGACCGTACTATCATCAATTCACTAAACAAATTCAAGTATCTTACAAGGCTGTCAGAGGTCCACAAGGTCGGTAGGGATGCACGGACAAACACTCGGCGTTGACTCTGCATAATATACGAACTGTAGAAGTCATTCAAATTTTAGGATGCAATTTAACCTCGAATGGTTCAAAACTATGCAGCTATAGCATGAACATACTCGTATAGCAGTTTCAACACAATCAGGCGTTCGAGAGTTATGAACAAACAGGCGCGAAAAGAAAAACTGTGTTGTTAAAAAATTTAATGTTAGTTAACCTGAACATCTGAATTCTCCGTACTCACTTCGTTCGATTAAATAATACCTGTTATTTTTCTTTTGTTAGATTTTTTAGTAGAGAATCATTTATATTTATTAACTGACAGTGATAATCAGTTACTTGCATAAGTGGCACTTTACTGTTAGAGAGGCCGCCGAGAGAAAATCCGGGCCCCTTTACTAAAATGAACAAATTCTTAAAGCCCCAGCGTGTTAAGTGGGGACATTTTTAGTGGTAGATTTCATAATATAGTTGGTTCACATTGAAAATAATAAATTAAAATTTACGGAAATCTATAAAAAATAGTAAAACAAGATGCCGGGCTAAAAATATAATTTAATCTCAACTTCCCCTACCCGTGATGATAAAAAAGCGTTCATCAGACAGATTCTTTGCTGGCGGACACTTCCTGATGATCTTCAAAGATGACGGTCATTATGAAATTTGGGTAAAAGCAACCCTTTGAAATAATAGACAGTTATTTTTTTTAAAAAAAGAGTCTTTATGATGCGAACAGGAAAATAAAAATATCAAAAAGTAGGATATTTTGAACTTGTCTCCCAGAATGAAAGCAATTCCCCTGAGGATGCCAAACAGGTGTCTTGTTTTTAAAGCTAAATTACTGGGGGCGCCAGAAAAATATAAGTAATAGGTAAACAAAAATATAATAATATTAAAAAAAAATATTATAAAAAAAAACTAAGCTTCAAAACAATGAGAGATCATCAGCAAAAAGCGAGTTTATACGTAGTTTCTATTGATACTGTTCGAAGCAAGCTACTGTAACCGTGCCAAGAAAGGGTACAGCTAAAGAGAGTAGGCACCGAACAAAAGGCAGCGCCGATCGCAAATACAATTGATATTGGGTGTTAAATAAGAAGAAGGAGACGTGAAAGAAATGGAAAACTATTGCTACATATACTACATAGGTAGTCAAAATTGTCCAAATTTGGCCACCTCAAACTGAGTGGGGTGAACTGTTCATTCGAATTTAGGCATGGGATTTGACTCACTTAGGTGAGTCGACAGACTCACTTAGGTGAGTCGACAGACTCACTTAGGTGAGTCGACATAACTCGAATCACAAATATGAGTCGACTCTCGAATTTCTTCTTTTATTATCTTTATCAGTCAACAAAAATAAAGCTACTCGTAAGTCGACTCTTTAAAGAGTCGACTTATTTCATAAAGATGATTCGACTCGTGAGTGAGTCGACTTATTTCAAAAAGATGATTCGACTCGTGAGTGAGTCGAGTGTGGATGACTAGCCCATCTCTATTCGAATTAATTATTTATCATAACGTCATACACACTCCAGATATAAATTACTTGGCGTGCTTTTCTCATTATTAATAAGTGGGATGATTTTTAGTCTCACCTAAAGACCTAATTCCGCAATAGTTATTACGTACCCAATGGATAATAAACGCATGCATCATAATTAGTTATCATCAGATACATGAATATGTTATGAAGTGGTCACATGGTGTACAGACTCCACGCAGAATTGTTTACGGAAATAAAATTAAATAGGAAAGGAATTTTATCATTCATAATTTTTGGGGGGATATCTTCCTGAAGAAAAAGTTCCAAATTTGTCTCTCACGCGTATATTGAAAATAAGGAAAATTTTTGATGCCTATTATAGATGTGTTGTTTTTAAAAGAATATTCCCACGAGTGTTTTTGAATATTTTTGGTTCCTAGTAGAGGTAAGCAGAATGTAGCGATTTTTCCCCTACGAATATTGAATTAGGAAAATGTTTGGAAATCATTTCCAGAAATATTGAAAATATTAGTAAATATTATAGAATTTATTTTCCACGAATATTGAAAATATTAGCAAAATGTTTCGAAGTCCTTTCTAGGAATATTGAAAATATTAGCAAAATATTTCGAAGTTCTTTCTAGGAATATTGAAAATATTAGCAAAATGTTTCGAAGTTCTTTCTAGGAATATTGAAAATATTAGCAAAAGGTTTCGAAGTTCTTTCTAGGAATATTGAAAATATTAGCAAAATGTTTCGAAGTTCTTTCTAGGAATATTGGAAATATTAGCAAAAAGTTTCGAAGTTCTTTCCATTGAAAACATTTGCAAAATCTTTCGAAGTTCTTTCTAGGAATATTGAAAATATTAGAAAAATGTTTCGAAGTTCTTTCTAAGAATATTGGCTATATTAGCAAAAAGTTTCAAAGTTCTTTCCATTGAAAACATTTGCAAAATGTTTCGAAATTCTTTCTAGGAATATTGGAAATATTAGCAAAATGTTTCGAAGTTCTTTCTAGGAATATTGAAAATATTAGCAAAACGTTTCGAAGTTCTTTCTAGGAATATTGGAAATATTAGCAAAAAGTTTCGAAGTTCTTTTCATTGAAAACATTTGCTAAATGTTTCGAAGTTCTTTCTAGGAATATTGAATATATTAGAAAAATGTTTCGAAGTTTTTTTCTAAGAATATTGGATATATTAACAAAAATTTTAGAAGTTCTTTCCATTGAAAACATTTGCAAAATGTTTCGAAATTCTTTCTAGGAATATTGAAAATATTAGCAAAATGTTTCGAAGTTCTTTTCTAAGAATATTGGAAATATTAGCAAAAAGTTTCGAAGTTCTTTTCATTGAATAGGTATATTAGCCAAATTTTTCGAAGTAATTCTTTCTAGAAATATTGAAAATATTTGCTTAGTTTTTATTTTCTACGAATATTGAAAAAAATAGCCAAATGTTTCGAAGTTCTTTCCAGAAATCTTGAAAAGAGTAGAAAAATGTTCCTAATTTATTTTCCACGAATATTGAAAATATTAGCAAAATGTTTGGAATTTATTTCCCACGAATAATAAAAACATCAGTAATTTACAGCTCTATCGCTTTGCTCGCTGTCACTCTTTGTGTTTTGTACACATGGAGTGTCTCCAAGTTTCGTTATTGGGACAAGAAAGGAGTTCCCTATCAGAAAGACAATCTTTATGCATTTTTTGGACATTTCAAACCACTTGTGTTTGGTCAACAGAACATACCAGAGCTTTTGCATGGATTTTATGAAAAATTCAAATCACAACCATTCGTAGGTAAGCAATCCAGGAGATTCATTCAATGAATAGCGACATAAATATTAAATAAGAAATCAAGTGAAAAAGTCGAATGATGACAAAAATTTAATATTAAGTCGCCAAAGACATTTATACAGGGTGTACCAGAATTATCAGTCGCCCTCCCCACTCCCAAGTTTTAAACAGCTTGAAATTTTTGAATTTTAAAAACCTCTAGGGATATGAAAAGAGACATAGGTTATCGAATGATTATGGGTCAGAGTTTCGACACCCGGAAGTGATTTTTCTTGACAAAAAGTGTCAATTTCTCCAGAAAATTAAATGAAATGGTGCAATTTTTTGTTGTTGAAATAAAACTCCAAATAAAACTTTTTCCTTCATTGTTTCAAAAAAAATAATAATCAGGGACGGAGCTTTAGAGGGGGTCTAAATTCCAATTAGTTAAACCATGTATATCCGTTTTTAGCTTTTGATGTGAAAAGTTCACAAATTGTGTTCCAAAATAGGTTCCTCATCGATGTAAAAATCCACAGTTCATTTTCATGAGTGAACACAAAATCATATCTATTTTTCCTGGGGGCTAAAATTAGACTGCTGTGAAACGTCTAACGTCAGTTTTGTCCTAAATAATTTAGGACAAATATGAAAAGTAACCTAAATAAGGAAACATTTTAACAGAAAAAGAAAAAAACATTAACTTTGTCATTACTTTCACAGCATCAAGGCCAGGGGCATGAGAAAAGTTGCATACCATAACAAAGTCAATAACTTGTGTTCTAAACTTGATTCTGTCCCAAAATGACACCATGTATATAAAAATAAATACTTATTTCATGACCTTTACAGGTTTTTATGCATTTCAAAGGCCAATGTTCCTGCCCCTTACACCAGAATTGACATACTCAATCACGATTAAAGATTTCAGCCATTTTTACGACCGAGGATTTCAAACGGATGAAAAATACGACGTTCTAACAAACAATATATCTTTCTCTACGGGTGAAAAATGGAAATTCCAGCGAAACAAATTGTCTCCAACGTTTACCAGTGGGAAATTAAGAGGAATGGTTGAACCAATTAACAAGACTTGTGACGAGGCAATAGAACTGTTGAAAAAATCGTCTGGACACATTTTAAGTTTGTAAGTTGCTCAGAAAATAAATAACACTATCTGTGTGGTACCCATAGAGCTTCAACTTTTAAGCTTTGCCATTCTTACATTGGGTCTTATGGCCTTTTTGTACATTGAGTTTTAAGCTTGGTGCTCTGAAGCAAAAATCTCAAGCTCCGTACTTTAACAAATGCTTAAAGGAAATTAGAGGAAACTTAGTTCTTTCGGTCAATAATAAAATTAATGTTGTGACCAGCCAACGTCTATGGAACGTTGAATACACCAGTTCGCGTTAAATCACTGAAATTAAGCAACGTCCAGCGAGGTTGGACCATGTGGGTGTCCACGTGGGTTCGCGCCCTCGTGATACTGGCTATTTTTCCTGCCCAACCCAGGCTGGGTGAGGTCAATATGGGTAGCTGGCTTGCAAGTTTCCAGCGACTGGAGGGTAAAACATTGGTCTCGAATGAACAATAGATGTTAAAGAGACGTTAAGCCAAATAATAAATATATAAAAAAATATTTGTGACCATTTCAGGGAAAGTAATCTGTGGGTTGGAATATTACAGTCTAAAGAACCCAGATGAAAAGTTTAAAAAAATTTGTACAGAAACGTTCAAGCCAAATATGAGAACATTTTTGAGAATATTACTGGAATTCATGAATCCAAATTGGGGCAGAAAATTTAAATTTTGGCCACAACACATTGAAGATTATTTTCGTTCGCTCGTTGAACACAGTGCAGAATTGAAGAAACATTCTGGAACCAAGTCGAACGACTTTTTGCAACTTTTGCTGGACCTACATGAGGAAGATTTGAAGAATACTGGTGGCCAAGGAGGTAAGGGATAATGCGATGTAAGCTTTCAACTCAGGCCTATGGATAGATCGTTAAGAAACATCATTGCAAGAACCAAAAATAAGGTGTTTGATCCTTATTTTTGGAACACATATGAGTGGTAGAAGATTAAAAATTATTGTTGACAAGTTATGATATATCATACATAGTACGAACAACGACTAATATAATGAACTTGGCATCGCCAGAGAAAAGTCAGAGAGAGGGACAGAAAATCTAAAGGATCGGTATTCTATTTTTAAAGTGAGAGAGAGGGACAGAAAATCTAAAGGATCGGTATTCTATTTTTAAAGTCAGAGAGAGGGACAGAAAATCTAAAGGATCGGTATTCTATTTTTAAAGTCAGAGAGAGGGACAGAAAATCTAAAGGATCGGTATTCTATCGAAAAAATTGCTGTTTTGATAAGGTTGGGAAAAAGGAAGTAGTTCCTTAGTAGACTATTCCTGCAGCAGGTAAGGAAAAAGAAACTCTCTAGTTGGGGTTGCACAATAACTCAGCTTTTGAAACGTCTCCTTGGCAGAGTGTGCATCACACTCCGCTTGCGGCTGGGAGGTATAGGGTTCTGTCCTCCCAGTAAGGGAGAATTATGGACTGAATAAGCTGAGGAAGACAAATTTCCACCAACAAACTTTGAAATGGTTGCTCATAATTTTGAATTTATGTCCCAAATTGAGGAATAAACGGCATTCACGCTTTTAATTTATCAGATCGTCACTGACCGAATTTGGTCAATAAATTGAAAATTTACGGTCAAACTCGAAAACTGCTTGAAATTTCTAGTTCTAATTATATTCCTGGGGTCGAAAACCATGATTTTGGGGTGTTCATTCCCATCAATTTTTCGCTATCTGCCACTGTTTAGCGTGTGGTATTGGAATCTTGATCACAGACAGACGTCTGTGAACAAGATATCTCAAGAACGGCAAGTGCTAGAGACATGAAATTTGGTATGTAGGTCAGTTTTATGCCATGAACGGCAAAATAAGTTTTTGGTGGAAATTGAATGTACCGTTGGTGGTTTTATGCCGCTTTTTAGTGGTTTTCGCATATCCAGCTTAAAATGAGAACGGTAAAAGCTAGAAATTAAAACTTGGTGCCTATTCATATCAATTTCATACAAGAAATTGAAAAATAAAACTTAGGTTGAAGTGTAATATATCAAGAAGTGTAATATAGAATTATATTCCGCTCTAGGAACCTCAAAACGTGGATTGGCATTGAAAACTCGACATCGAAAATTTCAGCCCATTACAATACTTTCTTCTTTTTTTATAGATAAGGAAAGTCGTGTGATGTTCACATCAGTTATAAACACAATACTTGGTTGATTGTAGACAAAGTGAGGATGACATATTACCTTTGAGATGAGAAAAAAGATCAGGCAAATATATATGCAAAAGTATATGACTTAGAGTAGATGGTGCATGTATGAGGATATGCCTACCTAATACTGAGAACTTTCCTCTTATAATATTCAAAATTAGGGATCCCGCTGCTCAAATCCCGCATGCGGGATTGCGGGAAGCCCTACCCCTAGCACATATATACGCATCACAAATTTCTGATTTATATATTTACATAGATAAAATCCACAGAGGATTTAATCTAAATCTAAATGATCACATTGATTCTTCTATTTCAGATAAATTTGATATGAACAATATCATTGGCAACTTGTTCATCTTTTTAGTTGCCGGCCAGGAAACGTCAACTCTGACGACCACAATTATTTTGTATCATTTGGTGAAGAACCCCCACATTAAAGACAAACTGGTCAAAGAGATCCAAACTGTTTATAAAGAAATAGATGGCGACCTCAACTATGATACCGCTATGAAAAAGTTTCCATATTTGAATCAAGTTATTGAAGGTAATGCAAGACACGGACGCAATTTTCTTAGCTTTTCATATTTAAAAAAAAATTGAATACGAAAAAAATGTGCCTTCTTTATTTAGGTGATGTCAGTAGCGGATACAGGTGAGGGGCTGTAGGATTGATCGCCCCCCCCCGCTTAGCCCCACGCCCCTCGAAAACAGACCTTAGAATTTTATGTTTAAAAGAAAACGCATTTTATACTTCATTTTCGTGTGTGAATTATTCATACTAAAAAATTACAGATTCAATTTCATTAATGAATATGGCTAATTGCGAAGTCTGTTAGTTAATAGTCAAGCTATTTTCCTTGAACATCTTGTATAGACTTATTTCCTAAAAATATCATTTTTAATAAGTACTAAATATCACATCAGATTTAAGCTCAACGCTTGATCGCCCCCCCCCCAACTGAAGACCTATATCCGCTCCTGAGTGATGTACATATAAATAAGTAATTATAAATATTAAAACCAAGATAAAATGAATGTAAATAAAAACAGGATAAAATTGAGATAAATAAAAACAAGAAAAAATTAAGATAAGGAAATAGATGGCGACCTGATAATGGAAAAGTTTCCATATTTGAATCAAGTTATTGAAGGTAATGCTAGACATAGAAGCAAATTTTCTTAGCTTTTCATATTCAATTTGCGATCTTGCGTGGTCAATTTCTTGTGGCCGTCATATCTCACCGATCATCCGATTTTGATTTTTTTTTTCTTTCAGAATCAATGAGAATAGATCCTCTCGTGTTCAGTCTAAACCGAATTTGTACGAAACCTTACACAATACCCAACACAGATATCACTCTGGATGTGGGAACAAATGTGTGGATACCCACAGTGTCCCTTCAGAAAGATCCACAATATTGGCATGACCCCGAAACATATGACCCAGACAGATTTTCACCAGAAAATAGAGAGAAAATTGTACCTGGGAGTTATCTACCATTCGGCATAGGACCGCGTATGTGTATAGGTAAGAGATGCAAGCAATTCTTGAGTTTCAGTAAGAGATACATCGCATGTATTAGGCTTAGATGCACGATGCAAAGAGCTCATATGTGTATAGGTAAGAGATGCAAGCAATTCTTGAGTTTCAGTAAGAGATACTATCGCATGTATTAGGCTTAGATGCACGATACAAAGAGCTCATATGTGTGTAGGTAAGAGATGCAAGCAATTCTTGAGTTTCAGTAAGAGATACTTTCGCATGTATTAGGCTTAGATGCACGATGCAAAGAGCTCATATGTGTGTAGGTAAGAGATGCAAGCAATTCTTGAGTTTCAGTAAGAGATACTATCGCATGTATTAGGTATAGATGCACGATACAAAGAGCTCCTATGCGCTTGTGCACAGAAGTCGTATAGAAAACATCATAGCGTTGTTCCTTTATCTAGATACTAGGATCCCCCGATCACAGCTTCGCCCGCATATATTTTACATGTGGTACCTACTATACATATCATAGTTCGAAAATTGTAAAAGTAGGCGTGTACGGTGTCGTATGTATATACATGTATCATGCTATCTCTCTCGCTCCAATGTATTTCTTATGGGGATTGTTTACTTTTCGCGATTTCTACCCCTTAAAATTAAAATTTGCTAAATCCTTTCTTAGTGCACTTTTACATGGTGCAACAAAGGTCCCTGCTAAATTTCAAGTCTGTAGCATTAATAGTTTCGACGCTACGTTGTTCAATTACTCAGGACATTGCCTTTTATATATAAAGATTGCGTTTTATAAGTATAGATACATATCATTTTATATATTCGAGGAAGTAAAACGTGTATAGAAGTTTAACTTTCAAAATAAGGGAACACCACAATGCTCAACAATCTGAGTGTTCCGAGACCACTCTTTTCTATTCTACTCACAAACTATTGGTCTTTAAAACACTTTTCATCTTTTGTCGTTACACACTGGCGGCACTTAAAATTTCTAAGTTGTAAAGCAATAAGACCGAAGCACCAAGGCTCGTGTCTTGCGTTTAAAGGGCATTATATGAAAAGCTAGAATTTTGAATGTGTTTCTAGGATATAAATGCTCTTTTTGAAGGGTTGTACAGTTACATAAGTTCTGCCATTTTAGGGATTCTACCAGGAGGTTGACACTGAGCGATATAAGAGCTTGGGTCTATAAGTATTCGGTGTAATATCATTATTGTATCTTGTATATTTTTCAGGTAATCGTCTCGCACTTTTGGACATGAAGCTTTTGCTAATCAAATTGCTGAAAAACTTTGACATTGAAGCTACCGAGCGAACACCAAAAAAACTCACGTATGAGAAGAATTCTATGATATTAGTTCCGAAAGAACCAATTTACATCAAATATACACTCAGAAAGCCGCAGTAGCACCAAAAAAAACTCACGTATGGGAAGAATGCTATGATATTAGTTCCGAAAAAAAAACAATTTACATCGAATATACACTCAGAAAGCCGCAGTAGTACCAAAAAAAACTCACGTATGAGAAGAATGCTATGATATTAGTTCCGAAAAAAAAAACAATTTACATCGAATATACACTCAGAAAGCCGCAGTAGCACCAAAAAAAAACTCACGTATGAGATTAGTTCCGAAAGAACCAATTTACATCAAATATACACTCAGAAAGCCGCAGTAGCACCAAAAAAACTCGCGTATGAGAAGAATGCTATGATATTAGTTCCGAAAGAACCAATTTACATCAAATATACACTCAGAAAGCCGCAGTAGCACCAAAAAAACTCACGTATGAGAAGAATGCTATGATATTAGTTCCGAAAGAACCAATTTACATCAAATATACACTCAGAAAGCCGCAGTAGTACCAAAAAAACTCACGTATGAGAAGAATGCTATGAGATTAGTTCCGAAAGAACCAATTTACATACAATATACACTCAGAAAGCCGCAGTAGCACCAAAAAAACTCACGTATGAGAAGAATGCTATGAGATTAGTTCCGAAAGAACCAATTTACATCAAATATACACTCAGAAAGCCGCAATAGCTCAATTGCTTGGTTCGAATCCAAAATACATAATGGCGTTGGAAAATCTAAAAGATACTCTGAAGTGATATTCAGGTGTGCAAAAAGTGCAGTGGTATTCAGTGGGACCAAGGCAGCCCCGCGGACACTGAAATCAAGCGGGACAGGATGCGAGATTTGACATGAAGTGACTCCCCCTGTATGTTTGTCAATTGGTCATAAAAAGGTCATTAATATGTTCCAATAAAGAAAATAAATTAATTTTCACATTCTTTATTTCTTTCCCATAACATTGCAGCATGAATATTCCCAGTGATGGATTTACCAATAGGCTAAGTAGGCTGGAGCCTAGAGCGGCAGATTTTAGGTGCGGCAAATTTTGGCCATTTTTTTTTTATGTCGTTATTACAGAAGTTAAAATGATTCAATATTTATATAGGTAATTAATCCTATTAGGTTCATACAAATATTTCAACATATAATATGTTTCACCCCTTATTAGATACTCCATTCATAAAATTAATATGAATAGGAACCGAATTTCAATCTCTATCTCTCACCGTTTTCTATTTATGCCAGACTCGTGAAAATCGCTAAAAAGCGGCAAAAAACGGCAAGGAAAGAATCGATTTCAGCTAAAAGTGTCATTTTGCATTCCGTAAGTAAAATTGATATAAATAAGCACCAAAAAAGGTGGTGTAATTATGGCGAAAGTGCACAAATCAAATACAACAATTTTTTACAAAAATTGTAATTAGGTAATAATTATGATTATGAACTAGGATATCAAATTGTAAAGGTCGGGAGGGGCGTGAAAATTTGAATAGCCTAATACAGGCGGTAAATGTGTAAATCCGCCACTGAATATTGCCCGTGTTTTTACTTCCCTGGTCCTATAAAAATGAGTGTAATGTAATGGGCTGAAATTTTAGATGTCGAGTTTTCAAGTTCTGAGTTCCCAGAACCAATACTCGTTCTGAGTTCCCAGAACCCAAAATTAGAGTTTAAAATTTGCCCGTTATTTTTCTGCTTTTTGACTATTTTCACTAATCCTGCCTAAAATTAGAATGATGGTAGCTAGAGCTTTTTGGTCTCTAGGAAACCTTCAAACTTATCTTCAAATAGAGATTTACACAATGATATATTCTTTATTCAATGTTCATACATGTAAGTATATTTACGTAGAAACTAGTTTCGAATCGTTCGATTGATAATAAATCTATGGAGTCGAATGATGGAGGGTGACTCTCGAAAGATGAAAACTTCAAACAATGTATGATGGAGGGTGACTCTCGAAAGATGAAAACTTCAAACAATGTATGATGGAGGGTGACTCTCGAAAGATGAAAACTTCAAACAATGTATGATGGAGGGTGACTCTCGAAAGATGAAAACTTCAAACAATGTTGTTGAACTGAAATTTTGTACACTGAAAGATAATTAAGTTTTCTATCAATTTGAAAAATCAAAACGCGAAAATGTTTTACCGAATTTTCGTAAGATATTATTCGGTAAAATATTTTACCATACAATACAATCATCTTTTGTTAACAAAAATTGCATTCACCTCATGGAACACACATTACAAAAGGGATACAGGCAAAATGCCTTATTCATGGGTAATCTGCAGGTCCTTAAATGAAACATTCCTAAAATATTGACTTTATTCTAATTCCTATCGAACGCAATTCATACTTGGCGGAAGCGGTAATTTTGACCGTTATCGTTAACGACTGTTAAGCCAAGACTGAACGTTGCAGCGAAGTGAGGGAAGCAAGAAACGAAGCCCTGGTGATTTCAGCTAGCTCGCTCCGTCGCGTCGCAACGGTAGCTCGTTTGCCGGAAATCCTCTCGTAACATGAAATCAAGAACAATGGAAAATAATCGTATGCGAGTTCTCTAAGTGCCAATTGCTTTTCTGACACTTTAGGTCACAATCTATTGAATTTTCTCTTCATGTATTTTAAATAACTTTAGACCTGGTGTCTCAAAGCAATTCTTGATAACTGAACTCCCGTTTGAACGGCTGTGAACAATGTATTATTTACGGACAACTATTATGAAAACATTGGTTTTGTATTTTCTTGCGCACATATGTTATCGGCAATGTATGAACTCCGTCATTCTATATAATACCTAGTCATTCTATAGAGTCTATACTATAGTATAGAGTTATAGACTATAGAATGCCTACGACGAGTAGTCAATGGAAAAAGGAATATTTCATATATTGATTTGATATTCTGTAAAATGACTAAGAGAGTTTCAGTTAAAGTATATTTATAATTTTTTTTAGGAGAGCCATGACCGTAAAGACATTTCCTAACCTCTCTTTTTTTTTTTTGGTGTGTGGGGGGTATAGTGTTTTTGCTAATGGCAAACGTGTCCTTTTTTGGTATAGGAATATTTATCCCCAAAGTCGCCAGTTTGGTCCGGTTAAAACATGGGAGGCTTGAAATTTTCGGCATTATGTGACGGTATATTTGTGCATGGGAAAAGTGTCTTTCTTTTGTTCTACGAGAGCGTGAAACGATGAGACAGCTATTCTGACGTATATACCCGCTAATCTTGCGAAAGGTAATATTGGGTTCGATCACTGTATGCGCATAAAAACTTAAATATTTTTTTTTATTTGGTGAGGTGCCACTGAGATGAGCACCCTTAAATACAAATCAGTTTAAGGTACGAAGCTCAAAATAATAACCTTGCAATGTTCAAATAAGTTGGAAGCAATTTAAATTTGCATATAACAACAAACATCAATAATGTACTTTGAGAAGAAAACAAACTATATCCAATCCTGATGATATTTTTATAATTCCAAGTGCACTCGTGCATTCGGAATGCACTTGCAATAACAAGTCATGATGTGATATTCTAAATGCAATCAAACTGCAAGTACTTTTATTTTTATCAGCTAAATAAATAGACAGTACATAATATGACTCAGACGTCCTAGCGAAGGCCCTGTACCTTTTGAACTGTTCGCATGGAATTTTTGAATTAAAGTTCTACTTATAGTAAGTGCACATGGCCAATTGAGTGGTTATGGTTCTAGCTATAGTAAGTGCCCATGGCCAATTGAATGGTTATGGTTCTAGGTATAGTAAGTGGACCATGACCAATTGAGTGGTTATGGTTCTAGGTATAGTAAGTGGCCCATGGCCAATTGAATAGTTATGGTTCTAGGTATAGTAAGTGCCCATGGTCAATTGTGAATGGTTATGGTTCTAGGTATAGTAACTGGCCCATGGCCAATTGAATAGTTATGGTTCTGGTATAGTAAGTACCCATGGCTAATTGAATAGTTATGGTTCTAGGTATAGTAAGTGCCCATTGCCCATGGCCAATTGTGAATGGTTATGGTTAGCTACAATTTCGTACCCGGAAAGTAGATTTTTGGGACAAAGAGTGTCGATTTCTCAAGAAATTTACATTGAATTGAACAAATATATTTTCTTCAAATAAAAGTCCAATCAAAAATTTCATTAACTTACCCTTTCATTTAAAAAAAAAAAAAAATCAGGGACGAGTGCTCTAAAATTCAATTTTGCTACACTCTGTATAACGGCCCCCGTTTTAAGCTTTAATGAAAAAGTTTTATTTTTATTTTTATTTATTGTTGTTTCAAAAAAGGTTTCCTATCTACTTAAATCATCAAAAGTAAATGTTCTCATTTTCATTAGATCTGGGATGACAAAAATCAAATTTCATTTTTGTCTGGAGGTTGTGATTAGACCGTTTTGGAAACGGCCATTTCCGGGTAGAAAGTTTGCAGTAAGGTTTGCATTTAGGGTAAACAAAAGTAACCTTAATACTAAGAAAACATTTGATCCCAAAAGAACCTGCGCATTTTTTTCACAGCCGGACCAAAGCCCACCCAACCGAATAAACAAAACAAACTCCAGAATTTGGGTTTATTAATAAAACTTTGATTTTTGATATACCTAATTATGTTGAGCGTTTCCGAAAGATTATTATTATTTTGAATTTGAACAATTATTTTGAAAAATATTTCAGAACCAATTTTTATATTTACCTACTTACTTAGAAACATATTAAAACAAGTTTATCAAAATTTGCAATCTAACATAACGACTCCTGTCACCAGGTCAAATTACTTGGCGTGTTTTTTCCCCTCCAAGAATCACCAAGTCAAATTACTTTTGTGTTTTTTCCCCTCCAAGAATCACGAAGTCAAATTACTTTTGTGTTTTTCCCCTCCAAGAATCACCAAGTCATATTACTTGGGTGTTTTTTCCCCTCCAAGAATCACCAAGTCAAATAAGTTGGGTGTTTTCCCCTCCAAGAATCACCAAGTTAAATTACTTGGCGTGTTTTTTCCCCTCCAAGAATCACCAAGTCAAAGTACTTGGCGTGTTCCCCCCCCCCNCTTGGCGTGTCCCCCCCCCCAAGAAATTTATTCTATGTTACAAAATCAGTATTCCGCGTAAGTACCTCGTCAGAGATAGAGAATATACGCATGAAATATTATTAAGTTAATTAGATGTATTGAGTTAATTGAGAAATCTGATTAGGTGTTAGGTGAATATACTTTCACCCTACGAATACTAACCTACTAAAAATTGTTTACGGAAATAGATTTAAAAAAAATATAAATTGATTGTTAAATGTTTTCCATTCTACAAGGAGTGATTCTAGTCATGGTTAATGTTATCAATATTTTTTTCATTTGAATTCTAAAAGAGGAGGTAAGAAGATATTTTGTGTAAAGTTCCGATTTATTTCAACGGATTTATTGTTGTAAACAAATATAGAAATCTATTGGTGTTGCACACGTCTCCCTGGCAAACATTTAAAAGCCGAATGTGCATCACGCTCGGATTGCACGAAGGAGGTTCCGCGTTCGATTTCTGGAGGGGTCGAAAATTTGAAAAAAGTTTTTTTTTCCGATTTTTCTACTAGGAAAGTCAAGTCAGAGAGACGGTCACGAAATCNAAAATTTTTTCGATTTTTCTACTAGGAAAGTCAAGTCAGAGAGACGGTCACGAAATCTTAAAGGTTCAGGATTCTATCGAAAAAATTGCTGTTTTGGGCTCTTTTGAGTTAAATTCAATCTTTACAGAAGTTAAGGGAAAATTAACGCTCCAATGGGGTTGCACAATAACTCAGCTTTTGAAACGCGTCCGTGGCAGAGTGTGCATCATACTCGGCTTGTGACTGGGAGGTATCGGGTTCAAATCCTCGCCGGGTCGAAGATTTGATTTTTTTCTGCTTCGAATTTTCTACTTGGTCTGGTTGTGTTTAGGGGTAACTCCAAATTGTCCTGATTGGGTAGCTATGGTAATGGCGACAAGTGGTTCATATCATTTAATGAAATTAACCATGAAATGGTAAAGTATATAGTTATGCTAAGAGCGAGAGTTGATTGTTGACACTATCAGCTTTTCATCAACCTAACAGAAGTGATATTTCCTTGTTGGAATTTTCCAGGCAACATATTAAATGAACATCGACAGCCATGTTGGATCTTGTGAATAATATTTACAGCTCTATCGCTTTGCTCGCTGTCACTCTTTGTGTATATTTTTCCAGGCAACATATTAAATGAACATCGACAGCCATGTTGGATCTTGTGACTAATATTTACCTCTCTATCGCTTTGCTCGTTGTGAATCTTTGTGTTTTGTACTCATGGAGTATCTCCAAGTTTCGTTATTGGGACAAGAAAGGAGTTCCCAATGAGAAGGACAATCTTTGTGCAGTTATTGGACATTTAAAGCCACTTGTGTTTGGTAAATCGACCATACCAGAGCTTTTGCATGGCTTTTATGAAAAGTTCAAATCAAAACCATATGTGGGTAAGTAGTGTATGAGTTGGTGGTGTAGTGGTAAAGCGCTCTGATTGGCAAACCGTAGAGAGTGAGAGTTCAAATCCCAAATAGCCATAGAATTTCATCATCATGAATTTAATGTATTTACAACTATTGGAGGACATGGAAGGGACTGGGATTATCAACATCTAGTGCAGCGTCCTCAGAGCAGCATAATAAATGATACCCAACCCTTTCACCACCATCAATTTCCATGATGGACACGGAAAGTCAGTAAGCATCTACATGTAAATGATCTATTATATATAATAATATACATATATATGCATAACCTCTGATCTGTTTTAGTGGGCTAATGCATTCATATATAACTCCTTACTACTACAAACCAATCTGAAATGGTTTTTTTTTCCCCAAAGAACTTAATTATGTTCTCCTTTTTACAAAATCATCAAAGCGAATAGTGTCCCCTGACGAATAGAAGAAAAAGTGTGGAAACTCAAGCAGCTACAAGTGCCGGACAGCCCCTAGAGTGCGTCTCATTAAAGGCGGTGGGTTTAAGACTATGCACACCAACGAACGACAATTATAATCACTCATGTTAGGGAACAGTACCTATGCATATTAAGTACAACTTGTTGTGTCGCTGTCGTGGTGCGATATCGATGTTAGTGTGCACGTAGTATACTCCACTTCTCTCTCTCAACACCAGCGCTAGAGTTTCACCGACCGTCCGCTCATGGGTTCAAATGTATTCATGTTTCCCCTTTCCAGGTTTATATGCATTTCAAAAGCCAGTCTTTTTACCTCTCACACCCGACGTGGTATATTCAATTATGATTAAGGATTTCAGCCATTTTTACGATCGAGGATTTCATGCGGATGAAAAATATGACATTCTAACAAACAATTTATTGTTCACTCCTGGGGAAAAATGGAAATTCCAGCGAAATAAATTATCTCCGACGTTTACCAGTGGGAAATTAAGAGGAATGGTTGGGCCAATTAACGAGACTTGTGACGAGGCAATAGAACTGTTGAAAAAATCGTCTGGACAAGAAATAGAAATACAAACCTTCATCAGGGACATATTCCTATGTTTTATCGGTGAGTTACAGCCAGGCATGGACGGATTTGAAGCATAGCACAAACCTGAGATTGACTTTGGCAATCATCGATTACAGCGAACGAACGGATTTTGAGTTATTCGTTTTTTGGAGAAATTCTATGAAAGTATTTTGAGATTTATCTAGTTTGTATACGTTCGTCTTGCCGCAATGGAAAGAGATATATTTTTTTGAAATTTGAAGGCGCCGCAAGATAATAAACCCATGTGTCAAATTTGTCGATGATGGTTTATTTTATTTAGCCAGTAAAATAATAAATCCATATGTCAAGTTGGCAAAATTTACATTGATTTCGTCGCCATTTCAGGGAAAGTGGTCTGTGGAATGGAATATTATAGTTTACAAAAACCTGATGAAAAGTTCAAAGAAGTTTGCACAGAAGTGTTTCGTCCAAACTGGCGAGCATTTGTTAGAATATTACTTGAATATTTCAGTCCACGTTTGGCCATGAAAATAAAATCATTTCCACAACACATTGAAGATTATTTTCGTTCGCTCGTTGAACAGAGTGCAGAATTAAAGAAACATGTCGGAACCAAGTCGAACGATTTTCTGCAACTTTTGCTGGACTTACATGAGGAAGATATGAAGAGAACTGGTGGCAAAGGAGGTAAGAGTTAATACGCAGTGAGATCTAGCTTTAACACCACCATTTTTCTATCGACATTGAAATTTAGGATAGATGTTTATAATTGGTCATATTTGTGAACGTTAGTGAACTCCTCTTTTGACCACGGTATAGAACCCGAAATGCACTTGTATACGTGTATGTGTGTATATGTTCGTTTGTCACGTGGTATATACAAATATATTTAGAACATGAAGGAAATATGCTGTATTTTGGGGCGCTCTGGGTCCCCCGGATCCAATATTGTGAATTATTGGGCCCGTGAAGGCTAAATTAACATCATTTCAAAAAATGAAGTTAATTTAGCCACACTCGTCTGAAGCCAAATTGTTGATGATGATAGAGATGCAAACACAGAGACTCTACTCTCTCCATCTCTCTTATTTTAAAACACCCAAAAAATTTTCAGTCTTCAAACGCTCTGATGATGTGCTCAGGAGAGTACGAAACTAGTCAGCTCTAATTAACATCTTAATAATTTTATAGTCAAGTAAAGATATAAGTATTTTCTTTATCTCATTATTTTTAGAAGTATTTTTCCTAAATATTCTGAATTTTAAATCTTTGTCATTTTTCAGATCACTTTGATATGGACGCTGTAGTGGGAAACTTGTTCTTCTTTTTAATTGGTGGTCAAGAAACTTCAACTCTGACGACTACAATTATTTTGTATCATTTGGTGAAGAACCCCCACATTAAGGACAGACTGGTCAAAGAGATCCAAACTGTTTATAAAGAAATAGATGGCGACCTCAACTATGATAACATCATGAAGAAGTTTCCATATTTGAATCAAGTTATTGAAGGTAATGTTTATAAAGAAATAGATGGTGACCTCAACTATGATGACATCATGAAGAAGTTTCCATATTTGAATCAAGTTATTGAAGGTAATGTTTATAAGGAATAGATGGCGATCTCAACTATGATAACATCATGAAGAAGTTTCCATATTTGAATCAAGTTATTGAAGGTAATAGACTATTGCCACCGAAGGGAGCAAGCCATTAGGTGATGGTCCTAAAAGCCCGTTTAAATACAGTAGGTTTGGTGTTACGAAATGTAGCCACCAAGAGGAGCAAGCTAGCTTCATTAGGTGATGGTCCTAAGCCCGTGTAAATACAGAAGGTTTGGTGATAGGAAAAACATCCAGCCTTTGAAAAACTCTACTTCAAATCACTGACGAGGGATCATCAGCGAAAAGCGAGTTTATACGCAGTTCTCATCGATACTGTTAGAAACAAGCGGGGGTTACGGTGCCCGGATAAAGTTACAGCTAAAGAGAGTATTAGGCATCAAACAGAGGGTTTTGGCACTGTAGAAATAAGGTAATCAAATTAGGAAAGGGTGAAGTTAAAGAAGACGATTGAAGGTAATGCTAGACAAATTGTGTCCAATCATGTAACAACATATAGACTGTTCACATTTTCTGGGCAATTCTATTGATGGAAAAGTACTGAAAATTTGGTTATTTTATTTCCTAGAGCTTAACGATCAAAGGTTTGGGTACTAATTGCATAAGACACTAACTTCGAGGAACCTGTTTTTTTAGAAATAAATTATTTTTCGGGGGCACCTGTTTTTTTTAGGCATAATTTTTTTTTTTAATATCCCATTACAAATAATTCGCCTAGTTTTAGATACCCTAGCTTGGAAGCCATGTCTTGGAGATTTCAGATGACCGCCATTTTGAAACCAAGCAGGCTAGACGTGTGAAATTTGTTTGCAAAGTACATCTAAATTTATTGACTTGTTGAAAATGCATCAGAAGATGAGGGTTTGTATTTAAAAAACAAAAGTTGGACCACCTGGAGGCCACATGAGATCCGCCCCTGAAAAATTGATCACAGCATAATCCCAAATTAAAGGTGTGGTTTAATTTGGGATATAATACCATACAAAAATTTCAAAACTCCACATAAAGCCGTTCAAAGGATATTCAGGTGGTCTCGGACTTATGAGACACGCAATATATGTTTTCTTTTGTTCAGGGAGAACTAGTTTTAGACAGCATAATATCCAAGACCTCTCCACATCTTCTGCACTCACAAGGCCCATTTGATATACTAACTCATTCCTAATAAAGGGCGATATGGCGGCTACAATTGGAAGATACATTATGGTACACACAGACCAGTTAATATATTTTTTGTTTCAGAATCAATGAGAATAGATACTCTCCTGTTCATTCTTAACAGAGTCTGTACAAAACCTTACACAATACCCAACACAGATATCACCCTGGATGTGGGAACCCCAGTGTGGATACCCACAGCGTCCCTGCATAAAGATCCACACTATTGGCCCGATCCGGAAACATATGACCCAGACAGATTTTCACCAGAAAATAGAGAGAAAATTGTACCGGGGAGTTATCTACCATTCGGTATAGGACCGCGTATGTGTATAGGTAAGAGATCTAGAGAGAAAATTGTACCGGGAAGTTATCTACCATTCGGTATAGGACCGCGCATGTGTATAGGTAAGTGATCTAGAGAGAAAATTGTACCGGGGAGTTATCTACCATTCGGTATAGGACCGCGCATGTGTATAGGTAAGTGATCTAGAGAAAAAATTGTACCCAGGAGTTATCTACCATTTGGTATAGGACCGGGCATGTGTATAGGTAAGTGATCTAGAGAAAAAATTGTACCGGGGAGTTATCTACCATTCGGTATAGGACCGCGCATGTGTATAGGTAAGTGATGTCGTAAATGAATCTCTATGTCTATTGTCTATGTCCATTGTGCACTGGTAAGCGCCTCAAAGATCTCGTTTCTGCAAAGATAAATGGTATTTTTTTTTTTTTTTAATTTGGTTTAACGTCTCTTTAACATCTATTGATCATTCGAGACGGGGGTTT
This sequence comes from Pachypsylla venusta, assembly GCA_012654025.1. Lineage (NCBI taxonomy): Eukaryota > Metazoa > Arthropoda > Insecta > Hemiptera > Aphalaridae > Pachypsylla > Pachypsylla venusta. Next base: position 13,853,728 of record CM022884.1, read on the forward strand.
TACCCTGCATTCGCTGAAAACTTGCAAACCAGCTACCCACATTGACCTCATCCAGCCTGAGTTGGCCCGGAAAAAAAACCAGCACCACGAGGGTGCGAACCCACGTAGACACCCACATAGAAGAACCTCGTTGCTTAATTTCAGTGATCGAACGGGAACTGGTGTATTCAAAGTGCCATAGACGCTGGCTATGGTACAATCTACTCTATCGAGTAGTTGATAATCAAGTGTTTGAACAGTGATACACATTATAATCAAGTGATACACAGACAGACGCTGGCTATGGTAATCTACTCTATCGAGTAGTTGATAATCAAGTGATTGAAATGATACATATGATAATCAAGTGATACACAGACGGACGCCGGCTATAGTACAATCTACTCTATCGAGTAGTTGATAATCATGTGATTGAAATATGATACACATGATAATCAAGTGATACACACACAGACGCTGGCTATGCTACAATCTACTCTATCGAGTAGTTGATAATCAAGTGATTGAAAAGTGATACACATGATAATCAAGTGATACACAGACTTTTATGGGCATGTGAATGTATATTCAGTAACATTATTTGAAAAAAAAAAAAAAAAAAAAAAAACATAACACGCGGGCCAAATTGAGCTGTCATATTAGATTTACTGTTAGCAACTTTTATTTTAGTTTTATTCCAGAAATGTGCCATTGACATGAAAACACGTCAAATGACATTCGCATTTAAATTTTAGGGCCTATACATTACCCAGATGAAATGAAAATTTTATCAAAAAAAAAAAAATAAGNCAATGCCCTTTGAAATATTTATTTATTAATAGAGATGGAATTTCAAAATATCACCTTGTGATTTTTCGCTATTGATATCACCATACAGGGTGAATCATTTTAGAACACCATCACATACCCCTTTTTTTAGTGACGGAGAGCAGTATTATACGGCCTCAAATGTTGATCAATCTATGTTGAATTGAAGTTTTGTACACAGAAGGACAATTATGTTTTCTAATAAATTAATAAGTAATCAATCAAAACGTGAAAATCTACATATTACCAAAATACAATTATTCAAACTATTTTTTTATTTTAGAAATTGGTATTTAGGATGTTTGTAGTCATTATGAAATATAAATTTCAATAAAATATTGTGTATCAACTACAAATATTTGCTCTCTTCGGTGGTTTTTTTATTACTTTTTTTATTTTCATTCACGCCTTGATACACACACCAAAAGAATACATCAAAATGCTACAGAGCACGACCTGTGTTCCTGAAATGACTCACCCTATACAGGGTGTTTGGCTATAAATGGGAAACCCCGAATATGGTGGATAGCTGAGATCAAATGAGATATATTTTACGAAATTAAAATTTCGTAAATTTCGTAAAATCTATCCCAATTAAACACCCTGTACATTATAGATGTTTTTTTTTTTTTAATATTTTTCATTGGATTTAATATTGTAACCTTAATAAAATATATAAATACCCTCAACAGGTAGTTTTATTTTTAAAAAAAAATCTCTCAATGTAACTCATGGGTAGGTATATATATATTATTTTACTAAAAAAATACCCCCCCTCCCAAAAAAACAAAACGTGTGTTCGTTGTGCCGCCTCACATATACTATACACTTTTATAGTTTAGGGCCCTTTTAGTTTTTACTGATTGTGATCAGGTTATAGCTGGTGGGTAACCACTAGGTTCGCTCCCCCGTAATAATGGCTTCACCCGGGCCAATTCGGACTGAATGAGGTCAATGTAGGTAGCTGGTTTACATGTTTCCAGCGAATAGGGGGGGGGGACTAGGAATGACTTAAAATGTTAAAGCCATTCAGTCGACTCTGTAGGTCTTCTCATTCCACACGTCCGCATCTAAAAATATTTTTCATTTGACTCAACATTATTTGAAGTATAAAATGACTCGATTTGGGCACCATTCGACTCGACAAATGTTGATCGATAAAGTCGATTTACACGCTTCACGTGTTGATCGATGAAGTTGATCTACATGCTTAACGTGTTGATCGATGTAGTTGATCTACTCGCTTAACGTGTTGATCGATCAACACAGTCAACATAATGTGGACGTACCTTGACAATGCACTTTTGATGACATCATTTTGTTTTGCTATCTCAAGTGCATTTTTCTTGTTTGTCTATTAATGTTATTATAATGAAGGAGCGAAAATTTTTATTACAAGCAAGCAAATTGAACGCATTTTTTTTTTTTTTTTTTTTTTTTTTTTTTTTTTTTTTTTTTTTNTTTTTTTTTTTTTTTTTTATCAGCACGGTGACATTGAACCGAACGCTTGATTTAAATTAGATCGACGATCAGTGCAGCAACATCATTAAATTATTTGGATCAAAAGGAATTGTCGGACAACTTTTCAACTTTCCATTCAGACTGTAGTTGAGGTAAGCAAATAATTCAAATCATAGTCTAGACTCTTAGTTCGGAGGCTGTGGATTTGAATCCCGCCCGGAGAATTCTGATCAAGATTTCACGTTTCTGAAAGACATGACTGTAAAACGGAATGTCCTGAAGTAATTCAAAGGCGGTTCCGGAGCATAATATACATTTAAAAAAAAAAAAAATTCAACATGAGGCTCACTATACCCTGGTCGTCCTTTGAAACCGACTACATGCAAGCTAACGCTAGTGCGAGTGATTTCAGTCTTCACGCTACAAACTTCTTGGAGTTGGATTTCTCGCCTGCGGTTGATCGTAGTAGCGTCAAATTTGTTGTCGCGCGTCGTCGATTCCAATAGACGACCGCTCTTCATTCAATATTTACATGATTTTGTTTAACTACGAGAATAGGTCCCAAGAACTTCAGATGTCTGCCGATCTCTATCAAGTCGATTTCTTGTGTTTAGCTCTTTCCTCAATTTTCCAATGTTTGGTACAATTTAGCATCGCTTTCTCCATATTTTAGCTGTGTAGACAAAATTAGATGTACATATAGATGTATTAAGGAACGTTCTCTTGCGTGTTCGCAGACGAAATCGTTCGGGGACGAGACCATATGGTGTCCTATCCTGACTATCTCGGAAGATTTCATCAAAATCAGAAGAACGGTTCAGGAGTTTGTAAAGGCACATACAATTTTCTTCCCAGTGTCTGAAACGAATTTTTCAAGTGACTTATTTGCTTCCTATTTAACCTTTGAGGAAACAGCTTATTAAATCTTTGGTGTGGAGTGTATGATTCGGAAACATGGAAATTAGTGAAAGAGGGCAAGAGGACAGTTGAAGCTTTTGAAATGTGGAGTTGGAGAAGAATGGAGAATATAAAGTGGACTGAAAGAATGAGCAATGAAAGAGTGCTGGAGTTGGTGGGGAAAGTAGACAAATGTGGAGAATGCTAGAAGAGAGAAGACACAAATGGATTGGTCACCTCTACAGACACAACGAGGCTATGATGGCCATTCTAGAATGAAGGAGGCAAGGTATACAAGGAAGAGGAAGACCAAGACTGAGTTATAATCAACCAAGTAGTGAAGTTTTCAGGAAGCCGGACATACTCAGACATGAAGAGAAAGACATCAGACAGGACGGAGTGGAGAGTTGTAAACCAATCTTAGGATTGATATGATGAATGAATGAAATTTAACCTTTGCATGAACAGAAAGCTTCTTGATCTACTCAAGTTACTACTTCCCAATCTACAGTTTGGGAGCAAAAATTGTGAATGAACATTTCATCAACCTAACCGGAGGTATTATTTCCAGGAAACATACTCGCATTAAATGAACATCGACAGCCATGTTGGATCTTGTGANCGGACACACTCAGACATGAAGAGAAAGACATCAGACAGCACGGAGTGGTAGGATTGATATGATGAATGAATGAAATTTAACCTTTGCATGAACAGAAAGCTTCTTGATCTACTCAAGTTACTACTTCCCAATCTACAGTTCGGGAGCAAAAATTGTGAATGAACATTTCATCAACCTAACCGGAGGTATTATTTCCAGGAAACATACTCGCATTAAATGAACATCGACAGCCATGTTGGATCTTGCGACTAATATTTACAGCTCTATTGCTTTGCTCGCTGTCACTCTTTGTGTTTTGTACACATGGAGTGTCTCCAAGTTTCGTTATTGGGACAAGAAATTAGTTCCCTATCAGAGGGATAATCTTTATGCATTTGTTGGACATTTGAAACCAATTCTGTTTGGTAAATTCAACATAAGAGAGCTTGGGCAGGGATTTTATGAAACATTCAAATCAGAATCATTCGCGGGTAAGTTGTCAAAGCATGCGGATCAAATCTAATGATCCACATACTTTGATAAGTATCTCAAAAGAAAGAAGTGGATTGAAGCTTTTGAAATGTGGAGTTGGTTATGTTGAAAAGAATTTATTATTTCGGGACTTTTCTATTTTTATTTTTTTAAATCAGTGAATCACTATTTTTTTAAAAAAATATATATAATTAGCTACTCTCCAATAATTTAACGTTGAGATTTTGTATACTTTTACATTGCCGTAATTCTTGATACTGCCCAAAATTTTGAAGAAAATTTATGAAAAAGTTTTATCGAAATAATATCAAATATTTATCGGACTATTTAACTCCATCACTGATCTCAACTGAGAGAAGGACCAGTGACAGGGACAGATATCGAAGCATGTATTATGTCTCTATAATACATGCTTAGAAATCTGAATATCTGATCCAGAAAGAAAGACAATCTCAGAAATTTTCATAGAAATCTTATGAACGATTTCAATGTTGGTTATGTTGAAAAGAATTTGTCTACTGACAGACACGGAATAAAATTCGTTGTTTTATTTTCGAAGATTACGAATTCAGTTCTCAAAGCAACATTTTTTTCAGCCTCTGATACAAAGCTTCACCATATTCAGCAGATCGAAAGAAAAATGTCTTTGGGGGAAAATTTCCATGTAGATATAATGTAATAATAAGTATAGGCATTCTGTACCTTCATGCAAGTTATTTTATATTCGTTTTTGTCTTCCCTTTTACAGGTTTTTATGCATTTCAAACGCCCATATTTTTGCCTCTCACTCCAGATTTAGTCTATTCAATTACGATAAAAGAATTCAGTCATTTTTATGATCGAGTACATCATTATACCGATGACAAATACGATATTTTAAGAAACAATATATTGTTCTCTTCTGGTGAAAAATGGAAATTCCAGCGAAATAAATTGTCTCCAACGTTTACCAGTGGGAAATTAAGAGGAATGGTTGAGCCAATCAGCAATACTTGTGACGAGGCAATAGAATTGTTAAAAAAATCATCTGGGCAAGAATTGGATACAAAGACCTTTATTGGAGATGTCTTCCTGTGTTTTATTGGTGAGTTAAATTGCGGAATGTCCGTAATGCGGTATGGCCTCATATTGGGCATGGTGTATTATATTGCTATTCTCTCGTAATTCTTAAAACAAAATCTTTCGCAAGTTCACAAACTTTTCTGGTTAGTTTTTATCAAGAGTTAACAAAGATTTCTGATCAGATTAAACTTTCTGTTTCGATGATGCTCATTGATTTTGTCGCCATTTCAGGGAAAGTGGTCTGTGGAATTGAATATTATAGTTTGCAAAATCCTGATGAAAAGTTCAAAAAAGTTTGTACAGATGCGTTTCGTCCAAGATTACGATCAATTGTAAAACTATTACTAGAATACTTGAGTCCAACTTTATCCACCAAAATAAAATATTTCCCACAACATATTGAAGACTATTTTTGTTTCCTCGTTAAACAGAGTGCAGAATTGAAGGAACGTGCTGGAACCAGATCGAATGATTTTCTGCAACTCTTGTTGGACCTACACGGGGAAGATAGGAAGAATATCGGTGGTGAAGGAGGTAAAGAATAAATTTCAGTGGCGGACATTCTACTGTATAGTAAATTCATGAATTTTGAGGAGACTGCATTCTTGAGAAACCCTTGATCACCACGAGGTTATAACCAGAAATGATAAAATTGTTAATAAAATGAGTGACAATGGGTCACTTTCAGTGAGAACTTTCAAACGGCTGGGAAGTTTTTGACACCTTTCGCCACGTATTCCCACATGGGTTTCTTGCGTTTATTGCTGAGTGGTAGTAAAGAGTATGATGCGTATGAGACAAATTTTTTTTTTTTTTTTTGCACTGATGGTGTAGCAGCAGTTCAGCTCTAGACGCCAGAGACCTTGCTAGGAGATATGTTTTAGATATACAAAGGAAGAGATGCTAGAGACGCAAAGTTGTTCACCCTGACGCAGAGTTGTGCTAGGCGTAAGAGGCGACCGTAAGAAAACGCACCTTATTATATTTTTTCATGATTTGAAGAATGGTCTCCTCCATTAGTGATCTTCTCCTAAGTAAAATAGTAGGGCTATTTTTCTACTCACGCGAGCAAACGTGGACATACCAGCCCAAAACATACTTACCGCCTTCTTTCAACAGGAGATTCTAAATTTAATATATTTTCGCACTTCCATTTCAGATCACTTCGATATGCCCGGTGTAGTGGGAAACTTATTCATCTTCCTCATTGCCGGCCAAGAAACTTCAACTCTGACGACGACCATTATTTTGTATCATTTGGTGAAGAAACCCCACATTAAAGACAAACTGGTCAAAGAGATCCAAACTGTTTATAAAGAAATAGGTGGCGACCTCAACTATGATAACATCATGAAGAAGTTTCCATATTTGAATCAAGTTATTGAAGGTAATGCTAGAATGTAGCCACCGAAGGGAGCAAGCCATTATGTGACGGGTGACGGTCGTAAGCCCGTGTAAATACAGAAGGTTTGGTGTTAGAAAGGGAATCCAGACTTTAAAAAATCTCTGCTTCAAACCAATGATGAAGGATTATCAGCAAAAAGCGAGTTTATACGCAGTTCACATCAATACTGTTAGAAACAAGCGGGGGTTACCGTGCTCGGATGGGGTTACAGCTAAAGAAAGTAGGCATCAAACAGAGGGTTTCGACATTGTAGAAATAAGGAAATAGAATTAGGAAAGGGTGAAGTTAAAGAAGACGATTGAATGCTAGACAAAGTGTGTCCAATCATGTAACAACACATAGACTGTTCACATTTTCTGGGCAATTCTATTTGGTGAAGAACCCCCATATTAAATACAATCTAGTCAAAGAGATCCAAACTGTTTATAAAGAAATATATGGCGACCTCAACTATGATAACATCATGAAGAAGTTTCCATATTTGAATCAAGTTATTGAAGGTAATGCTGGCCCAAGCATGCCCAATCATATACAGGCGGGTGGTTCATATTCTTTTGGGATTTTTGAGTGGCGTGTTGTCGATTGAAATGCCATCTGTATATGAAAATGATCTTTCTTTAGTTTTTCCAGATATTGAAAAATGAGCGAGGACCCCAGAACAGAACATTATGCTCAGTTCTCCCAATGAAAATCCGAAATTAAGAACTATCACTTTGGCTCAAGCTTATGCTTTCTTATTAAGCATCTTGATCTCTCGACATCAGGATAGACGGAAATGCAATTGTATCTACTTTGTTGCAGTTCATTAATCTTACCTATTCGATTGGTCGCCGAAATCGGTCAATTTCTTTTAAAAATGACATTTTCCTCATTTACCAGAAACAATTGAGGAACAAACGACCACATAAGACTTCTAGACAAAATTTAAGAGACCGAGACCTCTAAGATACCGATACGTCAATTGAATTGAAGAATTTAGTAGTAAATCGAAAAACGTTTGAAATTGTCTAGTTCTGATTCTTGTGATCCAAAGAACATAATTTTATGGGTGTTTATAATAATATTTATTTTTACAATTTTGGTTTTACAATGAGTTCTTAATTTCTAATTTACTTGTTCCTTAGATAAAATTATCTTTCTACCAAGTAGGCTAATTGCTTAAAAATTAATAAAACTAGTGGTTTGTTTAAGGGAGAACATATTACAATAATAGTCCTAAGTATTGTTTGTTGTCTTGGTTTATTGGGTGGCAAAATAATGGATGTTTATTCACCTCTATCTTTATATATATATCTGCTACCATTTGGGCTGTGTTCAGATGTATGATATATTTAGATAAAATGAGAGAATATTTTATACCTCAACCAACAAAATATTTTTTCCTTTCAGAATCAATGAGAATAGAACCTCTCGTTTTTAGTCTGAACAGAATTTGTACAAAACCTTACACAATACCCAACACAGATATCACCCTGGATGTGGGAACAAATGTGTGGATACCCACAAAGTCCTTTCATAGAGATCCACAATATTGGCCAGATCCGGAAACATATGACCCAGACAGATTTTCACCAGAAAATAGAGAGAAAATTGTACCTGGGAGTTATCTACCATTCGGTATAGGACCGCGTATGTGTATAGGTAAGTGATCTAGAGAGAAAATTGTACCGGGGAGTTATCTACCATTCGGTATAGGACCGCGCATGTGTATAGGTAAGTGATGTAGAGAGAAAATTGTACCGGGGAGTTATCTACCATTCGGTATGGGACCGCGTATGTGTATAGGTAAGTGATCAAGAGAAAAAATTGTACCGGGGAGTTATCTACCATTCAGTATAGGACCTCGTATGTGTATAGGTAAGTGATGTCGTAAATGAATCTTTATGTCCATTGTGCACTGGTAAGCGACACGAAGATCTTCCATATTAGAGCACGCGGAGCAGAATTATGCGGCCTCAAATGTAAATAATCTATTGGCCCTACCATGGTCAATTTTTCTTATATTGAGCATAAATTTTATTCAATTTAAGGCTAAGGTTTCTAAAAATTTATTCCAATAAAGCGTAAAAGTCAATCACCAAATTTAGAATAATAATACAATTATTCTAGAACCATATTTTGAAACCAAAATAATGTAGTGAACGATCTGTATATGAAACATTGTGTATATATCTATGAAACATTCTGTATATATCGCTTCTCCTATCCATTTTTTTATTTCTCCTTCTTTCTTGGAACTCGAGAAGAAGTTATTTTTAGAGTCTTGTAGGAGAGGGGTCGGGGTGAAGGGGGGGGGAATTAATGACACATTTGTAGGATGGGTATTTACGTTTTATTTTATTATAGAATGCGTAGTTTGTTTGCGCAATAAAAAATCCTGTTTGAGATCCTTCTAGAACGTTTTGAACGTCGGTATAAATACAGGAGTATTGGAAGACTGATTGGAAGTCAGTTAGTATTGAGTGATAAACGGAGCGAGTATAATTTTAGAAGCGATATCGTTGTGTTTTCTAAGTGAGTGAATAATTCGTAGGTATTTTCGATACGTTTTTATCAAGAATATCGACTTATTCCCCAAAAAATGTTACGATAAATCACGTGGTACCAAAATATGGCCCCGCATGTTAAAGTGTGTTAAATAAGTGTAAGCGATAAAACCTATAACTTTTCTTGTAACATCTTCCAGGTTCTCGTCTTGCACTTTTGGACATGAAGCTTTTGTTAATCAAATTGCTGATAAACTTTGACATTGAAGCTACTGAGCGAACACCGAAAACGTTGAAGTTTGACGGAAAAGCTGATCTCTTAACTCCATCAGAACCAATCTACATCAAATATACACTCACAAGATTTGAATAAAGAGTGTACGGAGAGAGCGATTCAATGATATTACCACATACTCAAGGTCTGTCTAACATTTTTTGTAAGAATCACAGCATTAACGACGTGTACTAATAATGCCTTAAATCTTCTACCAAGCCAAATATAAAAATAAAGCTCCGTTTATGCTGCCATTGCTCCCCATTCACATTAAAGTATTAGCTACTCAATCGTCCTCACGAGGCTGAGTGCACCCCAAATTACAAAGACAAAAACCGTTGAAAAAAAATAATGTAATCACATTTGCAGTTTTCTTATTTGTAACACCCACCCAGTACATATCATTCTAACGTTTTAATTGTACCTATATTTAGGGGAAAACATAAAATGTGAAAAAAGGAGAAGAAAAATATTTGAACGTAAAATATTTTATTTTTAGAAACGGTTTCGCATCCCAAGAGAAACTAAAAAGAAATGATCACAAACCCCAATTTGCTGCTCAATTTTTAAGGAAAACCCCTTTTCTTTAAGCCGACTTTGTGAAAATTAAACTTCTCAAAACCTATTTCAACTTTCCAATCTTTTTTTTAGGATAAGAAAAATAAAAACCACTTTACTGTAAACGATTTATTTTAAATTTAATAAACCCAACTAATCCTCCTTGGGATTTAGTACGCTGGACCCTATGAGGAACACGTGTTCAGTGTGCAGCCACGTGAGAAATATTTCTGTTAGGGATTCTCAGTTTAAATTATCGCACGCATGTAAGGGGAAAATGGGATGGATCCAAAAATGTAATTCTTCGATATGGGTATCGTTGGATTCAGAAAAACAAGCTCTTTCCAATGTAACAGAGCGAATGATTAAAGTTCCAACAAAACTGATTAAGAGTTGAAACAAACTCCTTTTTATCTTTTTTGTTAATACCCCGGTTTGGTCTAACCATTTTTTTTTTTTTTTTTTTTAATTTTCAATAAAAAAATACAAAAATCAAAATGTGACCGTTTTTTTATTTGCTTATCTTGAAAAGTTGTGTATCTGGACATATGCGAATATTGCGAATATATATAATTGTAATAGTCCTTATTTATACTGCCCGAATGGGACTGAAAACTGAAGAGTCCCTTTACACTGGCAGTTTTTTTGGTGCTATTATTATGTGGTAAATATCTCAAATTCATGATAAAATTCAATGTGCTGGCTGGGTTTGAACCTGCGCCCTTCTGTTTACCAGTCGGAGCATCTTACCATACACCATCATCCCAGTACCTTATATCGGGTACCTAATCGATATTCTTTAACGGATTAGATTTATTTTATGATAATTTCTTTTATTTTCGGTTTGTTACTTTCAATAATGAACATTTGGAATGGCCACGAAAAAGAACACTCATAATTTTAGACATATTTAATAGTAGAATAAAGAATCTGATTTTGATTAAATTTGGTACATATGTACCTGTTGAGGTCTAGTTATGCGTTCTTCTTCTGTTCCATACTGAAACTAAAGTGTGGAGTGGAACCCCTGACGATACTTAAATATTTGGGTGCTCACAATTCAACGAGTTCTATGATAGAACGCGACAAATGCTATCGTTTATGAGACATAGTTTTCACACACACACGAACGAATGGCTGTGCTGATCATTTGAGCTCTGCGGACCTTAACACGTGTTTTTGCATTGAAAATTCGACATCGAAAATTTCAGACCAATACAAACAATATACTTTCCTTTATATATAGTTTGAGGAAAGTAAAAAGGATTATAATGTTAAATAATAAACCTTTGAATAACATGTTAATTATAGGTGTTAAAAAATATTAACTTTTAAATAAATTAAATTTAAAAAACACCAAAAGATAGAAGTTGACTGAGTATTATTCACCGCGTGCTGTGTAGGGTCACGCGATGTACTATCAAAATATCTATTGTCTATTTCTAAAACTATAGCTTTTAGGACAATATTAAAACATACATTGGGAGAAGATATAAGAATTTTCAAGACACCCAAAATAAATTCTCCAGCTGAAGACTGCACACAAATGATTGATTGGCAACTTGGCATTTACATTCACCTCCCTTGCTAAATAAGNTTTTTAGAAATAGACAATAGATTTTTTGATAGTACATCGTGTGACCCTACACAGCACGCGGTGAATAATACTCAGTCAACTTCCATCTTTAGACTCGATTAGACTGATGATGAATCGAATGATTCGAAACTAGTTTCTTCATGAATTCAAATAAATAGGTAGTGTTTTTGGTAAGTGTTTTTAAAATTTAATTTATTTAAAAGATAAATAATGAACCCCAATTCTACGTTGGCCGAGCTTTATCTGTGGATTCACAAAATGAGATTTCTTGATGAAATTTGAAAAGTAATAATGTCATTGGATTCAAGGCAGGGCTGTGTGTCGAAGTACGCTCTCAGCCTTATTCTTATGAATAATTTACAATATTTGTACATTCAATATTTAGGCCGTGGTGAAATATGGTGGTTTGTGGGGAATGTGGTTAAAAATATCGAGTTTTGTAAGTTCGGCGGAAAAGAAGAGGTTTAACAGGAAATTAAGAATATTGAACTTTTAATGTTTGGGCGAGGGGGGGGGGGGTATTCAGTATGAAATGTGAGGATTTTAAATTTCTGCTGACGAATATTATGGTCTTCGTTTTGTTTGAAATCATCCATACTTCCATACTAATATATAAATGCGAAAGTAACTCTGTCTGTCTGTCTGTCTGTATGTATGTGTGTATGTATGTATGTTACGCTTTCTCGCTTAAACTACTGAACCGATTTTGATGAAATTTGGTATGGAGATAGACTAAACTTTAGGAAAGGACATAGGCTACTTTTTATCGTGAAAAAAAGGGGGTTGGAACTATAAATGGCCATGCCCCTAAGGCGCCAAGCGAAGCGGGCGTATTCTACTAGTTTGATATAAAATGCTCAAAATTGAAATGATTCAATGTTGGAGGTTGGAGTGACGTTTACATAGTTAGGTATACTTTCAATCATTGCCAGCCCAATGTACTTTCAGTTTCGCCAAAAAAAAAAATGTTTGGTCAAAATTTTTCAAAAAATACAAATTCCCTCAGACCATTTGGACATTTTTCGTTTTAGCTTGTACATTTTTCGGTCTGCACTTCCAGTTTTGCAAAAGAAAATTTTTGGTCAAAATTTTAAAAATAGACATTTCGTGGTATTATTTCTAAAAGTACGTATTTCGGTCTGTACTTTCAAATTTGTCCAAAAATATTGTGTGTAACTTTGTTTATATTTGAGAGCTTGTCAGCTTTTTGTGGTGAGAGCTTATATAGATACAACATACAGCGTGTCCCAAAGTTCGAGACCACCTGAATATCTTTTGAACGGCTTTATGTGGTTTTGAAATTTCGCATGGTATTATATCCCAAATTAAACCACCTGATGGTGTGACCGATTTTTCAGGGGCGGGTCCCATGTGGTCCCCAGGGGGTCCATTCTTTGTTCTTTAAATACGAAAAAATGTATCTTGTGATACATTTTCAGAAAGACAATAAAATTGGAAGTACTTTGCAAAAAAATTCACACGTCTATCGTTTTTGGTTTCAAAATGACCGCTATTTGAAATTTCCAAGAGTGTCTAAAACTAGGCGAATTATGTCAATATCCCATTGCAGATAATTCGCCTAGTTTTAGACACTCTTGGAAGCCATATTTTGGAAATTTCAAATGGCCGCCAGTTTGGAACCAAACACGTTAGACGTGTAAAATTTTTGCAAACAGTACTTCTAATTCTATTGACTTTCTGAAAATGTATCACAAGATTGGGGTTCGTATTTAAAAAACAAAAGTTGGCCCCCCTGGGAGCCAAATGAAACCCGCCCCTGAAAAATTGGCAATACCATCAGGTGGTTTAGTTTGGGTTATAATACCATGCAAAATTTCAAAACTCCTCATAAAGCCGTTCAAAAGATATTCTGGTGGTCTCGAACTTTTGGGACACCCAGTATATTATTTATGCTGTCCACATAAAAGAACAAGGCTAATATGTAAGCAGCCTAATGAAAAAGAAATAAAAACAAATAAAATTAAAGTCGTAAAGTTAGTCCCTTACGGGCAACACCCCAACCACAACCAAAAAAGGGACACACTCACACAGAAACAAAATTAAATTATTCGGGACCCGAGCTTTACTCTTGTGGGTTTTATTACATTTACTTCATGCATCGGTATCCCAAAATGGAAGCTGATTAAATAAATTCTAAAAATGCATTATTCTTTATATTTTGTTATTACGAGATCGTTATGGTTAAATGCTGGTACAATACAATACAGACGGCACAGGACCAACCGACTCACTCAGGAGCTGCGTGTGCATCAAAACAAAGAACTGTCAATTGTCGCGGTACAGGAGCTGTAGAATGATAAAAAAAAAAAAAAAANAAATAAAAAACTGCGGGGACTCTTTTAGTACCGGTACACTGAGCCGGTACTTCTTATTGAACTGAACTGTCTAAATCGATTCTTCTAAAGGGCTCTTATTTTACACATCTCTAGATTATTTATAGGAACACTTTCCATTAGATGGGTGGCATCTGGGACTATATAAGCTATAACGAACGTATTAGATAACAAACGTATTAGATATACGTTTTTTTAGACTTCCACAAGCTTTTAAATGATCAAATATTATTTGGGTCTTTTGTTAGAGTGAAAATAGTTTAATAGTAGGTATACTAGCAGGCTTCGCTTTGTGCCTTATTAGAGGCATGGCCGTTCCCATGCGAGAATTTTTATGATTGATGAGGGAGGTCTAATCTAACATTTTCAGCAGAATTTAGAACTATATCATTTAATGTATTTCAACCCATTTTTTTCATCTAAAACTCCTGGGCTATAGTGAACCAGTAGATTAATAGGCTATTTTTAATTGACAACAATTAAAATTGTGTCAGAACAGACCAAGTAAACCAATCAACTTAGCTAGATTAGCCAAGTAAGCTGGACCACGCTTACTTGGTTTGTTTTGTCCTTTGTATGTGTACATGTATTCGATCATGGTTTACATTTTTTATGTACTTATACTGGTAAAACAAATCACACAATGATTGCGTGGTCGATTGATGTGTTTAATGCTAGTTCTTTAGCATTATCCAGTGTACACCACTTCAGACAGCCTCTGTCTATTGCACGTTGAATACATCAGTTCCATTTTAGATCATTACCAATAATCAACATCCAGCAAGGTTTTACCAATTGAATGTCCACGTGATGCTGAATATTTTTACGGCCCAACCCAGGCTGGATGATGTCAAGTTGGGTGGCTGGTTTGTAAGTTTCCAGCGAATGAAATGTAAAACATCTGTCTCGAATGACTAATAGATGTTAAAGAGACGTTAAGCCATAAAAAAAATCAACTCCTTAGCTGGATTGAGTTTTGTTTGCCGTGCTTACTTGGATTGTTTTGTGCTTTATACAAGTATTGTGTGTTTAATCTTATGTATACTGGTAAACAAATCACTCAATGATTGTGCGATCGCTCGATTTGTTAGTTTTTTAGCATTATCAAGAGTTCTAAGGTACACCAGACGAACGCTGTGGTAGAAATACTTTTTTGAATGGGTAATTTCATTTCAATTTTCAGCTACTTACTGCAATATGAATGTTGTTGCATTGACCTACTTTATGACATTTGTGTTGCGTCTGTCCAACTTCGACAATATTGTAAACTGGAAATTTCTCTTGGGAAACACAAATCTTTCAAACACAAGACAGTGGTATGGAGGGAGATTTGAACATTTTTATTATAGTAATGGTATACATATCAGCAGAACTATACGAGTAGTATAATTTAAAATTATAAGTGCTTAACAGTTGGAAAGAATTCATCACTGCGTTGTTGATGATGAGGTTTTTGTTGGTGATACTTAGGTTGATTATTGCTGTTGTTGATGTTTTGGTTTTTGATATTTTTGTTGTTTATGATATTTTTATTGTTGTTGGTGATACTTCGTATATTCGTGAGCTAAACTGCTCGTTGGTGATACTTAGATTGATGGTTGCTGTTGTTCATTTTTTTTTTTTTTTGATATTATTGTTGTTTATGATGTTTTTCTTGAATGTTGTTGTTGTTTTGGTTTTTTATATTTTTGTTGTTGGTGATACTTAGGTTGAAGGATAATGTTGTCGATGTTTTGGTTTTTATTATTTATGATGTTTTTGTTGTTGGTGATACTTAGGTTAAGGATGCTGTTGTTGATTTTTTGGTTTTTGTTGTTTACGATATTTTCATTGTTGTTGGTGATACTTTGGTTGATGAATGCTGTTGTCGATGTTTTGGTTTCTGTTGTTGATTTTTTGGTTTTTGTTGTTTACGATATTGTTATTGTTGTTGGTGATACTTAGATTGATGGATGCTGTTGTTGATGTTTTGGTTTTTGTTTTTTATGATGTTTTTGCTGTTGGTGATAATTAGGTTGAAGGATGCTGTTGTTGATTTTTTGGTTTTTGTTGTTGGTGATACTTAGGTTGAAGGTTGCTGTTGTTGATTTTTTGGTTGTTGTTGTTTATGATGTTTTTGTTGTTGGTGATATTTAGGTTGAAGGATGCTGTTGACGATGTTTTGGTTTTTGTTATTTATGATGTTTTTGTTGTTGGTGATACTTAGGTTGAAGAATGCTGTTGTCGATGTTTTGGTTTTTGTTATTTATGATGTTTTTTGTTGTTGGTGATACTTAGGTTGAAGGGTACTGATTTTTTTGTTTTTTGTTGTTTACGATATTTTCATTGTTGTTGGTGATACTTTGGTTGATGAATGCTGTTGTCGATGTTTTGGTTTTTGTTGTTTATGATGTTTTTGCTGTTTGTGATACTTAGGTTGAAGGTTGCTGTTGTTGATTTTTTTGATTTTTGTTGTTTACGATATTGTTATTGTTGTTGGTGATACTTAGATTGATGGATGCTGTTGTTGATGTTTTGGTTTTTGTTGTTTATGATGTTTTTGCTGTTGGTGATACTTAGGTTGAAGGATGCTGTTGTTGATTTTTTGGTTTTTGTTGTTGGTGATACTTAGGTTGAAGGTTGCTGTTGTTGATTTTTTGGTTTTTGTTGTTTATGATATTTTTGTTGTTGGTGATATTTAGGTTGAAGGATGCTGTTGACGATGTTTTGGTTTTTGTTATTTATGATTTTTTGTTGGTGGTGATACATAGGTTGAAGGATGCTGTTGTCGATGTTTTGGTTTTTGTTATTTATGATGTTTTTGTTGTTGGTGATACTTAGGTTGAAGGTTGCTGTTGTTGATTTTTTGGTTTCTGTTGTTTACGATATTGTTATTGTTGTTGGTGATACTTAGATTGATGGATGCTTTTGGATGTTTTGGTTTTTGTTGTTTATGATGTTTTTGTTGTTGGTGATACTTAGTTTGAAGGTTGACGTTGTTGATGTTTTGTTTTTAGATATTTTTTGTTTATGATGTTTTGGCTTTTGATATTTTAATATTTATGATGTTTTGGTTGTAGATGTTTTTGTTGTTATTGGTGCTACTCAGGTTGAAGGTTTCTGTTGTTGATGTGAGGTTTTTGATATTTTTGTTGTGTATAATGTTTTTATGGTGATGCTTTTGCTGTTGCTGGTAATATTTAGGTTGATGGTTGCTGTTGTTGATGTTTTGATATTTTCCAATTCGATACTTTCGACAGCCTGGCCAGGGTCTTCCAACGAGAATATCCCAAATTTGATCTCACCACGTCGCGTCCGCCACACACGTGAAATCCAATGCAAAAGATTTCTTCAGTTCCTCCGGCGATAATCATTAGTACATGTATGGAATCATAACTATATGACTGTCCAAACAGGATTGATCAGTGGTCAGTTAATGTCTCTAAGAGTTTATTTATACTTTTAAAGCCCACAAAGCTTTGTCACTCATGAAGTCAACGTAGCTTGACTTCATGATATAGATAGCTAAACTTAGAAACCATGAAATTTGAAAAACCCTTTCCTTTTTAAGTATTTAGGTAACATCTAATATGATCTAATAACTGAGTTTTTCGCCATAAAACACTTTTCTTATCGGTACAATTACATGACTCTGCCAATGATCATACCACGTTGAATACACCAGTTCTCGTCAGATCACTGAAGTTAAGCAACGTCGGGCGTGGTCAGTACTTTAATGGGTGACCGACCGCTTGAGAACACCACGTATCGTTGGCTCTTTTTTCCGATCCAACCCAGGCTGGGTGAGGTCAATATGGGTAGCTGGTTTGCAAGTTTCCAGCGAATGGAGGGTAAAACCTCCGTCTTGAACGACCAATAGATGTTAAAGAGACGTTAAGCCAAATTTTAACAAAAATGCATGACTCAAGCGGTAAGAGATATCAATAACAACAAAAATGAGGAAGGAAAAATGAAAGTTAAACTGTGATCAAGTTTTCTCCATAAAAAACGATTTTAGCGGCACAATCACGCAAGAGGTAAGAGATATCAAAATAACTGGGAATGGACTTAAAATTATAGCAAACCCTACAGGAAATTATAAATTCCTAGTTCGTTCGTATCCCACCTAGGTCATAATTATACTACGGTATTTACGGTATATGCATAGGAAATCACAGATTGAATTCTTTAGCCAAAAGCAATTCTACAGCCACTGGAAGACGTATACGAGGTTGCTGGCATTAACTAGTGAAGTATAGAATATGCAATAACTGTGGCTGGCAGACATGTTAACCTAAATGATTTACGAGCTGCGGTTTACATTCATACTCGCATCTTAACATAAACATACAACCATTACATCTTAGAGATATATCTTAGAAAGTTTTCCAAAAGCTCGCTCGGAGAAGATAATGAATGTCGCTTCGCTCATGGGGGAGAGACGAAAGTGTTAAATGGAAGGAAAAGAAAGTTTTGTAACGATGGAGGAGGAAGAATAAAAGATAACTAGTGGAGGTGAGATGAGAGTGGTGGAGGAGAGAAAGTAATTTATAAAGGAAAGAAATACAGAATATAGGTGTCAGCAAGCTATCAATCCTATCCTATTTACATGAGAGTTTGGGAGGAGACAATGTCACTGCTGCACTACTAAATCAGGCCGGATTCAAAATAGACAAACTGCAGGACCCCATGAGACATAGGGCAATAATGTAACCGCACTTCTAAATCAGACTGGATTTGAAATAGACAAACACCAGGACCCCATGAGACTTTGGACAATAATGTAACCGCACTTCTAAATCAAGCTGGATTCAAAATAGACAAACTGCAGGACCCCATGAGACATAGGGCAATAATGTAACCGCACTTCTAAATCAGACTGGATTTGAAATAGACAAACACCAGGACCCCATGAGACTTTGGACAATAATGTAACCGCACTTCTAAATCAAGCTGGATTCAAAATAGACAAACTGCAGGACCCCATGAGACATAGGGCAATAATGTAACCGCACTTCTAAATCA